>SJYW01019371.1:0-12883 GCA_006410735.1 Raphicerus campestris
CCTTCATTATAACAGGAGTCTATGGAGATCACACACTGTCTACACGCACAGAAATCAAGAGAGCCAATCAAAAACTTTGGCAGACAACATAGACCCTGCCCCCATCTCTTCCGCCAGGTGCCATCTTAGGTTTCCTACCAAAGCTAGCCCCTTTGTTTTCCGAGGTTTCCCATTTAGAGCCCCACATATTCCCATCTCTTTCAGAATTTTCTACAGTTTCTTGTGATCCACACAGTCAAAGACTTTGGCATAGTCAATAAGGCAGAAATAGATGTTTTTCTGGAACTCTCTTGCTTTTTTCATGATCCAGTGGATGTTGGCAATTTGATCTCTGGTTCCTCTGCCTTTTCTATAACCAGCTTGAACATTAGGGAGTTGACAGTTCATGTATTGCTGAAGCCTGGCTTGGAGAATTTTGAGCATAACTTTACTAGCATGTGAGATAAGTACAATTATGCAGTAGTTTGAGCATTGCCTTTCTTTGGAATTGGAATGAAAACTGACCTTTTCCAGTCCTGTGGTTACTGCTGAGTTTTCCAAATTTGCTGGCATATTGAATGCAGCACTTTCACAGCATCATCTTTCAGGATTTGAAACAGCTCAACTGGAATTAGATCACTTCCAGTAGCTTTGTTCCTAGCGATGCTTTCTAAGGCCCACTTGACTTCACATTCCAAGATGTATCTGTTGAATATTGTACATTTCCCTTTGAGCACTTACTTTGTGGCATTCCATAAGTTTTGGTATGCTGTATTTGTTTTCATTCATCTCAAAGTATTTTCAAATTTTCCTAATTATTTATTCTTTGACATTATTGTGAGCTGAATAGGGTTTCTCCAAAATTTGCATGTCGAAGTCCTAACTGTAGAACTCTGTGATGTTACTGTTGGGAGATAAGTTCTTTGAAGAGATAAATTAAGGTAAAATGAGATCATTTGGATGGTCTGTAATCCAGTGTGACTTGTGCTTTTATGAGAGGATATTAGGACATCAACACACGGGAGGAATATCTTTAGCAGACTGAAGAAGGCCATTTCCACGGCAAAGAGAGTCCTTCAGGAGAAACCAGTCTGGTTACCGTCTTGGATCTAGCCTCCAAGAGTATGAGAAAGCAATTTATTTAAGCTGCTCAGACTGCAGTACTTTGTTATGGAATCCCTAACAATCTACTACAGACCCATTGTCTGTTTAAGAGTGTACTGTTCAGTTTCCATATATCTTTCTTTGAGTTATCCAGTTTTCTTTCAGTTATTGCTTCAGTTCATTGTGGTCAGAGAAGATACTTTGTATAAATTCTATCTTGTTTTTTTTTCCCCAGTTGATTATATTTTTTTCTAACCTTTTTAACTTGGATAAATCTCTTAAATATGGTATCACTTGCTCCAAAGAAACTTTTATTAGATATCCAGCAATTTCTTCAACTTCAAAATCATTTTATTCTTTACTATTTCAAGAAAAACGAAGTTAAGTATTTTTACTTTGAAATTGTGTATAATGTGATTTTTTAAATTATTTTTATCTGCTTACATGCATAAAAAGTAGTCTGTAATGTTTGCCAAATTATAATGGCTGTTTCTAGGTAGAATTTTAAATGACTATTTGCTTTCTTCTTTCACTGTTTATTTCTTAAATTTCAGACATATAGCATACATTTTTTAAAAAACTATTAAATAGCTTTAAAAAATTGCATCAGTTTTCAGTCTTAATGTAATTGTATGGGAGCATACCTTTGCCATATATATATATTTTTTTTTATATTAACTCTTGATTGGAGTAAGTGATGTTTTGTTGTCCTCAGTTATATTACTCTAACTTTTAGCTAGATTGGCTATTTTCTCATTCTTTATTAACCATCTCTTGCTGGTAATTACACTCTATTTCAATTTTTCTACATTGTTTTGTTGGCATCTTTAGTATGAAGGTAGTTTTAAAGACTGTCTTTCAATTAATGATGTTATACTTTTTAAAAAAGTATCAATCTTATTTAAATGCTAGAGTTGTTTTATAGCCTCACATATGGTCTATTCTGGAGGATGTTCCCTATACACTTGAGAAAGGTTCACTCTGTGTAGAGGGTTCTGAATGTGTCAGGTATAGTTTATGTTGTTGTTTTAAGCCATTTGCTTCTTTATTTGCTCTTCTGTCTAGCTGGTTTATCCACTGGAGTCTCCAATTATTATTGTAAAGCTCTTTTTATCATCTTTAAATTTCATCAAAGTGTGCCTTATATTTTGAGGCTCTGTTATTTCCTGTATATAGGTTTTAATTGTTTTAACTTNTATATATATTTTTTTTAATATTAACTCTTGATTGGAGTAAGTGATGTTTTGTTGTCCTCAGTTATATTACTCTAACTTTTAGCTAGATTGGATATTTTCTCATTCTTTATTAACCATCTCTTGCTGGTAATTACACTCTATTTCAATTTTTCTACATTGTTTTGTTGGCATCTTTAGTATGAAGGTAGTTTTAAAGACTGTCTTTCAATTAATGATGTTATACTTTTTAAAAAAGTATCAATCTTATTTAAATTCCAGAGTTGTTTTATAGCCTCACATATGGTCTATTCTGGAGGATGTTCCCTATACACTTGAGAAAGGTTCACTCTGTGTAGAGGGTTCTGAATGTGTCAGGTATAGTTTATGTTGTTGTTTTAAGCCATTTGCTTCCTTATTTGCTCTTCTGTCTAGCTGGTTTATCCACTGGAGTCTCCAATTATTATTGTAAAGCTCTTTTTATCATCTTTAAATTTCATCAAAGTGTGCCTTATATTTTGAGGCTCTGTTATTTCCTGTATATAGGTTTTAATTGTTTTAACTTCTTGATGAATTGCTACTTTAGACATCCTACTGCCTTCTGGTCTCGTAGTTTCTGATGATAGATTAACTTATTATTCAAAGTCCCTTGTTCATGGTGAGTCACTTCTTTCTTGGTACTGTTGAGGTTTTTCTCTTGTTATTTGGCTTCTAGAAGTTTGATTATGCACTTGACCCTTGAACAACTCGGTTTTTAGGGGTGCCAAATCTCTATACCATGGGAAAAAAAAGCATATAACTACAGTCAGCCCTTTGTATCCATGGTTCCATATCCATGGATTCAAACAAATATGGGTCATGTAGTGCTATAGAATGTGTTTACTGAAAAAAATCCACATACAAGTGGACTCACGCAGTCCAAACCCATGCTGTTCAAGGCTCAACCATAATATGTCTAAGTGTGTATCTCTGAGTGTTTGATGTTTTTCATACATTTGGAAGGTTTTCAGTTATTTCTTCAAATATACTTTATTTTGTAAAAAAAAAAAANCTTCTTTCACTGTTTATTTCTTAAATTTCAGACATATAGCATACATTTTTTAAAAAACTATTAAATAGCTTTAAAAAATTGCATCAGTTTTCAGTCTTAATGTAATTGTATGGGAGCATACCTTTGCCATATATATATATTTTTTTTTATATTAACTCTTGATTGGAGTAAGTGATGTTTTGTTGTCCTCAGTTATATTACTCTAACTTTTAGCTAGATTGGCTATTTTCTCATTCTTTATTAACCATCTCTTGCTGGTAATTACACTCTATTTCAATTTTTCTACATTGTTTTGTTGGCATCTTTAGTATGAAGGTAGTTTTAAAGACTGTCTTTCAATTAATGATGTTATACTTTTTAAAAAAGTATCAATCTTATTTAAATTCCAGAGTTGTTTTATAGCCTCACATATGGTCTATTCTGGAGGATGTTCCCTATACACTTGAGAAAGGTTCACTCTGTGTAGAGGGTTCTGAATGTGTCAGGTATAGTTTATGTTGTTGTTTTAAGCCATTTGCTTCTTTATTTGCTCTTCTGTCTAGCTGGTTTATCCACTGGAGTCTCCAATTATTATTGTAAAGCTCTTTTTATCATCTTTAAATTTCATCAAAGTGTGCCTTATATTTTGAGGCTCTGTTATTTCCTGTATATAGGTTTTAATTGTTTTAACTTCTTGATGAATTGCTACTTTAGACATCCTACTGCCTTCTGGTCTCGTAGTTTCTGATGATAGATTAACTTATTATTCAAAGTCCCTTGTTCATGGTGAGTCACTTCTTTCTTGGTACTGTTGAGGTTTTTCTCTTGTTATTTGGCTTCTAGAAGTTTGATTATGCACTTGACCCTTGAACAACTCGGTTTTTAGGGGTGCCAAATCTCTATACCATGGGAAAAAAAAGCATATAACTACAGTCAGCCCTTTGTATCCATGGTTCCATATCCATGGATTCAAACAAATATGGGTCATGTAGTGCTATAGAATGTGTTTACTGAAGAAAATCCACATACAAGTGGACTCATGCAGTCCAAACCCATGCTGTTCAAGGCTCAACCATAATATGTCTAAGTGTGTATCTCTGAGTGTTTGATGTTGTTCATACATTTGGAAGGTTTTCAGTTATTTCTTCAAATATACTTTATTTTGTAAAAAAAAAAAAGTAGAAATGAAGGTCACAATTATATGAATTAACTCTGAGAACACTTTGTTACATATGCCATGTTTTTTATTGATAATAACTCTTATCAACTCAGAATTTTTACTATATTCAGAAACTATTAATTGCCTTTCATAGTATCCCAGAATAATCAGTGAATCTGTGAGGATTATGATACTTCACAGTTAGCTCTTCTCATTTTAGATTTTATCAACTTAAAAACAAGGTAGTATGCCAGTATCAAAAGCATCACCTTCAATTTTTCCCATAGCATTAATAGTTTTAGAAAAGCAGTAAAATATGCTTTTCTGGATACATGTTTCCTAAAGTTCAAAAGCTGCCTAAAGATTCCCTAAAAGACTTCTCAAAGCAACTTATAAATTATCCCTTTAGGATTTTTCTTTGGAATTTTATTACCATGAGTCTTATTTCTTTTAAACGGTTGCAAAAGAAATTCAGGAATTGAATGGAAAATACACATTGTTTACACACATTCTATGATATAGAATCATATTAAATACTTCTTAAAGTAGCACTTAGGGGATATGTGTCTTATAAAACTGAAAAATTATACATAATTAAGGTAATATTAATATTGAAGTATTTAACATAAAAGAGTGTCAAAGTGTTATAAAACTTTGAAGTGCTGTCATAAAACACAAATTTATGAAACATGAAACTTTCATAAATCTGAGGCTCTATGTATTAATTGGTAGATAAATATGCAACTTGTTTGCCCATTGCTATAAAAATACATCCAATATACTTGGTGAACAATCTGTTGTAAAATAACTCATATGAGGTGTAATGGATTAGAATTACGTTATTTTGATTCACAGCACTTTTCCATGAATGTGAATTACAGGCAATTTGACAGATCCCTTAAATTTTGCATACTTGCTGATTAAAACAAATTCCAGCAAAATTTTCGGTTAATATAAAAAATTGAAATAAGCTGTGAATCTGAAATTGGAAATCTCTTAAATTTAGACAATGACAATATCATTACATTTTGTTTTCTAACTCTTAAAATATCATACCATATTGTTTTCCTTGTCTCAAGTTTTATGACCAAAAAAATCCTCATATTAAAGGCCATATTTTGGAACTTCAAAGCATTCCATATGATAAACCATGGGTTATCTTAATTTCTGGAGGAATGAAAATTTCTTGACAGGAACCAATATACTTAGTGAATAAGTCTTGGTTAATTAAATATTTGAATAAAGCTGAAACAGTAATTTGATTATCCTACCTCCAAAAGAAGTAGCTATGAATAATGACTGTAATTAACATTCAGAATTATAAATGTTAGTTTCCAATACTAAAATTTCCTTTTAAAATACTAAAATATCAGAAATATCTTGCTAGCTATAGCTCATTCCTTTTATGACAAAATTACTTTTTTAGGGTAAAAACAAAATATTTAATAAATACAGCATAAATTGTTATGAAATGAGATTTTGTCTGTTTTCTGAAGATGATCTCTAACCGTACCTGGTTATTTCTGAATCCTGAAAAAAGTGAAGGGATTACTGTTTCTGAATCCTGGCAGGGTTGGGGGGGTAGTGAAAATAAAACTATTCTAATTAAAAATTTTAAGTAACCATTTGTGTTTTCATCTTTAATAAGTAAAATTATGTGCACATTTAACTTACTAGGAAATCATTAGTAATGACTTTTCCAGTGGATTTTATTACAGAATATGATTCTTCTACAAAGTAAGCAATACTTAGATAAAACTGTTCAAGTTGTTGCTATATGGCTGTTGCATCATTTGTATTATTTGCAAAAATTATATAGTCAGCCTGTGGCTTGTGAAAATTGGCCTGTGAAATTTACATTCTGTAAGGAGTGTTCATCACTTAATTTGCCCACCCTGGAACTGGATTTTATAATGTGAGAACTGATTGTAACAATACCTAAAAGGGCTGTTTTTTAAATCAATTTCTTTCTGAAAAGAATTAATTAATCCCTGATGAAGCAATGAAACTACATTCAATTGAAGTTGAAATCACACAAAGCTGAAATGTCTAAGTCTTTCCTAAAGACAGGTTTTCTGGAAGCACACTGCTTACTTGCAGAGGACTCTAACAAATGGGTAACAGTCTAGAATGTTGTTTTGAAGGGATACAGGACAACAGTGGGGGGAAATGGGCCTACATACAAAGAGCAATGTGATTATACTAAAGACCTGTCCCCACAACAGGCTTCACCCTTTTCCCTGATTTAAGTCCTTCAGAGAGTTGAGTTTTCTTTTGATTCTCACTGTTTAGTACCTAAAGCAGTGGTTCTCAAACTTTAACTCCATTAGACTCAACTGAAGGATTTACTGACAGATTAATTTGCATCAAGAGTAGCCTCTTGATGTAAAGTCTCTGTAATTGGTAAAAATAGATTCCTAACTAATAGGGTTGCCACTGCAGTTTCTACAGCAATAAAGACAGAAAGTCTGCTAATCCTCTATTGAAGCAGGATAGTAATGTACTAGAACACAGTATAAGAAAAGGGAGGGAGTACACTAAAAACAAAAATATCCACTTAATAAAATCAGCATATCTGGAAATAAAACCCCTTTTAATCTTATTCTAGAGGAACTATTGGAACTAGGGACAGTACAGGTTCTTCTGTACATAACAAGTTGAATGTTCCTTCAATTTTCTCAAGGTGGAAGACCATATAGTCATCTTCTAGTCAGGAGTCAAGAATAGGTTTAAAGGGCTTGGAAAGATGGAAACTTCAGAATTCCTATTGTTGGAAATGGGAGAATGGGCTGTGCCAAGATATTTTAAAAGGATTTCTGAGAGTCTAGTTAAATGTGTAGATTATATTGATGCATAGATAGACACTCAAATATATTAAAACATAGTAGCAAGATGATAGTTTGAACACTTGTTGCTTGCAAATTCCAATTCTTCACTAATTTTGTGACATAGTACATACTGCTTCACCTGTTCACTGGTCTGTTCATTTTCAGTGAGCATTATACATTTTCTATTATCATGTTTAATAAAAAAGGCCACAACTCTAAAGAATTTTATAAATTATAAAGTTAGGAGTCTAAGATTTTATTTTTTTGACTGTGATTATATTTTTAATTCCTTTTAACTTGTCACACAGTTGAATATATATAGTACAATAGTGGAGCAAATCTATCATACAGAGATATATATGAATTATGTATGGAAATACTCATAGGTACATAATTTTATATAAAGTAGATATAAGTTTGTGATATAATACCTTTATTACATGGGCATAGATATAGTATGTTTTTATATATAGATATGAATTTTCATATATGAATAAATATGAATTTTGGCCTCTAGACACTAAATACCCTACACGTTAGTTTAAAACATTAAAAGCACAATGTTTATACTAATCTTCTGCATTTTAATGTTGCACTTAATATTTGTTTTTTCTGTTACATTATTTGAGGATTGTTAGGTAAGATAATGCCCATGGGGAAAAGAAGAAACTAGTACATAGATATTTTTAAGTGCTTCTATGTTCATGAATTAGATGATCTCAGTATAATTAGTATAAAGGAAATTGTGAAATTGAATGGTGCCCTTGGACATAACCCAAATGCAAACCTCATTTTGTTGCAGTAGTTTTCTTTAAAGGAAAGAAGGTAACAAACCAGAAGTCAAAAGATTCATATTTTAAACAGAAAACTGCATATATATTCTTTATACCTTTTGTATAAGTAGTCTGGACTGTCTGTTTCTATAGAAATAATTAAATTGACATGAGAAAATCTGTTAAGTTTTTTTCATGCTTATAATTATATCTGTCATGTTTTCTAGAATAGTTATTAAGTACATTATCTTGTCAGCATTTTATGGTAAGTTTTGGCCAACTGTGTATTTATGCTGAATAACATTACCTGGACTATTCTCTTTTTAAAAATCAAAACTTTTTTTTATTCCCTGAGGAATGACTCACAGCCTTTAAAAAAAAAAAAAAACTACTTAAAATCTCAAACTCATGTGTTTCAGTTTGCTCTCTTGCAATGAAACCTTCCCTCCTATTACTCCTAGGAAAGACTCAAAGTACTGAAGAGAAGGCTGGTCTTCATTACTATTGGCTCTACTCATTAAAAAATTTTTTTTTCATTTTCAAAATCATTTCTGTGATGCATTATTACTTTTCCACTTATGATCTAGACTTCATTTTCATCTTTTCCCTTTGTAACCAACTCCTCTATTTTCCCCCTTCATTATTATTTTTTCTTTGGTTTCTTTACTACAACTTTGAAGTATACATAGAGTACTACAGGTGTTATAGAACTATGCAGTAGAGAGCTGTGGGGGATATTGGGGCAACAGTGGTTGGGATCATGTTTGGTCAGTTTTAAGAAAGACAACACCATGCCAGAGTCTTAGTAACAGTACAAAGGATGCCTGAGCATTAATCTGTTAAACAGGTTATGTCACTGACTCATAAGGTTCAGTGTTCAGAAATTACAAGCAGGTGCAGAATATCTAGTTCTAAAAGAGTACAAACTCAAAGAATTCAAGCATGAAAGGTAGGAATGAGCAGATATTAGGATTCCAAACAGAAAGATCAGCACTTGACGAATATTCGGACTAATTGTAAATTTAAGAAAGATGAATCCAGATGGCCAGGTAGAATTGCTATCACAGAAACAGACTATTAGAGACAAATAACAAGGGAGAAGGAATGGAAAGGGTTCACTTGGCCATCTACTTTCAATTTAAATTGTCCCTTGGAATCTAGATTCTGAAAGTAATAAAAAGGTAGACATTCTTACTCCCTTTATGCTAATTCTAGTGTGTATTGTAAAGAAATTTAGCTCCTATAGATTCTTTCTTTGAATGGCCAGAGGTAGTTATTTGAAATAATTTTTTCAAACATATATCTTAAATGTGTACATTTAAGCTTATAATTTTTCAAACTTATGAATATTACTTTAAATATATTTTAAGAAAGATTATACATTTGAGTTGTTAGTCACTCAGTTGTGTCCAACTCTTTGTGACTCCATGGACTATAGCCCACCAGGCTCCTCTGTCCATGGAATTCTCCAGGCAAGAATACTGGGGTGGATTGCCATTCCCTTCTCTAGAGGATCTTCCCAATCTAGGGATTGAAACCAGGTCTTTTGCATTGCCAGCAAATTCTTTAACATCTGAGCCACCAGTTAAGCCACTAAACTTACACTCAAATGACTTCATTGTGAGATAGGGGTCATGATCTTAGAAATTCATTTTCCATAGTTGAGATCGATTTTAATATACTTTAGAAAGGATGTGAGGTGAATATAGTCATAATCATTATCTTGAATGTCTAAAAATTTATTTCCAAATATTTAAAAAGTGATTGAATCATCAGAATAACTTTGTATGATTCATTACCCAATCTCATTTTCATACTAAAATACCATATGGTCTGTGCGTGTGTGCATGTTAAGTCACTTCAGTGTGTCCAACACTGTGCCCCCCTGGACTGTAGCCCACCAGGCTCCTCTGTCCATGGGATTCTCCAGGCAAGAATACTGGAATGGGTTGTTGTGCCCTCCTCCAGGGGTTCTTCCCATCAAAGCTACATTCTGTTAAGTAAAGAGCAAACGTATATTACCATCCTTTAAAAATACAGGCTATTTGAGTCTAAAAACATCTTTAAAAGAGAAATATAATAATTAAGATATACATATCATATGGGTCCAGTTCATCTGTTTTTTTAAGTAGGTAAAAATGTATAGAATCTGATAATATCCCAAATAAGATATATTATCTGACAATAATATATTCCATCAAATAAAATATATTTTAGTATACGGTAAACAGTAAGGTATCTGTCCCTCAGTCTTGGNTGGGTCCAGTTCATCTATTTTTTTAAGTAGGTAGAAATGTATAGAATCTGATAATATCCCAAATAAGATATAAGATATTATCTGACAATAAGATATTCCATCAAATAAAATATATTTTAGTATACAGTAAACAATAAGGTATCTGTCCCTCAGTCTTGGCCTTCAGAGCATTTCTTTGACTGAATCAACTGGTTGTTTTTTGTATTCTTTCTTTCACAGTCCTGCCATGTAAATATCATGGGTTAAGGACCTGGATTGTCAAGATTTTAAAACAAACCACATTTCACTTCAAAAGGTATCATGAAAGAATATATCATTCCAAAGAAAGTATTTCAAATTTGTCATTAAGTTTATGTCCATACTTTTTCTAGGAATAAATTCATTTCTAAAAATAAATTCATTTTTCACAAGCATTTGTTAAGCATCTAAAGTGGTTAGGATTCTGATACATTTGATTATATTNGAATATATCATTCCAAAGAAAGTATTTCAAATTTGTCATTAAGTTTATGTCCATACTTTTTCTAGGAATAAATTCATTTCTAAAAATAAATTCATTTTTCACAAGCATTTGTTAAGCATCTAAAGTGGTTAGGATTCTGATACATTTGATTATATTTGATAGATTTGGCTCCAGATCTTCAGAGTCCAAGTCCACTATTTCTTGTCCTGCCACATGAATTGTGACTGAAGTCATTAGATTCAATGATGGACTTGGGGGAATAATAGCTTTTAGGGGAGCATAACTGTGATAGCANTATTTGATTATATTTGATAGATTTGGCTCCAGATCTTCAGAGTCCAAGTCCACTATTTCTTGTCCTGCCACATGAATTGTGACTGAAGTCATTAGATTCAATGATGGACTTGGGGGAATAATAGCTTTTAGGGGAGCATAACTGTGATAGCACTTTGCCTGAAAAGGGCAAAGAGTTTCTAAAACAAAGAAACACCAGGTGTTTGAAGTGATACAGAGAGATGGGAAAGGATGTGGGCTGAGGAGAGCAAATGAATGGTCTTATCCATTAAGTCCAGCTGTGACTTTTAAAAGATTGCTTCAGTCGAGTAGGGAGATTGGAAAGGAGACTGCAAGGTGCTGTAGAGTAAATGAGCAGTATGAAATTAAATGAAGTGTGAATAGACTTTCCAAAGTTTGCATTTTTTTCAAAAGTGGAAGTCCTTTAAAAAAAAAAAAACTGAGATCCGTGTGAAAGTGTGCAACTGGAAAGAAGTAGAACTTTAATTTTCCTACCCCTCACCCACCGCCCACCTTACTCTGTTTTCTGGATGTCTCAGATCCAGTGTCTATAGAACATAACATTTGAAAACTAAGGTAGACTGTCACTTTGAGATAAGAGGGTAGGGAGGGAAAGGAATAGAGAGGAAAGGAGCAGAAAGGGAGGCATCCAGGACAGTGTTGAAATGGAAAACATAGACAAGCTTGAAGGATCCTTAGAGATGAGAAAATACATTCAGATAAGAGAAAGCTTCGTGTGGGATATGGCCTAATGGAGACTTGACTCTAGTCAGGTATGTCCTCCTAACTTCTCAAAGCTAAATCTTGCCCAGACTCTGCTCACAGTTCTTTATCTAAACAGGAGGCATGTAGTGAATGGTGGCTTCAGAGGGCCTTAAACTTACCATCAAATCAACACCCCGTCCCCACCCCCATCACCTTCAACCTACTACATTACTCTGTGTTTGAGCTTAATTGTCCAGCATCCTTGGAACCAGTTAATTGAGAAGAGTTTAATAGAGTGGGGTTTAGGGGACAAAAATAGTAGAGAGCAAGAGAGCCAAAGTAAGTGAAAGAGGGCCCACAGGATATTGAAAATGTCTGCTATTTAGCTAAGTTGCCTTGCAGTAAACTGTAGCTTTTTATTTATTTTTTATTTTATTTTAAAATATTTTTTGTTTTTATTAAAAGTGTTTTTTTTTAACTTTTTTTTTAAACTTTACAATATTGTATTGGTTTTGCCATACATTGACATGAATCCACCATGGGTGTACATGTGTTCCTCATCCTGAACCCTACTCCCATCTCCCTCCCCATCCCATCCCTCTAGGTCATTGCAGTGCGCCAGCCCCAAGCACCCTGTATCATGCATCAAACCTGAACTGGCAATTCGTTTCACACATGATAATTTATATGTTTCAATGCCATTCTCCCAANTACTCCCATCTCCCTCCCCATCCCATCCCTCTAGGTCATTGCAGTGCACCAGCCCCAAGCACCCTGTATCATGCATCAAACCTGAACTGGCGATTCGTTTCACATATGATAATTTACATGTTTCAATGCCATTCTCCCAAAGCATCCCACCCTCACCCTCTCCCACAGAGTCCAAAAGACTGTTCTATACATCTGTCTCTTTTGCTGTCTCGCGTACAGGGTTATCATTGCCATCTTTCTAAATTCCATATATATGCATTCAGTTCAGTGCTCAGTGGTGTGTCCAACTCTTTGCCACCCCATGAATCGCAGCACGCCAGGCCTCCCTGTTCATCACCATCTCCCGGAGGCCACTCAGACTCACGTCCATCGAGTCTGTGATGCCATCTAGACATCTCATCGTCTGTT
>SJYW01019373.1:0-12668 GCA_006410735.1 Raphicerus campestris
TTGTCAGAACAGAGAATAACATTTGTTTGGTGATGCATGCTAAGTCACTTCAGTTGTGTCCAGCTCTTTGCAACCCCATGGACTGTAGCCCGCCAGGCTCCTCTTTCCATAGGATTTCCTGGGCAAGAATACTGGAGTGGGTTCCTATGCCTTCCTCCAGGGGATCTTCCCAACCCAGGGGTCAAACCTGTATCTCTTATGTCTCCTGCATTGGCAGGCGAGCTCTTTACCACTAGTGCCACCTGTTTGGTGCAGGTTTACAGAAGCATCAGTACCTGACTGTGACTGGACACCAAGAACAAAGGATCTGACACCAAGAAGTGTGCATTACTAACCACGCCCCTTCCCCATCTATCCTAGAAAAGGGCTTTGCTGAGAGTTTTGGGTTTTTAAGGTATGAGCCACTCATCTCCTTGCATGGCCTTCAGTAAGCCTTTCTGTGTTCCAATCTCTGACATTTTGGTATTGTTTGGCCTCACTGTGCACCAGGCATATTGACTTGTGTTTAGGTAACAGAAGAGGGGAAAAGTAACTACACAGTGGAAAAACTAGGCAACACTTTAATCAGTGACCACATGCCTCCAGATGAGATACTCTGAGAAGGACATAATGTCACTTGAATCTAATTGTGAAGGAATCTCAACCAAACCCATATTAAAGAACATTCTCTTAAATAACTTATGAAAGAATCCCCTCCTAGAAAAAAATGTAGAGGAACTATTTAGTGAAAGGGACTAAAGAACTCCCTGGTTAAGAACTCCCCTGCCAATGCAGGAGATGTAAAGAGATGTGGGTTCGATCCCTGGGTCAGAAAGATCTCCTGGAGGAGGGCATGGCAACCAACTCCAATATTCTTGCCTAGAGAATACCTTGGACAAAAGAGCCTGGTGGACTCCAGTCCTTAGTGTTGAGAAGCGTCAGACACAAGTGAAGTGACTTAGCACACAAACACAAGGAGACCTAACAGCTAAAGTCGACACGTGATCTAAACTGTAACTTGACCAGAGCAGGGGAAATACTACTAAAGATTAATTGAAACAGTTGACAAAGTTGGAATATGGACCACAGATTAGAAAAAAGTAGCTCCCACGTTTGATAATTATGTGGTGATTATATAAAGTAAGTTATTTTTCATAGTAAAAACACATTGAGCTATGAAGAGATAAGGAGGCATAGTGCATGGAATCTATTCTCAAATGGTTCAAAAAATAAAACGTCTAGAGACAGAGAATGCAAATGTGGCAAAAATAAGTTGTTGAACTTGAATAAATAATATTCAGAAATTCTCTGTCCTATTCTTGCAATTTTTCTATATGTTTAAAAAAAAAAACTTTAAGTGTTCTCCACTTTGTCTCTCTTAGGCTTCATCCCCAAATGGGCTAGAATGGGTTTATTCATCATGAACCTTTGTTTACTGCTACTGCTAAGTCGTTTCAGTCGTGTTCGACTCTGTACGACCCCATAGACAGCAGCCCACCAGGCTCCCCGTCCCTGGAATTCTCCAGGCAAGAACACTGGAGTGGGTTGCCAAAGCCTTTGTTTAGTTCTTTTATTTCTACTATTCTTACTAGTCAGATGGTAATTATCTTTTATGATTTTAGTTAGTTATATACTATCAAAAGAAGGAAAGCAACTGACTTTATGAAAGGCAAAAAGCAATATCCTTAAAAAATTTTTTTTGAATGATGTATTTTTATTGAGCCTAACATATCCAAAATATCACTTCAACAGTTAACCGACATAAAATAATATTAATGAGATATCTTAGGTTTTTATGTTTGATAACATATCTTCAAAATCAATGTGTATCTTATATTTACAGCACATCTCAATTTGGACTTTTTTTGGCTTCACTGCTTGGCTTGTGGGAATCTTAGTTCCCTGACC
Source organism: Raphicerus campestris (assembly GCA_006410735.1). Lineage (NCBI taxonomy): Eukaryota > Metazoa > Chordata > Mammalia > Artiodactyla > Bovidae > Raphicerus > Raphicerus campestris. Next base: position 1,888 of record SJYW01019373.1, read on the forward strand.
AAAGATTGAACCTCGGGCCACGGCACTAAAAGTGCCAAGTTCTCACCAATGGATTGCTAGGGATTTCCCCATGGATTTTTTTAAAAGTTGAAGTATAGTTGATTTACAATGTTGTTTTATTTTCAGGTGTACAGCAAAGTGACTCAGTTATACATACACATGTGTATTCTTTTTTCAGATTTTTATCCATTATAGGTTATTACAAAATATTGAGTATAGCTTCCTGTGCTGTATAGTTGGTTCTTCTTGTTTATCTATTCTGTATATAGTAGTGTGTGTATGTTAATCCCAAACCCCTAATTTATCCCTCCCCGCTTCCCCACACATCTCAATTTGGATCTGGCCACATTTCAAGAGTTAAATAGCCACATGTGGTTAAATGACAGTATTTGACAGCACAAATACTAGGGAAAAAGACAAATGTAGTCAAAGGCCTTTCAAAATGCCGTAGTAAATGCAGTGATAGAGATTACATCCAGGATCACTCAACTGCCGAAGTTTAGACTTGAGCCTCCAGTGACCTTCCAACCCCAGTCCTGTTCATTCTGTCACACACGAGAGACTTTGTCCACTTCAAACAATGGCCCCGTGGCTGGCCTCAGCCAACCAAATTCAGTATATCCAAGACAAAGTTCATCCTCTAATTTCAAATACCTCCTCCTGCTCTCTCATTTGATATTTCAGTCGATAGTACCGTTATCTATCTGTTCACTCAAGTCATCGTCATTATATCTTTGGGCAAATGAGCACTTATCTGGAAGATAATTTAAAATCTAAATGCTTATCAAAAAATGCACCTTTTTCTCCACCCCAACTGACTGAGCTTGTTCAGGCCACTTTTATCTCTCACATGAGTTACTATAAGAATTCCCCACACCTAATTTTATTGAGATATGATTGACATACATCATTGTATAAATTTAAGGTGTACAGCATAATGGTTGATACAGATGAGTATAAACCCAAAGAGAGAAAAATTTCCTTAAAAATATGAACCTCTTCATGAATTTCATGGCATCTTTATGGAGAGCCGTGGTAATCTCTGTATCATTCCATTTTAAGACAGGGAATACAGAAAAATAGATTGAACAGCCTGACCTTTGCTTTCCCCAAGCTCAATACAATATGATTTCTCAAGGAGTACCTTTAAGGAGTAGATAACTTTCTAATGCTGGGCTTCCCCGGTGGCTTAGTGGTAAAGAATTCACCTGGCAGTGCAGGAAATGTGGGTTCAATCCCTGGGTTGGTAAGATCCCCTGGAGAAAGCAGTGAGAACCCTCTCCAGTATTCTTGCCTGGGAAATCCCATGAATAGGAGGAGCCTGGCGGGCTACAGTCTATGGGGTCGCAGAACTGGACACACTTTAGCGACTAAGTTTAGTTCAGTTGCTCAGTCGTGTCCGACTCTTTGCGACTCCATGTTTAGTGACTAAACAACACGACAGTCTCTAATGTTAAGAGCAAGTCAGGGGGTCCCCGGAAGTTCAGACCTAGATACATCTTCTGGCATGGCCACATCCCAGCCCCTCTCAAACAATTCCTAATTCCAGTTGCAGGAACTTTTTATATTTTCAACTAAAATTTGATTCTAGATATTTTAAGAAATTAACTGAGACAACTGTTTAGATGGATTTAAACAAGGTGGGGGAAATTAGCACACATTCCAGTCTTCCTAAAATTATTTTTAAAAAGTAATCTTTCTACTTCCTATAAGCATCATCAAGTTTCCTCTAAATAATTGTCAAGTTGGAGGGTTTTTTCCTTTTTTTCTTATTTTAATTTGTCTCATAATTCTTAAACATTACTTTCTAATTACAAGTGCCCTTAAATTCAAACAGTTGAAAAGTGTATGAGATAAAATGCATGCCATACACTTCTCAATTGTCTGAATTGTTTTCAATTGGAAAGTGTTCTCAATTCAATTGTTTGAATTGAGAAGTGGGTTCTCAATACACAGTGGGTTCTCTCTAATGTTACTCACAAAGATAACGACTTTTATGATTTTATATCCTTCTAGACTTTTTTCTTTGCTTCTGTCAATGTATCTATCTGTATGTGTATACAACGTTTTAAGAAATGGTAATCATTTTGCACAGTTCTTTTATTATTTAACACATAAATCTTTTTTAACCTTAATTTTTAGGGCCTTCCCTGGCCGTCTGGTGGTTAAGACTCCACACTTCCTCTTCAGAGGGTTCAGGTTCAATCCCTAGTCAGGGTATTAGGATTCCATATGCTAAACGTCAGAGCTACAAAAGTTTTTTTTAATTTAATTGTTAGTTTATCAAAGCTATACATGTATAGATTTTTTACAAGTAGTATAACAGTCAAATAATTCAACTAGCAAAAATTGCTTCTAATCATTATGTAACACATTCACATGGCTTAAAATTCAGAAAGTAGAATGGTATACAACATGAATAATCTTCCTTCTACCTGTCCCTGAGATACCCAGATCTACTCATGGGCAACAAATGACATTGGTGTTTATATATCCTTCATTCATATACAGATACATGCACACACACACACACGCATACACAAACATACAGAAGATCTTTTTATATCATTATATAAAGGGGCTCCTCAATTTTACATAGAAGGCAATGGCACCCCACTCCAGTACTCTTGCTTGGAAAATCCCATGGATGGAGGATCCTAGTAGGCTGCAGTCCGTGGGGTTGCTAAGAGTCAGACACAACTGAGCGACTTCCCTTTCACTTTTCAGTTTCTTGCATTGGAGAAGAAAATGGCAACCCACTCCAGTACTCTTGCCTGGAGAATCCCAGGGATGGAGGAGCCTGGTGGGCTGCTATCTATGGGGTCGCACAGAGTCGGACACGACTGAAGCGACATAGCAGCAGCAGCAGCAGCAACATGTCATATTACATTGTATAGACATGCCTTTATTTCATTAGTCTCCTGGTTGTTTAGTCAGACTGTTTCTAATTCTTGCTCTTAAAAATAACCTGCTATGAATAACCTTGAATATACATCATTTTGCCAATATGTAGGTAATCTATGGTATAGATAGATTCCTAAAAGTGGAGCTGTGAGTCAAATTTTTCACAGATTAGGTCTTCTAAGAAGCAGATTCTGGGAGAGACATTTAGAGTTCAGGGTGTTTTTAGGGAGTGCCTTTGGGTTTAACAGCTGTGCACGGGAGAAGGAGGAAGTGAGATTGAGCAAAAGAAGCTAAACTTTGAAGATGCTGCATGAAGCCTCAGCCAACTCCGCAGGGAAGCCATGGACCTGAGATGACCTATTAGAATTGGCCCACATTGGGTGCCTTAGTTGGGTGTTTTAGTTGCTCTGCTGCTGCTGCTGCTGCTGCTGAGTCACTTCAGTCGTGTCCAACTCTGTGTGACCCCATAGACGACAGCCCACCAGGCTCCCACGTCCCTGGGATTCTCCAGGCAAGAACACTGGAGTGGGTTGCCATTTCCTTTTCCAGTGCATGAAAGTGAAAAGTGAAAGTGAAGTCACTCAGTCATGTCCAACTCTTAGCGACCTCATGGACTGCAGCCCACCAGGCTCCTCCATCCATGGGATTTTCCAGGCAAGAGTACTAGAGTAGGCTGCCATTGCCTTCTCCATTTAGTTGCTCAATTGTGTCTAACTCTTTGCGACCCCATGAGATTTTCTAGGCAAGAATTTTGTATTGGGTTCTCATTTCCTTGTCCAGGGGATCTTCCTGACGCAGGGATCAGGAAGGATCCTGGCATTGGCAGGCAGATTCTTCACCACTGGGCACCCAGGAAGCCCTTACACAATAAGTGAAAAAGGCCTTTATACCACCTTCTCCATTAGTCATTGGTTGTGAGCTGTCCCAGGAAGGCATCGACTTTTGGTGGGACAATCCTTTGCAGCAAGGCAAAACTTTCAGGGGATGATAGTTGAAGATTGCCTACCCACAGAACTTGCAGAAGCTGGTGCAATAAAACCTTCCTTGAAAGAGGGTATCTAGGTGTCCCGTCTCCATGTTCAACCCCAAAGGGTATGTGACTTTGGTGGATTTTGCCAAATTACCATACCAATTTATACTCCTGCCTCGCAACTTACGAGAATGTCTGTTTACTCATATCCTCCCCCACTCAGAATTTTATCAAGCTTCTGAATCTTTGCCAATCTGATTAGGTGAAATGTGATGTCTTGCTTGCCTGCTTGCTAAATCACTTCAGTTGTGTCCAACTCTTTGCAATCCCATGAACTGTAGCCCACCAGGCTCCTCTGTCCATGGGATTCTCCAGGCAAGAATACTGGAGTGGGTTGCCCTCCTTCAGGGATCTTCCTGACCCAGAGATTGAACACATGTCTCATTATGTCTCCTCCTTGGCAAGTGAGTTCTTTACCACTAGCTCCACTTGGGAAGCCCAGTGATGTCTTGGTATAGTTTGAATTTTCCTATCTTTCTTTTTTTGAAGGAAGTCAAACTTCTTTTTGTCCTTTTTTTTTTCTTTGAAGTGTCTATTTCTGTCCTTTGCACATTTTCCTACTGGGCTAATTTTTTTTAAGTAATTTGTAGGAACTCTTAATGTTAAAGATTAACATTTAACATTGCAGGCCGATTCTTTACTGTCTGAGTCACCATGGAAGCCAGACTTGATCCTTTTAAAATGTAAGCCAGTCATTTCACTTCCTCAATGGATCTCCATTTCCCTCAGAGAGAAAACAGTTATTACAGTGATCAGCAGGGCTGTGCAAGACACATCTCCCTTCTTGTACCTCTCTGACTTCATTTCCTACTGCTGCTTCGGCATCTCTCCCTTTCTTGTTTCTCCACCCTCACTAGAAGTTCCCTCTGCCTACAGAGTTCTTCTACCAGATAGGTACATGACGAATTCCCTGTTCCAGTCCTTTACAGGATTGAATTCTTGGGTCTTACCTGAAGTGTCACTTCAAAGTGATATTTATCCTCATAATCCTATTTTAAATTGTTATACACACCCTACACCCCTCCCCAACTAGAACAATTTTAATCTTCCTTACCTTGCTTTACATTTTCTTTTAAAATAACATTTACTGCCTTCTAATTGGGCTTCCTGGTAGGCTCAGATGGTAAAGAACCTGACTGCACTGTGGGAGACCTGGGTTCAACCCCTGGGTTGGGAAGATTTCCTGGAGGAGGGCATGGCAACCCACTCCAATATTCTTGCCTGGAGGATCCCCATGGACAGAGGAGCCTGGCGAGCTACAGTCCATGGAGTCGCAAAGAGTCACACACGACTGAGCGACTAAGCACAGCACCGCCTTTTAATATAGAAGAATATTATGTTTATTAGCTTACTGTCTGTGCTAGAATGAATATTCAATAAATATTTATTGTAAATTAGTATCTTTTTCCTTTGTATGTTTCAACTCATCAGAAAAGCTATTTTTGTGCATCTTGGATCCCCCTGTCTCAACCTTTTGTTTTGTTTGCCACCTGTATATCTGTCATTCATGAACTTGCCTTCATTATCAATTTGAGACTCCCTTTCACCCCTCTCCTATGGTAAATCTCCTGGTACCAGTATCCTTGTTGTCTTTCTTGTTTTTCTCCCTCTTTTTCATGAGCATTTCCTCTTGTTTATTCTTTCTTTTTGATGATAGCTTTCTAAGAAAGAATGCAAAGTTCCTGAGAAATATGTCAGAAATTGTCTTTCATCTGGCTGTAGGCTTAACTGATAGTATGACCAGGTATAGAGCTCTAGATTAGGAACAATTTTTCTTGAGAAGTTTTGAGACATTTCACCACTCTCTTCCAGCTTCCAGTGTTGAGACATTTCACCACTGTCTTCTAGCTTCCAGTGTTGGTCTCAAGAAGTGCAGTGAAATTTTAATTCTTGGTCTTTTATAAGTGTTTTCTCTCTGAAAGTTCTTAGGTCTTCTCTTTTTTTCCCCACAGCATGATGTATCATGTTGTGGGTATTTTTTGTATTTAATCTGCTTGCCACTCAGTAGGTCCTATATCAGGGGACTTGTGTCCTTTAGTTCTAGGACCTTGATTTGCTTCTTTTGATAATCTCCTCCTGTCTGGCTTCCCTGTTCTCTCTAGAATTTCTTCAGAGGTGGTATCTCTTTTCAAAAAACACTCAGTAGATTGGTGTCTAGATTGCTATTTACTGGACATAATTTGCATGATAGTACAGAAAGGGAAATGAAAGAAACAACNGTATCATGTTGTGGGTATTTTTCGTATTTAATCTGCTTGCCACTCAGTAGGTCCTATATCAGGGGACTTGTGTTCTTTAGTTCTAGGACCTTGATTTGATCTAGGACCTCTTTTGATAATTTCCTCCTGTCTGGCTTCCCTGTTCTCTCTAGAATTTCTTCAGAGGTGGTATCTCTTCAAAAAACACTCAGTAGGTTGGTGTCTGGATTGCTATTTACTGGACATAATTTGCATGATAGTACAGAAAGGGAAATGAAAGAAACAACAGAATCTAAGATTTAATAATACATGAAATCCTCATCAAGAGACAAAATCAGTGGGCTATCACTTTCTAAAGATAGCTGAGCTAAGGTTGTCTCTTGTGTCAAACAGGGAGTGATCACCACTTTTAAGACTCTCCAGATATCCTAAAACCTAGAACAGTATCTAGCACATTGTGGGAAATTGGTAAATATTTACTGAATGAATAGATGTCCTTCATAAGTATTTGCACTTAAGTACGTTCATTAGATAATAGGAAATAAACACTGGCACACATACCTCAAGCAGCATATTCTGGGGAGTTCCTAATTTTTATCTCTTAAAACATTAAAAATAATGATGATCTGGTATTTATATTTTTTGTCAGATCTACTTCTCTATTAACCTGGAGTCATGATTCATATTCACTTTGGAGTAAAGGGAGCTATTTTGCTATAATAAGTATCATTTTTGATACTTTGACATTTTAATATCATTTTGATGTTTGACATTGACTGTCAACAATTTGGTATAAAATTTTTTATTAAGTGCTGGATNCGATTTATAATCACTTTGGAGTAAAGGGAGCTATTTTGCTATAATAAGTATCACTTTTGATACTTTGACATTTTAATATCATTTTGATGTTTGACATTGACTGTCAACAATTTGGTATAAAGTTTTTTATTAAGTGCTGGATATATTCCAAGATGAGGGGCTTAAAAGTAAGCCAACAAAATATGATACTGTTTCTCTTTTCCCAAATCAAACTTCCTTTCATTTTTCTTGATGAATATCATATGATTTTTTTCCGAAGCCTAGTGACTTTGACTTTATTTGTTCTTTTAGGAAATCGAGACAGATACACTCCATGACTCTCTTCTTGCCCAGCATGGTATAGAATGGTATTTGAGACACAAGGTAGGTGAATTCGGTCCNCAACAAAATATGATACTGTTTCTTTTTTCCCAAATCAAACTTCCTTTCATTTTTCTTGATGAATATCATATGATTTTTTTTCCGAAGCCTAGTGACTTTGACTTTATTTGTTCTTTTAGGAAATTGAGACAGATACACTCCATGACTCTCCTTCTTGCCCAGCATGGTATAGAATGGTATTTGAGACACAAGGTAGGTGAATTCGGTCTGGTATCCGTTGGCTTTGAGGATGCCCAGCATTTGCTGTTTACAGTTTTGTTTGCTTTGCACTATGAAAAAGCACACCAAAGCTATAGTATTACTGGTGGTAGGTGGAAAAAATATGAATAAACCAGGAGGTATGGTTGATCTTTTCCTTTGTTTACCTTTCATTTTTACTTCTGCTGATATGCCTTACTCAACAGCATGTAGAAACACAGACTTAATATCTAACATGACTGAAGCGACTTAGCAGCAGCAGCAGCAGCATAAGAGCTAAGAACAAGTGAAAGAGCAGAATTTTGAATTCAGAATTGAGAAGAATTCTGTTGTACATAATCACACCATCCCAAAACTAGAGAATAGCACTTAATAGTGGATAGACCTTCTGAGGTCAAATCCAGGAGATTGCTAATTAAGACATTAAAAAACATTCAATGGTTTACATGTAAATTTGCATTAAGTTAAGTATGTATTCTAATCTTAAGTCATCTATTGATCTATATAGTTTTCCAAGAAATTGTTTGTACTTGCTATAAACAGTTGTAAGGTTAACCCAGGAGGCTAAATTCTTAGGTAAAGTGTATCAATTTGAATCCTTGAAGAAGTGGACACCAAGATGAGATCTGATGTGTAAGGGATTTATTGGAGGGAATGCTTATGAAAGACAAAGGGGAAAGGAGAAGGGGCATACAGGGAGAATGAGGCAGGTCTAGCACCTGTGACAGGAGAGAGAGAAGGAAGGATTGTATGGAAAGAACCTCAAACCATAGAGCAATTCTGAGAAAATCTCACCCAGGCCCATGGGGAATCCCTGAGCTGAAGTTGCCCAGTTAAAGCAATCCTGCTTTGTGGAGGAATGGAATGGAATGTTCTTACATCTTGCTGTCATTGACTGGGAATAGCCTAAGGGTTTCCCTGGTGGCTCAGATGGTAAAGAATCTGTCTGCAATGTGGGAGACCTGAGTTTGATCCCTGAGTTGGGAAGATCCCCTGGAGAAGGAAATGCCAAGCCACTCCAGTATCCTTGCCTGGAGAATCCCCATGGACAGAGAAGCCTGGTGGGCTACAGTCCATGGGGTCGCAAATGGTTGGACACAACTGAGTGACTAAGCACACACAGCACAGCCTAAGGGAAGCATGGCCTGACCCAAAAGCATTAGAGTAAAAAATGTATCAATGGTCAATCAGCTATGCTCCCTGCAGCAGTATCTCTTAAAGGAAATCTGAGTGGGCACTTCCATGACTGCCACAGTCTGCCTCTTATTCTGCACAAATCCGTTTCTTTGTGTATGTTTGGGAAATAGATTTGCCTTGGTTCCTATGGGCTTCTTTTCCCATGGGGAAATATAGACGTGGAATATTAGTAGGACTAAGCTACAGTCTCCCCAAACTGCAATTAGTCTCAGGCTGTCATTTCACTCCTTAACAATCCATTCTAAGTTTCTTGTGCCCTCAGCTATTACCTCCTCAGGTCGTTATCATTAATCGGGTGAGTGTATTGTATTCAACTGAGTATCTGTCTTAGTTTTAGGAACATATTTTCTAGTAATATGTTCATGAGGTGGAAANCATTCTAAGTTTCTTGTGCCCTCAGCTATTACCTCCTCAGGTCGTTATCATTAATCGGGTGAGTGTATTGTATTCAACTGAGTATCTGTCTTAGTTTTAGGAACATATTTTCTAGTAATATGTTCATGAGGTGGAAAATGTGAAAAGTTCCTTTAATTAACTAGCCAAGGACCCTGTCTTACATGACTTTAAAATTTTGAATCATATCCTCTTAATTTCTAAACAATTGTGGTATTGATATTTGTGAACAAAATAAAGTAGATAATGAATCATGGAGCATGTGAAGAGACCACTGTTTTATTGGAAATACTTTTTGGCTCATTATTTTTTCAATGACTCTAATATTATGTAACATATTTTACCATTAGAAAATTTCTCTACACAGATAGATTATATTTGATAGAAATGAAACAAATGACATGCCATACCTTTGTATTTAGAGGGGTTATATTCTTTTATATTTTTATTATTGCTTCTCTTTAATAGGCCTGTGTATTTAAATTACTGAATTCTCTTAGGCCACTTTCTTTAATTCTCTGGGTTTCAGTTCCTCAGCTATAATCTATTATGGAATTTGTCACTACATCATGAAAATTAATTAGGAATAGTATTTATTATAACTAAGTTTTAAAACATCTATGAGGACTAATTTTAATACCTATTAAGTTCCTGGACTTTTTTGGCTCAAAACAAATATAATCGTCTTCATTTTATGCAATATAACTATTATCCTTTCAGCATGTTTTTGGGCAGTTTTCATAAATGGCAGAAATTAGAGGAAGATGAAAGCCACAGATTTTGACTAGCAGTATAAAACATTTTCTTTGGACTTTTGTGCAAATAATTTAAAAGTTAAAAGTAATTAGAATTTCTCACACATATCACATGGGTATATTAGAATCATTAACATTTAGAACCATTATAGATTATGCAAGATAAATTGTGCAGTATTTCAGAAGTAACCAAATACCTGAGAAGGGGAACTTCTTCTTTATAGGAGAATTCTAGCTAATACTTACAGAAAAAAGTTAAAAGAATTTTAAATTATGCAACTCCTAATGAAATAATAGACCTAGGCAATGATAACCAGTAGATGGTAAAACCACTAAAAGAAGGTTGAGTGGAGAACTTTATGATGGATCCACCTACCTGAAAACACTTGTCTACTAGTCAAAATTAAACATCATTAAAAGTAAGAAACTTCCTTGGCAGTATAGTGGCCATGAGTCTTGTGTTCCCAGTGCAGGAAGTGTGGGTTCAATCCCTGGTTAAGGAGGTAGATCACACATGCTGCAGTTGAGACCCAGCACAGCCAAATAAATAAAATGTTTAAAAAGTTCTTGAAAAAATAAATTAAGACAGCCTTGGTATCAGGTTGGGATCCTAGAACAGAAAAAGGGCATTCGGTGAAAACTATGAAATTTCAGTTACTAAACAAACTTGGATATACTGGCCTACCATGCAGCAAAGTCAACTTACTAACAGGTTGTGGTGAAGGAGCATACAGGATTATCTGCAGGGTGCCAAGCAAGGAGAAGGAGCTGCTAATGTGCAATAGACCTAAATTCCCAAATGGCTTTCGGAGAAGAGTTTTTAAAAGCAACATTTGAGGTGAGGATTGCAGTTCATGGACTTTCTTCTGATTGGTTGGTGTGAGGTAACAGGGTGATGTTCTGGGA
>SJYW01019379.1:0-14507 GCA_006410735.1 Raphicerus campestris
AGAGTGCCAGTGCCCTGCACTGCATGTCTCTAGAGGAACTCCTGGAGTGCTAGATGCACAAAATCACTTGGTTCTGCAGTCTATGAGAAGAGAGATGATCTCAAGGGTATAAGCTTTCTTTTTGGCTTTGGGCCAGAAGGAGCACTGGAATTGCAGTGAGGGGTTAAACTAGTTATTGTCAGGTACTTGGATGGGGAGGAGTAGGTAGAGATGGTGGCTTAAATAGCTCAAGTGACTGAAACAAAAGGAATTCTGAGCAATGCAGCTGACATAGAATCCGTATCTCGGACTCCACAGCATCAACTATGGGCAGAAAGATCTCCCTGAAACACTTAAGGTTAAACATCTTTCCTGAGTCCAATACAACAGTAGAATGCTGCCAAAAGGGGCCCAGGGAACTGGCAGTTTAGTTCCCATGGGGGCCATATTGCACAGCAAAAGTTTCCAGTAAAGACCCTGGCTCAACAAAAGTGGTAGTCTTGTTTGCCAAAGCAGCACACAGTGCAGAAATGGCCTGGCAGATGGTGTTCAGAAGTCCATGCCCAGCCCTGTGCCCCTCATGACCTGGCATTCCAATTGAGTCCAGTAGTGTTCTGAGGTTCAGCACCCTGGACAGCACATTCTGGAAGAGCGCTTAGAGCCCTGAGAATCAAGATGGACCTGATGTCCAGGGACTGTAGGGTCCACATCCGACATAAGAGTTCAGAATTGCATGGGTACATGGTGTCCAGAAGTCCCTCCTCATCCCCGTTCCCTAAAGACCTGCTTCCAGACTGTTAACAGAGTCTCAAACTATTGCGTTTCAGCACCCTGGACAGCACATTCTGGGAGAATCCCTAGGGACCTAGCGATCAAGTTGGACAGGCTATCCAAGGGCTACGAAATCTACAGCCTACTAGAAGAGAGATGGTCAGATGGTACACGGTTGCCCAGCTTGCAGAACACGTTGTAGATCTTAGGACTCCTGGAATTTTGAATTCCAGGTGGATGGTTATAATATTGTCTTGTGTATACAACATTTCAAAGGCTCTTGACAGAAGAAAGGATTTTCAGTAGAATTAAAATTGGCAAACCCAAGGCCTATAGGGGTCATAGTTTTCCCTGTCTCTCTGGTATCCAGGTTGCTACTTTCCGTATCACATTCTCAGGCATCTGCAAGGAGCTTTTGGTTCTCAGGCAAGCAGGATAAGTCCAGGTCAGAAGGATCCTGGGAATATAGGAAAGGAATAATTGGTGATCAGAAAATCCATCAGTTCACGCACATTGGGGGGAAGTGTGGTGGCTGAAAGTGCTCAGCTTTCTTAACTCCAAGAGCACAGTTTATTCCACTGTGAACCTGTGTGATGAGTGAGAATGTTCTGTTTTCAAAAGCTTTTGGAAAGCTGGTGTGTAGAAGCCACCCATGTGTCCAGCACATCAAAAGACTTTGATTAGAAATTTAGAGCCAGAAGGCCTTCATGTTATTAACATGTGTGGTGTTAGGTGCCTAAATGGGGCCACGGGCTCAGGCATACCAGAAAGTATGGTGCACAGTAGGGCCACATATTCTAAAGCACAGATTTGGTCTTGGCCGATGAGTCCCTAGGTTTTCAGAAACATAGTTGGAACCACCTCCCACGGCAGCCGTGCCCTGGTAGAGAGTTCAGTGTCCTGAACTGCATCCCATCGCACTGGTGCGGGGGGAGCTCATGTCCAGAAGAGTACCAAGACATGAGAAATCAAGATGGACTCAGGCCAAAATGTGTCCTCCTGCTGATCGAATGATAGGAGGAGACTGGGTTCCACTGCAGTAATGTGACTGAGTGAGTGAGTGAGTGAGTGAAAGTCACTTAGTCATTACCGACTCTTTGTGACCCCATAGACTATACAGTCCATGAAATTCTCCGAGACCAAATACTGGAGTAGGTAGCATTTTCCTTCTCCAGGGGATCTTCTCAACCTAGGGATCAAACTCATGTCTCTCTCATTGCAGGCAGATTGCTTTCCAGCTAAGCTACAAGGAAGCTGAAGAATACTGGAGTGGGTTGCCTATTCCTTCTCCAGTGGATCTTCCTGACCCAGAAATCAAACCGGGGTACTCTGCATTGCAGGTAGAATCTTTACCAACTGAGATATCAGGGAAGCCCTATAGAAGTGTGATTAGGAGCCTAAAAGATCCTCAGAACCATAAACAATGGATATGTTGTTGGGATAATGGTTCTTGAGGGTCCCACAGGAGGACACATGGTGGCCTACAGGGGTCATGATTCCTGGGCTGGAATCGCCCATGACATCTCTAATGAGGCGTACACTGAAAACAAGTGCTCTGGTTCAAACAGCAGGCCAACAGTTGCCCTGGGAGACAGTAGTATTTTGAGGGGACGTACTCTCCTGCCACCCATGAGCAGGCTGGTCACCCAAGAGGGCAACATACTTCTCAGTTCTCCAGGTTTCACAAAGGTGGGTGCTGGCAGGANTGGACCTGATGTCCAGGGACTGTAGGGTCCACATCCGACATAAGAGTTCAGAATTGCATGGGTACATGGTGTCCAGAAGTCCCTCCTCATCCCCGTTCCCTAAAGACCTGCTTCCAGACTGTTAACAGAGTCTCAAACTATTGCGTTTCAGCACCCTGGACAGCACATTCTGGGAGAATCCCTAGGGACCTAGCGATCAAGTTGGACAGGCTATCCAAGGGCTACGAAATCTACAGCCTACTAGAAGAGAGATGGTCAGATGGTACACGGTTGCCCAGCTTGCAGAACACGTTGTAGATCTTAGGACTCCTGGAATTTTGAATTCCAGGTGGATGGTTATAATATTGTCTTGTGTATACAACATTTCAAAGGCTCTTGACAGAAGAAAGGATTTTCAGTAGAATTAAAATTGGCAAACCCAAGGCCTATAGGGGTCATAGTTTTCCCTGTCTCTCTGGTATCCAGGTTGCTACTTTCCGTATCACATTCTCAGGCATCTGCAAGGAGCTTTTGGTTCTCAGGCAAGCAGGATAAGTCCAGGTCAGAAGGATCCTGGGAATATAGGAAAGGAATAATTGGTGATCAGAAAATCCATCAGTTCACGCACATTGGGGGGAAGTGTGGTGGCTGAAAGTGCTCAGCTTTCTTAACTCCAAGAGCACAGTTTATTCCACTGTGAACCTGTGTGATGAGTGAGAATGTTCTGTTTTCAAAAGCTTTTGGAAAGCTGGTGTGTAGAAGCCACCCATGTGTCCAGCACATCAAAAGACTTTGATTAGAAATTTAGAGCCAGAAGGCCTTCATGTTATTAACATGTGTGGTGTTAGGTGCCTAAATGGGGCCACGGGCTCAGGCATACCAGAAAGTATGGTGCACAGTAGGGCCACATATTCTAAAGCACAGATTTGGTCTTGGCCGATGAGTCCCTAGGTTTTCAGAAACATAGTTGGAACCACCTCCCACGGCAGCCGTGCCCTGGTAGAGAGTTCAGTGTCCTGAACTGCATCCCATCGCACTGGTGCGGGGGGAGCTCATGTCCAGAAGAGTACCAAGACATGAGAAATCAAGATGGACTCAGGCCAAAATGTGTCCTCCTGCTGATCGAATGATAGGAGGAGACTGGGTTCCACTGCAGTAATGTGACTGAGTGAGTGAGTGAGTGAGTGAAAGTCACTTAGTCATTACCGACTCTTTGTGACCCCATAGACTATACAGTCCATGAAATTCTCCGAGACCAAATACTGGAGTAGGTAGCATTTTCCTTCTCCAGGGGATCTTCTCAACCTAGGGATCAAACTCATGTCTCTCTCATTGCAGGCAGATTGCTTTCCAGCTAAGCTACAAGGAAGCTGAAGAATACTGGAGTGGGTTGCCTATTCCTTCTCCAGTGGATCTTCCTGACCCAGAAATCAAACCGGGGTACTCTGCATTGCAGGTAGAATCTTTACCAACTGAGATATCAGGGAAGCCCTATAGAAGTGTGATTAGGAGCCTAAAAGATCCTCAGAACCATAAACAATGGATATGTTGTTGGGATAATGGTTCTTGAGGGTCCCACAGGAGGACACATGGTGGCCTACAGGGGTCATGATTCCTGGGCTGGAATCGCCCATGACATCTCTAATGAGGCGTACACTGAAAACAAGTGCTCTGGTTCAAACAGCAGGCCAACAGTTGCCCTGGGAGACAGTAGTATTTTGAGGGGACGTACTCTCCTGCCACCCATGAGCAGGCTGGTCACCCAAGAGGGCAACATACTTCTCAGTTCTCCAGGTTTCACAAAGGTGGGTGCTGGCAGGAATCCTGGAACCCTAGAGGGCAGCAAGTGGTGGCCTGGAAGGCCCTTGGTGCATGACGCAGATGAAGGCACGATGTGAAAGGGACTGTCTTGTACCATGGCTCTAGATCAGTGGTTACTTACAGGGTTCTGTATTCCACAGCACCTGGCAGCCTGTGGTCCTTGAGAATCCAGTAGACAGGCACCCTGGTCTCTGAGAGTATCCCAGGACACCACTTCAGGGCAGGATCACCAGAAGTGCTCCAGGTGCAAGTATCCAGATAGAAAACCATGCCAGATGGGCTCTGGCTGCTACAGCCTACATTAAGGGCGTTTGTGGGAAGGACGTGTGCAAATGATGTAGGTGAGTGCTGCAACCGCGAAACTGTCCCGAGAACTAGGCCTGACCAGTGGCTGGAGGAGTTCTCATTTGTACATCATGTGGGAAACCTCTTGGCCAGAGTATCTTCAATTCCTGGGCATGCTAGAAGGCCCCATACAAGAAGGAACCCCCAAACCCTAGCAAGAACAGACGTCAGTGGTTGGAAGTTTCCTTAGGGCTTCCATGTGGAGCTGGGTAGAGGGGAAGGGAAAAGGTGGCTGAAATGGTTCC
Source organism: Raphicerus campestris (assembly GCA_006410735.1). NCBI lineage: Eukaryota > Metazoa > Chordata > Mammalia > Artiodactyla > Bovidae > Raphicerus > Raphicerus campestris. The sequence goes on from SJYW01019379.1 coordinate 4,847, forward strand.
AACACCAAACTCGAAAGTACCCACTTGACCTCAGCCCGTGTCAAGTACTGTGACTCAACGTGCCCCCATTTCAGCAGTAGACAGCCAAACTAGTGGCTGGATGAGCTCCAGGCCCCAAGCAAACTGGTGCATCCTTGATGGGAACTACTCCAAAAGTCCATTTCAGGAAGGACCACCTGACACTCTTGTGATTCAGTTGGGGAGCCAACATGTGTCTATAGTAGCAGCATTTTACAAGTATGGCTTCACTAGGGCTATGTATTCCACAGCACAGGCTCTGTCCAGTGCCAGTTGGAGCCCTGGATACATGTACTTTCCCTCTTAAAGGGCCCTCTGTGAAGCAGGTGTCTTCCAGGAGTAACGCCTGTGTTACCAGCTAGGGGCATATAGATGTCCCAGGCATGAGAGGGTGACATACCCAAAAGTGAAAAGCCTGGTTCTGCTCTGAGCCCCGTTGGTGGATCCTGGGCTTCCATCACGTGACAATAGAGTATGAGCCTTAAATATCACCAGAACCTTGGAAAGCAGTGAATTGTTGGCAGGAAGTTTCTCTGCGGCATCAACACGTGGGACAGCTAGTGGTCGAGAGAACTAAGATTCCCTGGCTAGTAAACTGTCATGTTCCTATGGGGTGATAGTGATGTGATCGCAACATCTCTCCATCTAAGGTGGGCAGACAGGTCTCCAAGAAGCCTAGGTCCATGAACATGGAAAAGGTAGGAGATGGCAGGAACCTGGAACCCTAGCTAGGAAAATGTCCCATGACCAGAGATTCCCCAAGCACTTCCAGATCAAGATGCAGTGGGAAAGGAGGTCCCTTGCACCACATTTCTGGGTGGATGGTTAGCCTTAGAGCAGTGTGTTTGCCAAAACTCCGACCCAGGATAGTGCCTGTATGTCTTCTCAGTGCACAAGTAGTTTGGCTTCATAAAGAATCGACAGACACATGCCACAGCAAAAACATGACTGGAAGTGCTCCCTAGGTGAGAGGACCTTGGACCAAAGATGTGCAGAAGAGCCTTAGGAGCCTAGAGTTCAGGCTGTGAGTTTCACAACCACTAAGAAGATGATGATGTGAAGTGTATCTAACCCTCCAGCTGATGGACAGGCTAGGGCCATGAGAACTAGCTCATCATGGAACTCCAGATGCATTGACCAGATAGTGCTAGGAAGGTGGTCAGGGACAGAATGGGGTTGGAATTCCATTTATTTAAGGGTTCTAAGATTGCTGGGAGAAATATCAATAACCTCAGATATGCAGATGACATCACCCTTATGGCAGAAATTGAAGAGGAACTAAAAAGCCTCTTGAGGAAAGTGAAAGTGGAGAGTGAAAAGTTGGCTTAAAGCTCAACATTCAGAAAACAAAGATCATGGCATCCAGTCCCATCACTTCGTGGGAAATAGATGGGGAAACAGTGGAAACAGTGTCAGACTTTATTTTGGGGGGCTCCAAAATCACTGCAGATGGTGACTGCTGCCATGAAATTAATATGCTTACTCCTTGGAAGAAAAGTTATGACCAACCTAGATAGCATATTGAAAACCAGAAACATTACTTTGCCGACTAAGGTCCACTAGTCCAGGCTATGGTTTTTCCTGTGGTCATGTATGGATGTGAGAGTTGGACTGTGAAGAAAGTTGAGCACCGAAGAATTGATGCTTTTGAACTGTGGTGTTAGAGAAGACTCTTGCGAGTCCCTTGGACTGCAAGGAGATCCAACCAGTCCATTCTGAAGGAGATGAGCCCTCGGATTTCTTTGGAAGGAATGATGCTAAAGCTGAAACTCCAGTACTTGGCCACTTCATGCAAAGTGTAGACTCATTGGAAAATACCCTTATTCTAGGAGGGCTGGGGGCAGGAGGAGAAGGGGATGATAGAGGATGAGATGGCTGGATGGCATCACTGTCTCGATGGACGTGAGTCTGAGTGAACTTTGGGAGTTGGTGATGGACAGGGAGGCCTGGCGTGCTGCGATTCATGGGGTCACAAAGATTCAGACATGACTGAGTGACTGAACTGAACTGAACTGAGATTCTGCCTCAAGTGCCATAGCTGAGTACCGTTCCCAAGGCCAGGCCAGGCAAGTGGCTGCAAAGGCCCTGATCTTAGACTGACAGTCAGTCTAGTGGCCTGATCACTTTAGGTCTATAGGGAAGCCAAATAATTCTGGACCCTAAAGGAGAAAACACGTTGTTGACTTAAAAGCTCATCAGTTCATGCATGCTGTTGGGAAGTGCAGTGTCTGAAAGAGCTGAGATTCATTAGCTGTGAGGGCTCAGGGTACATATGCCGAAATTCGGTACTGTGACCAAAAGTATTCTAGTTTTAAAAGCTGTCAGTAAGTAATCGCCAGAAATCCCTTTGGTCCCAGGCCATGTCCATGAACTTTGAGCTTTAAAATCTCCTGGAAACTTCCCTGCTGGGATGTGTAGTATGGTGCCTAAATGGGACGGAGTCCATGGTCTCCATACTGGAAGTGATTTCCAATTAGGCAATATATTGCATAGCACAGCATTTGAGTGAAGCCCATTGACGCCAGTTCACTGTCAATCTGGCTAAATTAGGGCCCCAAGGGTAGCACTTCCATGTCAGATTGTGTCTGGAAATGCCCCCCGAATACCAGTATGCTAGAAGAAAGAATCCATACAACACGTCCAATGGTCTGAGAAAATCTAGATGGACACAGACCTAAAGGGAATATCAGGTTGATGGTTTAATAAGAGGATCCCATATTTCCCCACCTGTGTATATTTTCTAGACCTGAAAGATTGCTGAGATCTTGGAGAAGAGAAATTTAGCAGCAGGAAAAACACTGAGGCATCCACAAGAAGGCAGACTGTGGCCGAGAGTGCTCATTTAACCTCAAGTGAAGGAGAAAGTTAAAGTCGTTTTGTCATGTCTGACCCTTTGGGACCCCATGGAATAAACAGACCATGAGATTCTCAAGGGCAAAATACTGGAGTGGGTAGCCTTTCCCTTCTCCAGGGCATCTTCCCAACCCAGGGGTCGAACCCAGGTCTCGTGTTTTGCAGGTGAATTCTTTACCAGTTGAGCCACCAAGGGAAGCCCACACAAGTTTGCTTTTAATAAAGTAATGGATAAAGAAACTTTGGTAAATTAATCTATAGTAATATTTAAATTCAAGACTGCTAGCTAATTAAAGGTCTGAAAGGCTGACAGATCCACCTCATGGCTATTAATATCTGAAGTGATGGGAGCGTGAGAAACCCTCTGCTTGCACTGCAGACGCCCAGGATTGTTGTCCAAGCACCCTCGGTTCCCCAGAACAAATTCACACTGCAGTCGGGTAGTATCCTGAAAACCTAGCTTCCAAGAAGTCTGCAGGTGGGAAGCTTCTCAAGTACACAAGTTAGATGGAGGTGCAGTGATGCAGAAGGGCCCTCTCACTGCAGGAGTCTGAACAGCTGGTTGCAGATGAAGATGTCCATTCCAAAGTTAAGGGTGGGCTAGTGTACATAAAACCTCTCCTGGAACCCTACACAAAGATATTGTGGTCTCAGAAAACCCACAGGTCATGAGGACCAGAGCAGAATGTGTCCAGAAGTCGTTTCTGAGTGCCAGTGGCCATGGCAGTGTCGTTGCAGAGGAACACCCTGTAGGTTCCTCTTGATCAAAATGGATGAGATGCACTAAGGGCTCTGCATTCTGGCCCTATAGGGAAGGTGATGGTCATAAGGGGACAGAGTGCCACTAAATAACAGTGAGATGCAGGGCTGTGACTGTAGGAACGTTAAATGCTGGATGGGCTGGTGGTCAGAACCTCTCTAGGCACAATAGCCAGCAAGTTGGTTTACTGAACGGGTTCAGAGTTCCGTGGAACCTGAGCTAGCGGAGCACTGGAGGAGCAGTTGGCTCACCGCAGCCAAGCCTAACTCCTGACTTGAGTTCTAGCTTCTGTATAATGGGGCAGGTTGGTGCTTAAGAACGTTTGGTTCCTGGGCATGTGATCAGGAGTAGGCTGGAAATAGTTCTGGAGCCTTAGAGCCAGGGTATTTTGGTGGTTGTTGATTCTGTTGGGTACTGGAGAGTGATGTAAAAGAAGGTGGCCTACAAGGCTTAAAATCCTTAGAGAGGGCTCAGGTGAAGGACAGAGGCCAAAAGAGCTCAACATTGCTTAGCGAGAAGTGCCCAGTGTATCTTAGTCAGGGATGAATATCTCAGTCTAATCTGTTCCATTTTTGACAGTTGGCAGGCGATCAACCTGGACTAACAAATAATGATTCCCATATGGGCTGTGGACAGGAAGTTCAGTTCAGTCACTCAGATGTGTCCAACTCTTGGCGACTCCATGGACTGCAGCACGCCATGCGTCCCTGTCTATTACCAACTCCCGAAGTTTACTCAAACTCATGTTCATTGAGTCAGTGATGCCATCCAACCATCTCATCCTCTGTTATCCCCTTCTCCTCCCACCTTCAGTTTTTCCCAGCATCAGGGTTGTTCAAATGAGTCAGTTCTTCACATCAGGCGTCCAAAGCTTGGAGTTTCAGCCTCAGACCTTCCAATTAATATTCAGGACTTATTTCCATTAGGATTGACTGGTTCGATCTCCTTGCAGTCCAAGGGACCCTTAAGAGTCTTCTCCAACACCACAGTTCAAAAGCATCAGCTTTCTTTTGTCTCTTTGTTCATGTGGTTCTTAAGGGAATAATATTGAAGTAACACCATTCCCTTCTCCAGTGGACACCATTTGTCAGAACTCCAGCATGACCCGACTGTCTTGGGTGGCCCTACACAGCATGGTTCATACTTTCACTGAGTTAGACAAGGCTGTGGTCCATGTGATCAGATTAGTTAGTTTTCTGTGACTGTGATTTTCAGCATATGGTCCCATCACTTCATGGGAAATAGATGGGGAAACAGTGGAAACAGTGTCAGACTTTATTTTTTTGCACTCCAGAATCACTGCAGATGGTGATTGCAGCCATGAAATTAAAAGATGCTTTCTCCTTGGAAGAAAAGTTATGACCAAACTAGACAGCACATTGAAAAGCAGAGACATTACTTTGCCAACAAAGGTCCGTCTAGTCAAGGCTATAGTTTTTCCAGTGGTCATGTATGAATGTGAGAGTTGGACTGTGAAGAAAGCTGAGTGCCAAAGAATTGATACTTTTAAACCGTGGTGGTGGAGAAGACTCTTGCGAATCCCTTGGACTGCAAGGAGATCCAACCAGTCCAATCTGAAGATCAGCCCTGGAATTTCTTTGGAGAGAATGATGCTTAAGTTGAAACTCCAGTACTTTGGCCACCTCATGCAAAAGTTGACTCATTGGAAAAAAGTCTGATGCTGAGAGGGATTAGGGGCAGGAGGAGAAAGGGACGACAGAGGATGAGATGGCTGGATGACATCACTGACTCGATGGACGTGAGTCAGAGAGAACTCTGGAAATTGGTTATGGACAGGGAGGCCTGGCATACTGCAATTCATGGGGTCACAGAGAGTCGGACAGGACTGAGAAACTGAACTGAACTGCCCTCTGATAGAGGATAAGGGGCTTATGGAAGCTTCTTGATGGGAGAGATTGACTGAGGGCCTAGCTGGGTCTTATTCTGATGGGCAGGACCTAGCTCTGTAAAACTTTAATCCAATTTTCTGTTGATGGGTGTGGCTGTGTTCCTCCTTGTTATTTACCTGGGGCCAAACTATAATGGGGCTTTCCTGGTGGCCAGAGGGTAAAGCATCTGCCTGAAATGCAGGAGACCTGGGTTCAATCCCTGGGTCAGGAAGATGCTGTGGAGAAGGAAATGGCAACCCACTCTAGTACTCTTGCTGGAAAATTCCATGGATGGAGGAGCCTGCTGGGCTAAGGTCCATGAGGTCACAAAGAGTCTGACGTGACTGAGCAGCACATTTTCACTTTCTTTCCAGCTATGGTAGAGGTAATGGTGACCTCCTTCAAAAGGTCCCATGCATGTACTGCTACACTCAGTGCCCCACCCCTGCAGCAGGCCATAACTGACTGTGCCTCCACTGGAGACTCCTGGACGTGCCCAGGCAAATGTGAGTGAGTCTCTGGTGGGGGTCAATTCTCCTTACTCTTGGATCCTGGTGCACAAAAGGTTCTGTCTGTGCCCTCCAAGAGTCTACTTCCCAGTCGTGTGTAAGCTCTGGCAGCTTTATGGTGGGGTTAATGGCAACCTGCTCCAAGAGGGCTTATGCCATACCCAAGTCTGCTGCACCCAGAACCCCTGCCCCTGTGGCAGTGCCCTGCTAACCTGTACCTCTGCAGGAGACTCTCAAACACAGTCCTCTCTCAGTCTCTGTGGGGTCTCTGGGCCCTGGTACACACAGGATTTGTTTGAGCCCTCTGAGCGTCTCTGGTGGGAATGGGGTTTGATTATAAATGTGAATTCTCCCCTCCTACCATCTTGCTGGAAAGACCTCATAAAAACATTTAAGGCTGGAATGGCACTCATGAGAGTAACAAATGGGGGTACTGGGGCCGGGGGTTACCCAGGACACCAACAAGCTGTTAGTTGGTTTCAGATAAAGCCTTATATTCCATGATAAGAAGTCTTAATTCAGTTCGTATCACCGCAGAGCACTAAGAGTCTAGTTGCCAAGAGGCACCTGGACAACAGTGTCAGGGGGAATTGTGTCTGGAAGTACCCCACCAAGGCATCACTGAGGTGTCAGGAATGTACCACAGTAGGGTACTGTGTTGTGAGAAGTACCAATGGCTTGCTGGGTCCAAAACGTAAAGGCCGCCCCCTGCTGAACTGTGGGTAGGAGCCCATGTTTCCACCAAGGGACCTGAAGATGCCACGGAACCCTGTGGTGATATGGAAGTGGCAGGTTGCTGGCTGGAATGTCAGTGTGGGGCACCGTCTGCACCGCTGGACAGTGGCCCAGAGCAGTGTCACTTCATCAGTTTACTTAGAGTGGTTGAGACCTCCACTTCCCCAGCCAGCGGCTAGTGTCATGACCAAGTGCTTTCCTTTCCACCACAGGCAGACCCTCTGGTCACTAGAGAACCTAAGACTCATCAGGGCACATACACACTGAGGCTAGTGGGAATCCTGGATCACTTGCTACAGGAAATCTGGTGGCCGGAAGGTTTTCCAGGAGCACTACATGGAAGCCTGTGTGGAGTTAATAAGGAGCTTCTTGTGGCAGAGTTTAGTTGTCAAAAAAGGCACATATTCCTGGGCAGCAGAGAAAGGTTGTTTCCCAGTGTGGCAACACGGTCTGTTAAATCATCTGCAGGGGCCCTGTGCCAGGGCAGAATGTGTCCAGAAGTGGTTCAGAGTGACAGTGCCCTGGACCACATGTGTCTGAAAGAACTCCAGGAGTCCTGGATGGACAGGGNCAGAATGTGTCCAGAAGTGGTTCAGAGTGACAGTGCCCTGGACCACATGTGTCTGAAAGAACTCCAGGAGTCCTGGATGGACAGGGAGAGGCCCTGGTTTTAGAGCCTATGAAAGGAAGATGATTTCACATGTATTATATATTTTATTGAGGAGTTTTGGCCAGAAGGAGTTCTGGCATTGTAGTGAGTGGTTAGATTAGTGTTTGGCACATACTTGGATGGGGTGGAGAGGGTAGGAATGATGGCTGAAATGCCTCAAGTGACTGAACCAGAAGGAATTCTGAGCAGTGGGGGAAACTTGGAGTCCGAATCTCTGGGTCCGCCGTATCCATTGTGGGTGGAAAGACCTCCCTGAAACATGGAGGGCTGAAAGGGCCTTCATGACACCAATAGGAGGGTAGAATGCTGCCAAAAGAGGTCCAGGGAGCTGGACGTTGAGTTCCCCACAAGGGCCATATTGCACAGTAAGGGTTTGGGGCAGGGCCCTGGCCCACCCTTGCATGGTAAATCCCTTAAAAGGATCCCCAGGGGGGAGAAGTATTCACGCACATGGAGTCCAGAAAGCATAGACAATTCTGTGCCCGTCTCTCATGACCCATTGGAAGAGATAAGATTGCACCATTTGGGTAAGATGCCTGGAGACTAAAGGCCTGTTGATGGCTTAGGATAAATGGCCCAAGTTTCAGGTGACACTAGTGGCAAAGAACTCTCCCACCAATGAAGGAGACATAAGAGACGTGGGTCCCTCCCAGGTTGGGGAAGATCCCATGGAGGAGGACATGGGAAGCCACTTCACTATTCTTGCCTGGAGAATTGCATGGACAGAGGAGCTTGGCAGGCTGCAGTCCAAGGGGTCGCAAAGAGACGCATGGGACTGAGTGAATTTGCAGGCATGCACTGCCTTGATTAGGGCCACCTGGTAGCCTGATGTGTCTGCAGAACCCTGATGAGCCAGCAGGTTTCTGGCAGGAAGGTTTGGGGCACCTGCCTGAGGGAGAGGTAGTGGCCCAAGAAAGTTCGTGTTATCCGAACTTGTGAGCTGACTGAAGGTGGAAGGACTGCTGCTACCTCTGCGGGGTGCCATGGCTGTGACTGAAAATGTTGTCCTTTCCATAGCGGATGGGCAGCCTGAGTGCCTAAGAAACCTCAATACCTCAGCTTGCACACAGTCTAGGGTGGAAGGCATCCCTGTCCCTAGCTGTTAGGAAGGGTTTGGAGATCAGACAGTTTCCAGCTGATCAAGTGTGGTGTAATTAATAGGTGCTAGAAGCCCTACCACAGAAAAATGAGCTGTGTGTTCCACAGCAATGACTACCATCTGGTTACCCTGGACCACAATTTGTGTGCAGTATGGAGTCAGAAGGGACATCAAGGGCACCATCGCCAGGGTGGAGAGAGTATGGAAGTGCTCCTGAGCTCAGCAAGGTGGCAGGTAGGTTTCCAGTAGAGTTTTGGGATCTGAAAGGGCAAGGTGGACTGAGGCAGGGAACCCTAGCTCTGTTGATGGCAGAGTAGAATTTGTGGATTTTACTGATCTAGGGTTTCCTGGATGAGGTCCCTGAGGCAGTGCCATGTGAGTGGAATGGTTACTAATAGATCCCTAAGTTACTTTGCCAGTCAGTGTATAGCCTAAGGTTCCAAGGCCCTTGTGGTACGATTAGTGGACAGGCTGATGTCGGCCTGGGTCTTTCATGCAGTATCTGGAGGGCTGTAGGGTGATTGAAATGTTCCCCTGACTTCCAGGATGTGGTCAGACTGGTGCCCATGAGCAGTGGCTTTTTAGCCCATAATTTTCTGGGTTCAATGTATGAGAAATTTCAGAAAATGAAACTCCAAAGTGGTAATTAGTGAGATACTGTGCACATACCAAAACATAGTTTGCCAACTGGCATCACTTAAAGCAAACCACTCACATGAGGGGCAGATGATGGCCTAGAGGGCTCGTGATTCACCAGCTTGTGAGCTCTTTGGACGCCTGAGGGTCTCTTTGGTCCTGTTGGGAAGCAAGTGCCATAAACTAAATGCTCTCATTGCAGTCACAGGTAGCAGGCATGTAGCAAAGGAATCCTCTGATCTCCAGAGTATACATAGGCTGGAATCTAGTAGGAAACCTGGAACTCTAGGTGTTAGAAAGTAAGAGTGAGCAGAAGGTTGCCTATGGTGCAGCACAGATGGAGATGCAGTGGTGAAAAGAGCCTCCTTGCACCGCATGAGAGCACTACACAAGGCGCGTGCCCGTATGAGCTCCCTAGAACCCAGAGCACAGAGAGTCAAATCTCAAAAATGACCTGGCATCAGGCTAAGAGGGGCTTCCCTGGGGGCTCAG
>SJYW01019382.1:6453-30107 GCA_006410735.1 Raphicerus campestris
TGAAATGCTTGAAAGCAATTTATGTTTAACTTTTCTGATTCATTCCATCACCTGTTCTAATACCAACTATTTGAGTGTCTTTTCTGTCAGACATTGTGCAGGTGGTGGAAATAAAGCAGTGACAAAACAGAACAGCTCCTGTTCTTCTACAGTTGACTTTTTCACCTGGGAGACAGAAGGAGTTGCATGATAACCGTGAAACCCCAAGTGTGAAAAGGGCTGCAAAGAACAAGTATAGGGGCTGTGAGAGTAGGTAACAGAGGGCTTGTTCTGGGAATGATGGTGTCAGACAGAAATGGCCTCCTTGAGAAAGTGACACTGAGACTGAGACTTCGAATGTGAGTGGACCAGGCGGTGCTGGGGGAGGGCTGCGTATTCAGAGGACGCAGAGTTTGCTGTGTTTGAGGAATGAAGGGAAGAGCAGGTGGGATGCAGCAGGGAGGGAGTGAGGACGGGAGCAGTGGCGGTGAGGCTGAGGATGCGGCCAGGTCCACTAAGGCCTTGTGGTACTTACGGAGGATTTTGAAATTTATCATCAGGAAATAATGCAAGGATTTTAAGCAAGGGAATGATGGAAGTCAGACTCTCTAATCCATTTCCACAAAACTCTGCCTGTTTTGTGAAAATGGATTAGAGAGAGGGGAGAGTACACAGGTAGTACCCTCTGGAAGGTTCTCAGCTTCCCCACGTGCGGTGATGGTTGGTTGGTCCAGGGGTGATGGTATTGAAGATGGAAAGAAGTGAACTAATTTGGGGATTTTATGGGAGGGAATTATCGGGACTTGCTGAGAGCTTGAACATAGAGGATGGAGTTCATGGACAGGTAATGGGGTTGACTATGAGGTTTCTGGTGTGAGATGCTGTGTTCATAGGGAATCCCAGCGAAGGAGCAGTGTTGAGAAGAAAGAGGAAAAATTGAGCACAGGCTGAGTGAGAATCATCTAAGAAAAGCTCTGAAGTAGATACATGGGTCTGCAGTTTAGAACTCAGAAGAGAAACACGAACTAGAAAGATCAATTGGGAAATTAACAGTGGTACTTAAAACCGTGGAGATGAATGGGTTCACCTAGGGAGATTGTAAGTACTGAGTGATGGGAGACCAGGGCCGGACTCTGAGGAATGCTGACACTTGGAGGCTGGGGAGAGTGGTAGAGCCTGTGAAGGAGCAGCGGGAGAAGCAGAAGGTATGTCCGGGCTCTGAGTGTGTCAGAGTCGGCAGTGTTCCAGGGCAGAGGTTCTCCAGGAGAGCTGATGAGAGTGTCCGTTTTGTAAGGTAAGAGCTGATTCATCCTTTCAGTTATTCGGCAAGAGCTCCTTCATTGAGGTAGGGGTGGACCTAGCATGGAGTGAGTTGGTGATGAATGGTGAATGGAGGAAATAAAATGGAAACATGTATGTATGATTTTCCAGAAACGTGGCTCTGAAGGAAAAGAGGAAGATAGTTGCAGGAGAGAAATTGGGTCAAGGGAAGCCTTTTATTTATTTATTTTAAGATTTAAAACTCTAGCTTTTGATCCACTTAGAGTTGTATCTGATGAAAACAGTCATTTACTTACACCGCTCAAGTACTTAGGAAACTATGCTAAGATTGAATGAGACAAGGCTCTGTGATACGATAAAACGTGGAAAGCACTTTAAATGCTGTCTCTGGTGACACAGGCAGGTAAGCGAGGCAGAGCTGCCATGGTTTGATCCTGTTCCAAGCTCTTATTCAGTAAGGCTTCTCTCCCTTGGCCCCTCTGCATTTTCTCATTGATGTTTTTCCTGTCCCTGAGATCTGTTCTTCAGTTTCTTTGAAAGTGTATCTCCTTATCTAAGCCCATGACATCCTTTCCTACTGCTCTAGTTTCTGCTGTTTCCTTCTTTCTGAACCTCTTTGACATCTGCTCTGCAACTGTGGTTACAGACCTTTGGACTGAGAGTTCCTGCAGTGCTTCAGAGTTCTCTCAGGGGTTTGAGAATCCAAAATATATTAAATGCCATCTATGGTTGAATAAATAATGGTCTTATAAGTACATGTTAATATTTTTCAAATATATGTAGCTGCTGTTTTTTTTTAATAAGAAATTCCTTAAAAGCATTATAGACTTTACAGTTGCTTTTTGTTACCAATCTTTTCAGTCATTGCTAGGAGAACTACTAGCATAGATGTCTGCTACATTTTTTTCACTTAATTTTAGAATACTATACTACTCACTTTGAGAAACAATCTATTAATGTCAGGGGGTAAATATTATAAGATATAAAGTCAAAAATTTTATTAGATTACTAAAGTAGGGCAGTAACACAAGTGTTGGCAAAATGCTCAGATTTCCTTGGTCATACACTGTACACTGTGCAGCATGTGGGGTCTTAAAAGTTCACTGACCAGGGGTCGAACCCACGCCCGCAGCACTGGAAGCACCGAGTCGTACCCACTGGACTGCCAGGGAAGTCCTACGCAGATTTCATGTCTCATTTCTCTGTGCTCAGAGGGTCTATATTGCCAGGCCCAGGTCTTGTCATGTTTTGTGATGTTAAAATAGACCGTTCACACTTGAAACAAGACTCACTGCTCCACAACCAAAATTCTGGTTCATATTTTTTCACTGTTGTTTTTACCTTTGCTGTTCCCATCTCTGTAACTAGCTTGTCAGCTAGTTCAGGGCAGGGACTGTGGTTCTGTCTTCTTCCTTATACCTTTCTACAGAGATTGGCAAGCTCCCGCCGTGAAGCCAGAGCCAGCTGTTTGTTTCGTAAGTCCTTTCTAGCTCAAGAGGTTTTTTACAGATGACGGTTTACAGTTGATCTGATGATAGGAAACTCTAACTTTGAACCCCAGTTCACTGAAGTCTTACCCCTTGCAAGAAAGAATTTTGTTCTTCTCTTTAGTAGACCAAAAATCACGAAAGGTTGTATTCTATCATTTTTATATTTTCAATTTTGTCAATAAAGATTTGTAGAATTTTGTTGTAAAACAAATTTGTTACATAAATGCCTACATAATTTACTCAATTCTGACTCTTGGCCTGCATAGCCTAATAGTTTTACTATCTGACCTTTTAGAGAAAAAGTTTATTGATCCCTGCTTTATAGTGATAATTCCCAAATTAGTCTGCACATCTGTATTATCAGAGAAGCTTTGTATGTATATAAATTTCTCTACCTTGGAGGGTCTGATCAACATATTAAGATGGAGCCTGAGAACCTATATTTTTAACAGCCTTTTTAATTTAGGAATTAAATTAAATTAGTTTAGGAATGACTGCCTTTTAATGCAGGGGTCCCCACCCTCTGGGATCTAATGCCTGATGATCTGAGGTGGAGCTGATGTAATAATTATAGAAATAAAGTGTACAATAAAAATAATGCATTTGAATCATCCCCAAACCATACCACACCTCCTCTCTCTTTGTGGCGAAATTGTCTTTCATGAAACCAGTCCCTCGTGCTAAAAATGTTGGAGACTGCTGTTAATGCATTCATAGGGTCGAACCCCAAGAGACAGTGAAATGAATATTGGATTAGATATCATGGGACAGCTTGTTATTTTCTTACCTCAATATTTATTAACTTTGGGAACCTATCTAAGTAACTACTTGTTCTGCAGGTTTAAAAAAAATTTCTAGTTCCTTTGTTTATAGAGAATTTTGCTTAATCCTCTAAAATAGTAGTTCTTTTACCTTGTGGGGTTCATAAGAACCTCTTTTAGAGTCTGATGAAAGCTCTGGGCTCTCCTCTTAGAAAACTATACCTATATTAATTTCATGTGGTTGCATAACAAATGAACGTAGAAGCGTTTAAAACAACAGAAATGAATTCTTGTCACATTTCTGGAGGCCTGAAGTTCAACCCCCCACAGAGGCTCTAGGGGCAGTTTGTCTGCCTCTTCTGGTACCTGTCAGCATTCCTGGGCTTTTGGCTGCATCATTTCGAGCTCCGCCTCCAGGGTCATGTGGCCACCCCCTCTTCTCTGTGTCTCTTGTAAGGATGTTTTTCATTGGCTGAGGGCCTACCTGGGTAATCTGGAATTAGCTCCTCTTCTCAAGAGCCTTAACTGAATCACATCTTTTACCATATAAGATAACATTCACAGGTTCCAGAAGCTTGATATGGTTATCTTGTAGAGTGGGTGTAAGGGAACATTTTTTGGCTTACCACAGCACCTTTGCACATACAGTTTTACAGACAGTTTCAAGGGGTTCACAACTCTTTTAAGTCCATTTATTGACCCACAGACTCCGGGTTTGAACTCCATGCTCAGTGAGAAGAACTTTACACTTTTAGTGTATTCTAGTCTATTTACTCTCTCCTCTATGTCAAGTCACACTCATCTCATGTTAATATGAATCTTGAAATGATATTTTCTTCTTGTGACTTAATTTCTTCGATTTATAGTATGCTTTGAGTTAGTTTCTCTGATTCCTTTAGAAACTATTTATCCTCTAGTAAGGTTTATTGTTAAAATACAAACCTTTCACAATCCTTTTTACTTAATTCTGTCAGTAATGCTTCCAGTGAGGAGACAAACTTACCTTAGCTGAGTGCCTGATGTTCCAGGCTATTTACCAAGTGCTTACATGCGACTTATTAAATACTGAAAACTATCCTGAGAGGGAAGCAGTATCAACCCCATTACATAAATGAGAAAAGGAAGTAACTTGCTTAATGTGGGTGATAGAGNTTGGATACAACTAAGTGGCTGAACTGAACTAAACTGAACTGTATATGTCTACGTCCCCCAGAGTGGCAGAATCCTGCTTATCTATGAAGAAAATAAAACTAATTGAATGAATGAATACATCAGTTAAGTGCTTTAGGGGATAGTAAGCAACAGTGGTTTTAAATTAATTATCTTTATCATTTGCATGTTTTTTCTTTCAACTAATTCAGTCAGTCAAGGGGTAGCCATAGAGTTCTGCTTCTTGTATTTGAAAAAGTATCTGTGAAGTAAGGAACTTGATTCAAATACCTCTCTGTTCCTTTCAAGCTGTAGACTTCATTAAAATCAAACCTCCTTCCATATGTAATGGTCTGATTCTAAAGCTATTTAGAACTCTACTAGCAAAGTAGAGAAGCATCTACATTGCCTACTTATTTCCTAGCAGTTTGGTGTAATCCTTTACCTTTNACTTCATTAAAATCAAACCTCCTTCCATATGTAATGGTCTGATTCTAAAGCTATTTAGAACTCTACTAGCAAAGTAGAGAAGCATCTACATTGCCTACTTATTTCCTAGCAGTTTGGTGTAATCCTTTACCTTTAGGAGAAGTTAACATTTCCCTTCTTCTAATTACTCACTTTAGTAACCTAAGGCAGACACCACTTAATCCCATTGCTTACACTTTCCCAAGGGAATCAAATTAAAGTACCTTTGATTTAAATCCAAATCTTTGAATTTAATGTGCTTGTTCTGTTTGTCATCTTATAAGTAAATGAAAGAAGCTATGTAAAAGACTGAGAAAACAAAACTTTGAACAAGTTGAGGATTTTGTGTAGTGTGAAGTACTTTTACTGGAACCTTCTGTAAAATGAAACAATATAAAGTCTTAGCTACTTCAATTCTCAGTGATTTAACAAAATACATCTGAAGCAGACTACTCAAGGGGAGAAGTTTTTAGAATGTGAGAAAATGAACATTTAGGGAAAAAAAGTGCAATCCATTAGTAACATCTTCTAATACTTAGATCTGGGGCAAAAAACCTCCCTGAATTACTAAAGGAAAAGAAAAGAAGTCGCTCAGTCGTGTGCGACTCTTCGCGACCGCATGGACTGTAGCCCACCAGATTCCTCCATCCATGGAATTTTTTAGGCAAGAGTTCTGGAGTGGGTTGCCATTTCCTTCTCCAGGGGATCTTCCCGAACCCGGGTCTCCTGCATTGCAGGCAGACGCTTTACTGTCTGAGCCACCAGGGAATCCTTTGAATTACTAAAGTAAGAAGTCAAATGCTGAAAACTTGGAGAAGCAGAAAATTATTTTTAAAAGGAAGAAAAACAACAGAGTGAAAAATCGTCTGTAGTTCTGCCATGCTGCAGTGGTCTCTGTCCTTGGTAATCATATCCTCCCCCTACCTGTAACCCCTGGCAGTCCCTGGTGTGTCCTCTTTCACTATAATTTTGTCTTTTTGANAATTACTAAAGTAAGAAGTCAAATGCTGAAAACTTGGAGAAGCAGAAAATTATTTTTAAAAGGAAGAAAAACAACAGAGTAAAAAATCGTCTGTAGTTCTGCCATGCTGCAGTGGTCTCTATCCTTGATAATCATATCCTCCCCCTACCTGTAACCCCGGGCAGTCCCTGGTGTGTCCTCTTTCACTATAATTTTGTCTTTTTGAGAATGTCATAAAATAGAATCACGCATTATGTAACCTTTTGAGAGGCAATTCCTGGTCTGTTTTCTGTCACCATAGTTTTGTCTTTTTGAGACTCATAAAATAGAATCATGCGTTATGTGACTTTTTTGAGACTGACTTCTTTGACTTAGCATGCCTTTTAAAATTGTCCAAGTTGTGGTATGTATCATTAGAATGCCCTTTTTTGCTGCTAAGTCATATTCCATTCTATGGATGTATTACAGTTGATATCCATTCAGCTACTGAAGGATATTTGGGTTGTTTCTAGTATTTTGCTGGTATAAACATTCATGTAGAGTTTTCTGTATTGACATGAGTTTTCATTTNAAGTCATATTCCATTCTATGGATGTATTACAGTTGATATCCATTCAGCTACTGAAGGATATTTGGGTTGTTTCTAGTATTTTGCTGGTATAAACATTCATGTAGAGTTTTCTGTATTGACGTAAGTTTTCATTTCTCTAGGGTAAGAGTTAACAAACTGTGCCCAAATTTTCCTGTTGCCTGTTTTTGTATGGCACTATGAGCTAAGAATTCGTAGCCTTTTACATTTGTAAAGGTTTGTTTCAAAAAAAAGAGAGAGAATATGCAACAGAGACCATATGTGGCCCTCAAAGCTCAGAATATGTAATGGCTGACTCTTTACAGAAAAAGTTTGCTGACCCTTGCTTTAGGGTAAATATCCAGGAGTGGGTTTCTTAGGTTAAATGGTAAGTGTATTTTTAACTTTAGGAGAAACTGCCAAACTGTTTCCAGAGTGGCTATATATTTTCATTCCCATCAGCAGTGTCTGCAAGTTCGTTTTTCTGCATCCTTATCAAAATTTGGTATTATCAGTATGTTTAATTTTAATAATTCTCGTTAGTGTATGGGCTTTCCGTATGGCTCAGACAGGAAAGAATCTGAAGTTCTCAGCTCTTCATGGTTTTAATTTGTATTTCCCTAATGGCTAATGATGTTGAACATCTTTTCATAAGGTTGTTTGTCATCCTTCAGTCTTCTTTGGTGAGGTGTCCAAATTTTTTGCCTAGTTTTTAATTGAGTGATTTGTTATGTTACTCTTGAGTTTTAGAAGTTTTGTGAACATTCTGGATACAAAGACACAAATACTTTGTTGTGATTGCTTCCATTTTCACCCAGTCTTGTCATTTTCTTAACAGTGTCTTTTCCTGAGCAAAAGGTTTAAATTTCGATAAGTCTAGTTTACTGATTTTTTCTTTTATGAATTATGCTTCTCTTATCAAGTCTAAGAACACTTTGCCTAATTCCAGGTCATGGAGATTTTCTCCTAAATTTTCTTCTGGAAGTTTTGTAGTTCTCAGTTTCACATTTAACTCTGTGATCCATTTTGAATTAATTGTAGTAAGGTATGGGTTTAGGTTTTATATTTTTCTAACATCATTTGTTGAAAAGACTCTTCTTTCTCCATTGGATTGACTTTGCACCTTTGTCAAAAATCATTTAGCCATATTTGTGTGATCTATTTCTGGAGTCTTTTTTCTGATCTGTTGATCTGTGTGTTTGATCCTTCACCAGTGCCATGCCATTTGATTAGTGTAGCTTTATAGTTAGTAAGTAAAACTTACTTTTACTTTATTTTTCCTTTTTAAATTTATTTTGGTTATTCTAGTTTGTTGGTCTTTATAAGTTTTAGAATCCAATTGTCTGTATATGCAAAAATTCTTTTGGGGATTTTTATAAGAATTGTGTTTTATTTGTAGACCAATTTGTGGGAGAATTGATATCTTTACTGTGTTGAATCTTTCAACCCATCAACATGGTATTCATTTCATTTTAGCCTTCTTTGATTTCTTTCATCAACACTTTGTAGTTGGAAGCATACAGATCCTGTCCATGTGTTTTAGATTTATACCTAAGAATATTTTTTGATCTGTTGTAAGTGGAATTTAATTTTTAAAACTTCCTATCATTCATTACTAATACAAAAATATGATACTTATTGTTGAGTTTGTATTCTTCATCTTTTCTAAACTCATTTATTAATGTGCTAAGTTGCTTCAGTCATGTCTGACTCTGTGTGACCCCATGGATTGTAGACTGCCAGGCTCCTCTGTCCATGGGATTCTCCAGACAAGAATACTGGAGTGGGTTGCCATTTCCTTCTTCACATTTATTAATAATAGGAGCTTTTTATAGATTGGAATTGGGACATTCTACAGAGATAGTCATGCTGTTTGTGAATATGGGCAGAATTATCTCTTCCTTTTCAATCTGCATGGCTTGCATTTCTTTTTCATTTTTCCCCCCTTTTCTTTCTTTTTTCTCCTGTTACTAAACTCACTAAGACTTCTGGAATAATGTTAAATAAGACAGGTGAGATTGAGCATCCTTGCCTTGTTCTCAATCTTAGGGAGAAAACACTCATATATAATTAATACCAAATAATATGTTAACTATTGGTTTTGTGTAGAAACACTTTATCACACTGAGGAAATTCCTTTCTGTGCTTAGTTTACCGAGAGTTTTTTTTTATCATGAATGGATATTGAAATTTAAGCGCTTTTTGTGTATTAATTCATATGTGTCTTGGTCTTTTGGACTGCTTTAACAAAGTGTCACAGGCTGGGTGACTTATGAACAACAGAAATTTATTGCTTATAANAGAGTTTTTATCATGAATGGATATTGAAATTTAAGCGCTTTTTGTGTATTAATTCATATGTGTCTTGGTCTTTTGGACTGCTTTAACAAAGTGTCACAGGCTGGGTGACTTATGAACAACAGAAATTTATTGCTTATAATCCAGGAGGCTTAGAAGTCCAAAATCAAGGTGCCAGCTCTTCTCATGGTTCATAGCCTTTTTGCTGTGCCCTCAGTTGGTAGAATGAGCTGCATAGCTCTGTGGGGTCTCTTATAAGCCCACTAATTCCATTCATGAGGCCTCAACCTGTAAACCTAATCACTTTCCAAAGCCCTTGTCTACTAATACCATAACGTTGGAGGGTTGGGACTTTAAGATATGAATTTAGAGGGATATAGGCCTTCAGACTGTTGCAATATAATTGTGAGGTTTTTCTTCCTTAGACTGTTAATATGTTGGATTATTACCTTCAGTTCTTGTGATGATAAAACCTGAGTTGATTGCAGTGTATATTATTGGAGTCCATTTCCTGATCTTTTTTGAGGATTTTAATGGACGTGAGATAGTGTTTTTGTTGTTGTTGTCTTTTTCTGGTTTTGGTATAAGGGTAATTTTCCCTTTTCTATTTTCTGGAAGAGATGATGTAGAATTGGTGTTGTTTCTTCTTAAAAAGAATAGTGGAATTTGCTAGTGAAATCATTTGGGCCTGAAGAATTATTTATTGGGAGGTTTTTGACCATAAAATCAATTTCTTTAACAGACTATTTGCTTTATTTTCTTGCACATTAAGGGCTTTTTCTGGTTATCTGGTAATAATGACAATGTTTTCTTATTTAAAAGTTTGGGACTATAAAGTTGATTGGCAGTCCTATTAGTGGTTGAGGCTTGTCTACACTAAGCTTCGTTGTAAGGTAATGATTGGAATACTTCACTGGAGAATCCTAAATGTCAGTATTTTTATATCTTTTCTCATGAGCTGATCAGATTTCCCAGAGAACCCTCTAGCAGTCTCCTTGCTGCCATATCCTGGGGGGTGAGTGGATAAAAGCTGGTGTCACAGGGCTGATCTTTGTTTTTAATAAGCACGTGTTCACTTAGTCCTCATGTTGTCTGCACTGTTCTCATTTGTTATTTCACTCACTCTGATTTTATTACAGGGTCATATTGACCTCAGTCATTTTGAACTCTCTTAGTGGTTTTAAATGGGATAGAGGTGGGAGTAGGATGTTTGGACATGTGTAGGGTCTTTGGGGTTGTAACGGATGATGTTGACCAGCTGTGCTGAAAGTTTTGTGGTGCTGGTGACCACAGGTAGAATTGCTTCTTCCGAGATACATATCTTCCCTTTGAGAAACTGTCTAGGTCTGAGGTAAAACAAACCTGTCTAGAGGTAAAACCAACCTGTCTTTGAGGTAAATCAGTTAGAGTTAATTATCAGTTATCTTTGACTTTCCTGCTTTTTCTCTTTCCAGTCTTGCCAGTGGTAATTCAGATTATATTGGTATTTGAAATTATAAACTATTTTAAAATTTTGTATTAAGCAGGTGGCTAAAGTAGAAGTTACCAAGTTAGGTGGTCACTTTAGAGGTCCACGAAGATGTGTCGATGGCTCTACCTAGAGTAGAGGTAGTAAAGAAGGAGCGACATAGGGCTGCAGGATGTGTCTTGGAGGTAGAGCTCAAAGGACTTAGATTAAATGTGGAGAATTGAGGAAAGGAAGGAATCAAAGGTGGCCTTAGGTTTTGTCTTGAGTTGGCTGGGTGAATGATGATGTCCTTTTTTGAGATGGAGAAGACTAGGGTAAAGAACTGGTTCTGTATTGAGCATATTAAATTTAAGATGACAGCATCTGGGCCCAAAAGCAATGTTGATTCTCTTTTCTTAGGTATCCTTTGCCTCTTTCAGTCAGTTCAGTTCAGTTCAGTCACTCAGTCGTGTCCGACTCTTTGCGACCCCATGAATCGCAGCACGCCAGGCCTCCCTGTCCATCACCAACTCCTAGAGTTCACTCAGACTCATATCCACCAAGTCGGTGATGCCATCCAGCCATCTCATCCTCTGTCGTCCCCTTCTCCTCCTGCCCCCAACCTCTCCCAGCATCAAAGTCCTTTCCAATGAGTCAACTCTTCCCATGAGGTGGCCAGAGTACTGGAGTTTCAGCTTCAGCATCATTCCCTCCAAAGGACACCCTCTTTTGTCTGGGTTATTGTTCAACTGTCATGCAAAAAACACTTGATTCTTGGTTTCTGTTCCACTCCTTACTGTTGTTGTCCACCACCCTTATTTGTTGTTGAGGATAAATAAGGTTAGTGGACCTAACCACTAACTTGGCACGTCTACCCCATTTCCTGGTATGATCATGGGCAACGTCAGGGGCTGTGTAGGCTGCGTACCCGTTTATTCCTCTCCTCAAGGTTCCTCGACGCCATAAGACACCTGCAGTGACAGCATGATACAGTGGTTTTGAATCCCAGTTCCTCTACTTCCTAACTGTGTAACTTTGAAGATATGGCTCAACCTTTTGTTTCTCATTTTCTTCAGTTATAAATTGTGGATAATAGTGTCGATACTTTTGGGATTTTTGTGAAGGTTACATAAGAAAATAACGTGAATTATTTTCTATTACTAATTATTAATGCCTGACACATAGTAAACATTCTATAAATGATAGCTATTATTAGTATTTAATTGTATATCTATTTAATAATATATGCTACTATTATTCTTTCAGTTAAGCAACCCTTCTAAAAGCTATACCTTGAGCCTTGCCACCTCAAGTTTAACCTCTTAAAGTGCCGAAAAGGGGTGCTGACCACAGCTTCCCAGTATGTTCAGTATTCTTAAAAACATTGGTGCCTAAGTTCCAGTGATCCTTATTTATAGGCATACATTCGATTCTCCTGGGAGCTTTCTCAAAATGTCTGGACCCTATTTGTGGAGGTGTGAATAGAATGGGTAAAGGCAGACATCGCGGGAGGCACCAAGTATCTCTAGGATAATAGCCCTCCCTCTATTTTCTTTCAATGAATCTTTCCCTTACATGCTCCCTCCTCTCCTGTCTCCTCTCTGTTATTCAGTACTGTAAGCTGCTTTCTCATAGCCGCCTGTGATGTCCTCTCTTTTTCATCTTCCTCTGCTAACCCCGACTTTGGACAAGTCCCGTCCAGTCTGCCTGCAGTCTGGGCCACCGAAAGCCACAGTTCTGGAGTCTCACGAGATTCCTTCATGTGTTGCCGTTGTTGTGTTCTCTCTCTAATCTGTGCTATTCATATTAGAATACCTGACCTTATGTGAGTGGCACAGTAGTTGTATGACTCAATTAACAGTGATTTCAAAGGGAACTTTAACTGTCATGTAATCTAACTACCCAGGATGTCTGTGATTCTATCAATTATATCTCATTCATTTTACAATAAGTTTGAATAGCATAATGATATCATTATGTTTCTTAAGTGAAAATACTGAGGCACACAGTCATAAACTGGTTTGTGCCATCAGCTTGCCGATATTTTTTTTTTTTGAAAAGCAAGCTATGATTATGATTGTGTTATGATTGTATGTAAAAAGCAACCTTTCTTCTCCACATTAATTCTGTTTTGTGGATCAGTATAACAGCTTTAGCAGCAGTGTTTTAAAGGAATTTGTGATGGTTTAATTGTTGTTTTTATTTTCTTTTTGAGATGTGAACTATCCTNCAAGCTATGATTATGATTGTGTTATGATTGTATGTAAAAAGCAGCCTTTCTTCTCCACATTAATTCTGTTTTGTGGATCAGTATAACAGCTTTAGCAGCAGTGTTTTTAAGGAATTTGTGATGGTTTAATTGTTGTTTTTATTTTCTTTTTGAGATGTGAACCATCCTGATCAATTCTAGTCTATGACTTTTGGGGAGATTTATTAATATATGTGTATGTGTGTGTGTAGTAGGTAATAATCTTTGGTTTTGGTTTTTAATAAGAATTTTTTAAAACTCAGTTATAACTAGGGAACTTTTCTTCCAGTTTTTACCCAGTTGTCTTTCATTCCCTTTGGAAATAGTGGACCTGACCCAGTTCTTTTTTGAGAATTCATTTCACAGAAGAGTATGTTAAAATATTTTTGTTCTTCTAATCAAGTACAAAATAAGAACTGGCTGTCATCCATAGTTTCTGTTCTTTAATATGAGAATAATTCTATTCCTTGGTTAAGATACTGGCTCCATTATTATACTTACTGGTTTGGATAGCAGGCTATGATTTGAGGAACACAGCTATTTCATACATAAAATAAATGTTTTTTTTCTCTGCAAGCATTTTTTAATCTTGATTTTGTCTAACAGTGATCTTTGAAGTACATAATGATATGGTAAAAGTATTGGTAAAAGAAGAATCCCATAGATACTAGAAGTGAAATTTATTGTTGAATAAAATTCAGCTTGTTATAAAATATAGCATGACTTTATTGCTACATCAGGATAATTTTTTAGGAATTGATCCAGCTACCTTCCCTTGTTTGATTTAGTATTCATGTAAGTCTTAGTATAATAAATTGACATTTAGTTTGAAAAGTAATTATAGCTAA
This sequence comes from Raphicerus campestris, assembly GCA_006410735.1. NCBI lineage: Eukaryota > Metazoa > Chordata > Mammalia > Artiodactyla > Bovidae > Raphicerus > Raphicerus campestris. The sequence goes on from SJYW01019382.1 coordinate 19,952, forward strand.
GTTGTGGCAGAGAGATAAAATATGTATTGGGTTAACTCTTAATGATTATACCCTTAAACTATTTGTAGGAATGAACATTGAGAACCGTTTATAATATATAATATTAGGTTTCTATATAATCTTCTGGGTGTTTAAAGTACAGTGTTGTTCTTTTCTTATAGTTGGTTAGAAAAAAACTATTATTTGAGGGGAATAGAATGGAAATTGGAGAAGGAGATGGCAGCCTACTCCAGTGTTCTTGCCTGGAGAACCCCAGGGACAGGGGAGCCTGGTAGGCTGCCGTCTGTGGGGTCGCACAGAGTCGGACACGACTGAAGCAACTTAGCAGCAGCAGCAGAATGGAAAAGTGAAATGAGGAAAGTTGAGGAGCATGAGATATATTAGTTTTAGAGGGCTTCCATAACAAAGTGCCACCAACTGGGGGACTTAAAACAGCAGGAGTTTACTATCTCACAGTTCAGGGTTAGAAGTCTGAAACCGAAGTGTTGGCAGGGATGTTCTGTCTGACGGCTCCAGTGGGAAGGATCCTTCCTTGCCTCTTGCTCACTTTCGATGGTTGTCTGCAGTCCTTGGCTTGTGGACACATCACTCCAGGATTTGTCTCCATGGTCACATGACATTCTCCTTGTGTATCTCTGTCCAAATTTCTCTCATTTTATAAGGACACCAGTCATATTGGATATAGGTTTAGAGCCCACCCTAATCCACTCTGACCTCATCTTAATTTGATTATATCTACAAAGCCCCTGTTTCCAAATAAGGTCACATTCATAGATTTTGGATTGATGTAAATTTGAAGGGACACTATTTAAGCCAGAACAAAGAGTTCAAAATTCAATTTATATTTTGAGATTTGACACCAACACACTGGATTTATCTACTTTATATCTAACAAACGGTAAGATGCATGTTATGTAGAAAGCTTATTTTTATTTGCACTTATATTTACATGTAGGCTTTCCTGCATCACAGGCCTAAGTATCTAGTATTTTCCATTCATGTAGCAGAAATTGCTTAGAAGGAATATTTGGTTATAAAACATCAATGTGGAGCCAGAAGGCTTTGCACATTACCTCTTAGTAGCCCAATATTTATAGGATCGAGTTAGACTTTTCTTGTGTTTTAACTGCTATTAGAATAATACTTTTGCCCTTATTCATTTTATATCCACAGTGCCTGATACTGCTTTATTGAGTGAAGAATGAGTTAATGAAAGGGTAGGGTGTGCATGTGTATGTCCATTGAAGGGTTGTTGACAGAGGCGTAATATGGAAGTTCTCACTTAGTAAATATATTCTCTCTCTTTTCTGAAAACCCAGCTGGTGGCATCCTTCACAGTGTTCTGCACTTGGCCTTTATTGCTTATAGTCATTTCATCAGTTCAGTCCCGTTGTTCAGTTGTGTCTGACTCTTTGCGACCCCGTGGACTTCAGCACGCCAGGCCTCCCTGTCGATCACCAACTCCTGGAGCTTACTCACATTCATATCCATCAAGTTGGTGATGCCATCCAAACATCTCATCCTCTGTCGTCCCCATCTCCTCCTGCCTTTAATCTTTTCCATCATCAGGGTCTTTTCTAATGAATCAGGTCTTTGCACAGGTCCCCAAAGTATTAGAGCTTCAGCCAGTATCATTTCATATTAGTGTATAGATGATGATTGCATAATATTCTATTGTATGGATTATTATAAATATTGTATAATATTCTATTGCATGGATTATTATAATATTATTATTTTATAAATTAGAATATTATAATTTATTTAACTAGCCAGCTCCCCAATTTTCCCTATCAACCACCATTTTAGAAACGTCTACAGATTTGAGCTACTCTGTCTTTTTAGTTGCTTTCATCTTTGCTCTTCTGAATGATGCTGCAGTAGAGCTTTGCGTATGTGTCACTTTACACATAAGTATATTTGTAAGATGAATTCCTAGAAGTGGAACGCCTGGCTAAAAAGATTTTTACATTTCTTAGTTCTCATATAGATTGCCAGATTGACTTCCAAAACTCTTGTACCGATTTATACTCCCACCCCCCCCTCCACATACAATGTATGATATATCAGCTGTTCAGATAAGTTTAAGTAAGGTTAGCTTGTTAGCTAAACTTCACTGGCAACTTGGGAAAGGAAAGGCCACTCTGAAGGAAAGTTGTTGCCACTGGACTGTCCCCAGTGTTCTACCTCTATTCCTTAAGGATTACTGGACAGCTATAATGTAGTTTCCATTCTGCATTCATTTAAAAAGCTTAAAGTAAAAGGTTTCAGCACCCAGTGTAAGCTACTTGTGTTTTAGTAATAATTTCTGAGAGAATGATTATGGAAGTAGATACCACAGCTGACTGAAGGCAAAAGAAGAAGAGGGCGGCAGAGGTTGAGGTGGTTAGACAGCATCACTGACTCAGTGGGCACAAATCTGAGCAACTCTAGGACATAGTGAAGGGCAGGAGGGCCTGGTGTGCTGGAGCTCATGAGGCCACTAAGAGCTGGTCAAGACTTAACAACTGACCAGCAGTAACAACCGCAACTGAAGATATGTTCAGCCTAGCTGAAATTCCCTTAATAGGGATTTTTAAAATGAAGGCATAGATGCTTTGCTTAGATTTTAATAGAAAAAATTAGCAGAACTCTTTTCTCAAATGATGTCTTTAGAGGAGCTCCACTATACTGGGGTGACAGTGAAGTGTGGCTGCAGAGGAGGGGGCTGGCAGAGGTAAAGCAAGTGAGCTCCAGGTCCCCCATCCCTGTTTCCTCCAGAACCATTACACACAGGGAGCCCGGCTTCTTTCCTTATAGCAGTGACGGAGATGAGTGAACACTAGTGTATATTCAGCCTCTGGTAATTTATGTCAGACATTTCAAGAACCTAGAAGCTTCTCCATAGAATCCTGATGTTTGAAACTGATGTTTAATTTTATCTTTTGTGTGTCGNGGAGCCCGGCTTCTTTCCTTATAGCAGTGACGGAGATGAGTGAACACTAGTGTATATTCAGCCTCTGGTAATTTATGTCAGACATTTGAAGAACCTAGAAGCTTCTCCATAGAATCCTGATGTTTGAAACTGATATTTCATTTTCTCTTTTGTGTGTAGAAAGTGTGCTATAAAATGAGGCACCCCTATTTGGAGATATCACTGTTTTCCTTAGAGTATACATACAGGTTTTGGTGCAGTGGTTTTTCATCTGGAGATTTTTAATAAATGTAGTATCTTTAATTGGTTTTCTTATAAAATTAAAATGTTTACACATTTTATAATATTTGCATATTTTTTTCTAAAGTAGAATTTGAGGATCTTTGGGAACTGCCTCCCAGTGAAGATCAGTACTTATAGTTTTGAATTCATTTCCCCAGACTTTTTTCAATGTGTTAAATTACATGTAAATTTTATTCCTTCTTTGAAAAAGTGGAACCATGTTATATATACTGTTTTGTGATTCGTTTTGCTTGCTGGATAAGAAGTCCTTTCAGGTTAGTGTATAGAGATATATTCCATTCTTTTAATGGATTTATACTCTTTAATTGTATGAAAATTATCCATTCCCCTGTTGGTGAATTAACTATCCTTTATGCATATTTTTGCCCATTTGGACAAATGTTTCTGTAGGATAAACGCTTAAATAGAATTTCTAAATCAAAGGTATGGCTGTTTTACATTTTCATGGATATTTTGGGTCTCTCTAAAATATGAATATCCTGATTTTTACAGAAAGTATACTTAGGAAATAAACTTTCAGAAGTTTTAATGTGCACCAGTGTTTCTAACATAAGATTTCTGGAAATAGATAAATCTTTAAAATGACAGCTTTGAAACTTTTTGTCTTTACAGTGATGGAGTGGGGGGAAGATATTAAAACAATTTCAGAAGATGAAGCAGTCATGTTGGTGAACCATCAGGCGACAGGAGATGTGTGCACTCTGATGATGTGCCTCCAGGACAAAGGACTGGTAAGCCATCCCGAAGGCAGAGAGATGCTGGGGAAGAGGGGTGACAAAGGGTCAGCTGAGTACCTTACTCCAGCTGGGAATGTAAAATCTTTACATACTGTGTATATAATTCTAAATCACTCTAAGAGGAATTCATAGACTTAAAGAAAACCAACTGGGATAATGTGGATTATACCTCCATGAAGCTTTTTTTTTTAAGAAGAACTGAAATGAAAGCAAAGTTAATATGGTTCAACTTGGGGCTGTCTTGAGGTGAGTGGTAGATTGCCAGTTTGAGAAATACAACCACAAAAAACAGTTTGCTTAAGACAGAAAAATAAAATTGGATAGGAATTAGGTGATCTTGGGGATTTTTAGCCAGAAGAAAGTAAGGTAGATATTGTTTTGAATTTTACTTAGAAAGCAAATTGAAAGGAAAGGTACTACATCCATTTTATTCAGTGTTCTAGGGCTGTGTTTGAACTGTTGATTTCACATTGCTTATATTGATAACTAAAATATATCTATAAAATGGGAAGATGTTAAAGTCAATCGTTAACATTAAAAGAATTAACACCTTAGGAGAAGGTAAAGAGGTTATGTTCATAGAAAAGTAAATAAATAGAAAGTATATAGAATTGATGGAGTTAATATTTGGCCTAATAATGAAGGAGCCAATAGGTATTTTCATCAGTGTTTCATGTCTGTGGTCACTAACTATAAATATAGAAGAACGTCATCCTGTAAGATGTCCTCTTAAAGGAACTGATAAGCTAGTGATAGGTGAAGAGAGGGAATAGCAAACAGTGCTTAATTACGAAGTGAGAAGTATTTGGTGGAAGGTGAGCTCACCGTGTACTTGGTGGATATAGAAAACTTTGTGGAGAGGAGAAGACATAAACTTGACCTGAAAGGGTTGAGTAGAACTGAAGCAGAGTAGTGAAGCAAGGGCCTCTTCTGTAGTGAAATAATCGTGGCCAAAACCCAAGGCAAGAATACATCTGGTGTGTTTAAGTCCTCAGAGTTTGATTCAGCAGGTCAAGGGTCAGAAAATGAGGTGAAAGTAAATGGAAAAGGTTTGCTTATTATGAAATCTGTTTTTGTTGTTTATCTGAGAAGCAAAGGCATTATTTTGCTAGAACATAGAATAAATTCAATAATTTCTTATATTCAGAATTGTTAAAATAATATCACTGTATAGATATATTTGTATTTATAATAATATGTCACCTGTCCTCTAAATGATTGATGTTGAGATTTTGTAAAAACTAGTTGATTTTTGGACTTCTCTGGTGGTCTAGTGGTTAAGACTGCTTCCACTGCAAGGGGCATAGGTTCGATCCCTGGTTGGGGAACTAAGATCCCACATGCCATGAGGTGTGCCACTCCCCCTCCCCCCAAAAAAACCTATTTGGCTTTATATCAAGGAGACATTTTTATTCTTACTGATAAGATACTTACATTTATAGTGATTTTTCTGAGGCCCTCTGATGTCTTCCATTGGTTTCTGAGTCTCAAAAAGTGCTTACAATGATAAGTATAAATATCCTAACTTTGTTACTCTTAACTTCAGTTTGGCAGAAATGATGACTGTATTAGTCAGAATATAGGTAATCTGAGATTCACCAATATTATGGACAAAAGAAAATTTTGATTTATTTGTTTGGTTTTGTAAAAAGATTTCAGTTAGTTGGTCTTCTGCTCATTTTTCTGTCCAGAGTTATTCCCATTTTCAGATTAGTTATACTAAATATTTTTTACCATCTGATATTACTAAATAATGTGAAATTTCAAAGAATTTTTATCTTGTTTCATAAAGGAGTAGTTGAAAAATAAAAGGTATAACATTATGATCTCTACCTCCTGCCTAGTAAGTGTGGGGTAATATAAATTCATATTCACAAGTAGAAATGTTTACTTGATTAATTGCATACTCCATGGGCACTTTCAAAGAAAGAAAGCTAATGTCAGTTTAAAACTGGCCCACAAGGGCCTGCCTGGTGCCTCAGATGGTAAAGAATCTGCCTGCAATGCAGGAGACCTGGCTNATGTTTACTTGATTAATTGCATACTCCATGGGCACTTTCAAAGAAAGAAAGCTAATGTCAGTTTAAAACTGGCCCACAAGGGCCTGCCTGGTGCCTCAGATGGTAAAGAATCTGCCTGCAATGCAGGAGACCTGGCTTTGATCCCTGGGTCGGGAAGATCTCCTGGAGAAGGAAATGGCAACTCACTCCAGTATTCTTGCCTGGAAAATCCCATGGACAGAGGAACCCATTGGGTTGCAAAGACTCAGACATGACTGAGCAACTAGCACTTAAAAATATTAGTTTAATGGTGATACAAGTGTAACATAGCTTTTTGAATTCAGGAATTCCTGTGGTGCTCGTCATTATTCCTTTGTGGAGCCAGGGCACTGCTTGCATTTTGATAGGACAGCACTGTTGTTCTTAATTGTCCTACTGGAATTGTTTCCCTTACCTGGCTGCGCGACCTACTGCATGCTAGTAGAACTCCCTAGCTCTTGTGACAGCCAAAATTGTCCTTGCAGATTTCTAAACCTGAGAACCATTGACTTTACTAACATTTCAGAATGATATAAAGAATGGAGCCCTTTATGTAAGCCTCTCCAGATGTTTGAATATGTAGAAAATCCATGCTTATGAGTAAAGGATAATTAATACAAAGGATAAAGCACAAGCTGGAATCAAGATTGCTGGGAGAAATATCAATAACCTCAGATATGCAGATGACACCACACTTACGGCAGAAAGTAAAGAAGAACTAAAGAGCCTCTTGATGAAAGTGAAAGTGGAGAGTGAAAAAGTTGGCTTTTCACTCAGCATTCAGAAAACTAAGATCATAGCATCTGGTCTTATCACTTCATGGTGAATAGATGGGGAAACAGTAGAAACAGTGGCAGACTTTATTTTTGGAGGCTCCAAAATCCCTGCAGATGGTGACTGCAGCCATTAAATAAAAAGACACTCCTTGGGGGAAAAGTTATGACCAACTTAGACAGCATATTTAAAAGCAGAGACATTACTTTGCCAACGAAGGTCCATCTAGTCAAGACTATTGTTTTTCCAGTAGTCATGTATGAATGTGAGAGTCGAACTATAAAGAAAGCTGAGCACCGAAGAATTGATGCTTTTGAACTGTGGTGTTGGAGAAGACTCTTGAGAGTCCCTTGGACTGCAAGGAGATCCAACTAGTCCATCCTAAAGGAAATCAGTCCCGTGTATTCATTGGAAGGACTGATGCTGAAGCTGAAACTCCAGTACTTTGGCCACCTGATATGAAGAGCTGACTCATTTGAAAAGACCCCGACGCCAGAAAAGATTGAGGGCAGGAGGAGAAGGGGACAACAGAGGATGAGATGGTTGGATGGCATCACCGACTCAATGGACATGAATTTGAGTAAACTCTGGGAGTTGGTGGACAGGGAGGCCTGGCGTGCTGCAGTCCATGGGGTCACAAAGAGTTGGACACCACTGAACTGAATTTTGTCCCTTGGAAATACCTAGCAGTGTTCTGACAGACAACCTATGAAATATCGACTGAGTTGACTCAGGCAGCTTGTGTTTACCGACTTCCTTTTTTCAGGAATATGAGTCAAAGGATTAGTTATATTTTCTAAACATTCTAGTACCTTTTTAAGAAATGTCTCTAAAGTGAGGAGTCTTGCCCTTTCACGGCAGTTGATGATTAAACTAAGAATTTTCATTTCTACTAATAGAACTCTACTGGACATGTAATATATATTTATTGACTTGTAATATTTCTGCTAAACTAAGTTAGGACAAAATTATCCATGCAAATCTTAAAAGATAGCTTGACTGTCTTATTGAATTTGTTTTAGGTTACTTTCTAACTGAGGAGGTAAATCCACTATAAATGTAAGATTAAACATTAAAGCTAGTAACTTTAGTGTTGGTATATTAAACCCAGAGATCAATAATTTGCAGCCACACTTCATACTGTGTATAAAGCTCAAAAGATTTTACAGATTGAATCCACTTGCTTTTTGTTTTGTTTCTTGGGAAACTTTACAGCAAATTCCATTTAGTTCAGATCTCAATTTATTTACACCAAGTAGTTATCATTACAAAGCAAAACAAATTATTTTATTCTGTATTAACTGATTTGAAAATCAATCTTTCCCTGGGCATGTATCTATTTTTTTAAGTTGTTTTATATTGTAAAACTGGTGGAATAGGAATCATGCAACTGAATTATTTAGTAATGCTGAAAAATTAAGGCAGAAGCTTGAGTATTATATTATTTGTGGGGTTTTATAATGTTTTTGTAAAAGCAGCACATGGGTGTCAGTGCTTCATTTTTTTCTTATATGTGCATACAGTTTTGTGCTTAGAGATGGAATTTATGTTTGTTATTCCCGTAGGAACCGAAGTAGAGCTCTGTTGCATTCTTGATTGAGGCTGTAGATTTCTCGTTATTTAAGGCTTATAACAAGGGATGCTATTATCTCAGCAGGGGAGAACAATTAAGCAATTCATTAGCTAGATCTTGTTTACACTTACTTTTAATTTTGAAATTTTGCTTGGAATAAAGTCTTCTGTTCCTGACAGAGTATTAACTTTTATCAGCAATGGATACTATTATCAGCAATGGATAATATTTTTGAGTTTAAGAAACAGTATTTTTATGCTGGTAAAGAGTATGGCTTTGTATAAACTAACAAATACACTTCATAGTAGAATGTGTAAATCACTCCACTGAATTAATTTTTAAAAATTTACAGTGTATTTTTTGAGTAAATGAATTGTTTAGTGTTCTTTTGTTGAGCTTTTTTATATTTTTGTATTTATATCTTTATGTTTTTTGACTTTTAATGTTTTAACCATTAAGGTAAAGTCACATTTTATAAAGCTTTAAAAAAGATGTCAACAAAGATATTAAGGCTTTTATAAAGCCTTAATAAAAATGTTTAATCGCTCAATCATATCTGACTTTGCAACCCCATGGACTGTAGTCCACCGGGCTCCTCTGTCCATGGGATTCTCCAGGCAAGAATACTGGAGTGGGTTGCCATTTCCTCCTCCAGGGGATCTTCCTGAACCAGGGATCAAACCAGGTTCTCCTGCATTGCAGGCATATTCTTTACCATCTAAGCTATTAGGGAAGGCCTTACAAAGCCTTAGTGCTTATTAATTAAACTCATAGCCTTTATTTGATAATTTAGGCATATTGTATTGTTTCAGAATAACTTTATAAGTTATGTAAGAATTACCAATCATGTTGTTTATATAGAACAAATTGGAAATCATTAAGTTCAAATTTAAGTTAATTCAGTTTTATCTGTTACCCAGTGATGTATATACCTGTGATTTAAGAATCCAAGACTTGGAATCAAGACCTGTAATTTTTCATGTAGCACTTTACTTGTAGAAATAGCATTAGATTTTAAATATTTAGGTTAATGAAAAGTATGGTTGGATGATTATGCTTAAAATTTAGATACTGGCTAGACTATATTCAGTATTTTTTCTATCCCATATTTAATTATTTTTTGCTTTTAAACATTTTAGGTTGTTGCTCAGATGATGTGGTTGATGGATCATATTTTTAAATACACAAACTTTGGAATTGTTTCTCTAATTCATGGAGACTTCTTTATAAGACAGGTAACTAATGAGCATTTTTTTCCATAGTGAGAGTCTTGATCAGTCTGAATCTTTAGTGTAAAAAGAGACATCACAAAACTAACTGTAATAGATAGAGCCTCTTCTAGTTACCTCAGGGAGCTGGGAATCTGTTCCCTAAAACAGAGTTTGAATTATTTCAGTCTGAATTTGAATATGGATAAGTATTAAAAATGCAAATATTTTCATCTCTACCCTCCTCCTCCCTTTCTAAACAGTTTTCAAGCACCTACCACATTCTCAGCTCTTCTGAGATTGCTGTTAATTTTATTTATTTACGAGTCACTGTTACATGATACAGAAGATACCTAAATTAGCAATTGTGGGATTGTTAAATAAGATACCAGTAGGGAGAATATTAAGTAATTAAATAAATAAGAAAAAATATTTTGTGCATTCATAATATGAAAACTGAATACATCAGATTTCTGTAAATCCAGAAAAACCTTAGAGGAGAAGATAATATATGGCATAAATTTAAAGAATGAGCATGAGTTTGATGGAAGAAGATGGATTGGGAATGGATCCCAAGCATTAGAAATAGTTTAGTAGGAAAAAAAAAA
>SJYW01019382.1:30793-75047 GCA_006410735.1 Raphicerus campestris
GCTCCAAAATCCCTGCAGATGGTGACTGCAGCCATTAAATAAAAAGACACTCCTTGGGGGAAAAGTTATGACCAACTTAGACAGCATATTTAAAAGCAGAGACATTACTTTGCCAACGAAGGTCCATCTAGTCAAGACTATTGTTTTTCCAGTAGTCATGTATGAATGTGAGAGTCGAACTATAAAGAAAGCTGAGCACCGAAGAATTGATGCTTTTGAACTGTGGTGTTGGAGAAGACTCTTGAGAGTCCCTTGGACTGCAAGGAGATCCAACTAGTCCATCCTAAAGGAAATCAGTCCCGTGTATTCATTGGAAGGACTGATGCTGAAGCTGAAACTCCAGTACTTTGGCCACCTGATATGAAGAGCTGACTCATTTGAAAAGACCCCGATGCCAGAAAAGATTGAGGCAGGAGGAGAAGGGGACAACAGAGGATGAGATGGTTGGATGGCATCACCGACTCAATGGACATGAATTTGAGTAAACTCTGGGAGTTGGTGGACAGGGAGGCCTGGCGTGCTGCAGTCCATGGGGTCACAAAGAGTTGGACACCACTGAACTGAATTTTGTCCCTTGGAAATACCTAGCAGTGTTCTGACAGACAACCTATGAAATATCGACTGAGTTGACTCAGGCAGCTTGTGTTTACCGACTTCCTTTTTTCAGGAATATGAGTCAAAGGATTAGTTATATTTTCTAAACATTCTAGTACCTTTTTAAGAAATGTCTCTAAAGTGAGGAGTCTTGCCCTTTCACGGCAGTTGATGATTAAACTAAGAATTTTCATTTCTACTAATAGAACTCTACTGGACATGTAATATATATTTATTGACTTGTAATATTTCTGCTAAACTAAGTTAGGACAAAATTATCCATGCAAATCTTAAAAGATAGCTTGACTGTCTTATTGAATTTGTTTTAGGTTACTTTCTAACTGAGGAGGTAAATCCACTATAAATGTAAGATTAAACATTAAAGCTAGTAACTTTAGTGTTGGTATATTAAACCCAGAGATCAATAATTTGCAGCCACACTTCATACTGTGTATAAAGCTCAAAAGATTTTACAGATTGAATCCACTTGCTTTTTGTTTTGTTTCTTGGGAAACTTTACAGCAAATTCCATTTAGTTCAGATCTCAATTTATTTACACCAAGTAGTTATCATTACAAAGCAAAACAAATTATTTTATTCTGTATTAACTGATTTGAAAATCAATCTTTCCCTGGGCATGTATCTATTTTTTTAAGTTGTTTTATATTGTAAAACTGGTGGAATAGGAATCATGCAACTGAATTATTTAGTAATGCTGAAAAATTAAGGCAGAAGCTTGAGTATTATATTATTTGTGGGGTTTTATAATGTTTTTGTAAAAGCAGCACATGGGTGTCAGTGCTTCATTTTTTTCTTATATGTGCATACAGTTTTGTGCTTAGAGATGGAATTTATGTTTGTTATTCCCGTAGGAACCGAAGTAGAGCTCTGTTGCATTCTTGATTGAGGCTGTAGATTTCTCGTTATTTAAGGCTTATAACAAGGGATGCTATTATCTCAGCAGGGGAGAACAATTAAGCAATTCATTAGCTAGATCTTGTTTACACTTACTTTTAATTTTGAAATTTTGCTTGGAATAAAGTCTTCTGTTCCTGACAGAGTATTAACTTTTATCAGCAATGGATACTATTATCAGCAATGGATAATATTTTTGAGTTTAAGAAACAGTATTTTTATGCTGGTAAAGAGTATGGCTTTGTATAAACTAACAAATACACTTCATAGTAGAATGTGTAAATCACTCCACTGAATTAATTTTTAAAAATTTACAGTGTATTTTTTGAGTAAATGAATTGTTTAGTGTTCTTTTGTTGAGCTTTTTTATATTTTTGTATTTATATCTTTATGTTTTTTGACTTTTAATGTTTTAACCATTAAGGTAAAGTCACATTTTATAAAGCTTTAAAAAAGATGTCAACAAAGATATTAAGGCTTTTATAAAGCCTTAATAAAAATGTTTAATCGCTCAATCATATCTGACTTTGCAACCCCATGGACTGTAGTCCACCGGGCTCCTCTGTCCATGGGATTCTCCAGGCAAGAATACTGGAGTGGGTTGCCATTTCCTCCTCCAGGGGATCTTCCTGAACCAGGGATCAAACCAGGTTCTCCTGCATTGCAGGCATATTCTTTACCATCTAAGCTATTAGGGAAGGCCTTACAAAGCCTTAGTGCTTATTAATTAAACTCATAGCCTTTATTTGATAATTTAGGCATATTGTATTGTTTCAGAATAACTTTATAAGTTATGTAAGAATTACCAATCATGTTGTTTATATAGAACAAATTGGAAATCATTAAGTTCAAATTTAAGTTAATTCAGTTTTATCTGTTACCCAGTGATGTATATACCTGTGATTTAAGAATCCAAGACTTGGAATCAAGACCTGTAATTTTTCATGTAGCACTTTACTTGTAGAAATAGCATTAGATTTTAAATATTTAGGTTAATGAAAAGTATGGTTGGATGATTATGCTTAAAATTTAGATACTGGCTAGACTATATTCAGTATTTTTTCTATCCCATATTTAATTATTTTTTGCTTTTAAACATTTTAGGTTGTTGCTCAGATGATGTGGTTGATGGATCATATTTTTAAATACACAAACTTTGGAATTGTTTCTCTAATTCATGGAGACTTCTTTATAAGACAGGTAACTAATGAGCATTTTTTTCCATAGTGAGAGTCTTGATCAGTCTGAATCTTTAGTGTAAAAAGAGACATCACAAAACTAACTGTAATAGATAGAGCCTCTTCTAGTTACCTCAGGGAGCTGGGAATCTGTTCCCTAAAACAGAGTTTGAATTATTTCAGTCTGAATTTGAATATGGATAAGTATTAAAAATGCAAATATTTTCATCTCTACCCTCCTCCTCCCTTTCTAAACAGTTTTCAAGCACCTACCACATTCTCAGCTCTTCTGAGATTGCTGTTAATTTTATTTATTTACGAGTCACTGTTACATGATACAGAAGATACCTAAATTAGCAATTGTGGGATTGTTAAATAAGATACCAGTAGGGAGAATATTAAGTAATTAAATAAATAAGAAAAAATATTTTGTGCATTCATAATATGAAAACTGAATACATCAGATTTCTGTAAATCCAGAAAAACCTTAGAGGAGAAGATAATATATGGCATAAATTTAAAGAATGAGCATGAGTTTGATGGAAGAAGATGGATTGGGAATGGATCCCAAGCATTAGAAATAGTTTAGTAGGAAAAAAAAAACTCACTTATCAAGATAGTGTTTCCCTGATATGCTACTTAGAGTCACATGGTTTATTTTCTCAAAAATGGATAGTTGAAATATGATATCAAGAGTTTATGATAATGCCACACTAATCTACTGTTTATATATTTAGCAACTTTACCTTGGATGGTGCAGTATCTTGTACATATTAATTTATTTAATGAATTGCTGGTCAATCTAATTAAACCTCTTCTGAGAACTGTAAATTCAGAAATAAGCTGAAATAATGTAGAAAAACTTCTGAGCTCTATGAAAATACTTATCCCAAAACACATAAACTTTGCTCCAGACAGTTTTATGTACATTTTTTTTCCCATTCTGTATAATTGCTTTGTTCCTTCTGGGCAGGCCCTTGGTTTTTCTGAGCAGAGAGATGGGAAAAAAAGCAGGCTTGGTACCTCAGGAAGAACGGGGAATGAGGATTGGCCACAATAAGACTGAAACAAAATAAGCAGATCAACTTATAAGTGATCAGATTAGTTTCTTAACTAATCTAACATCTTAGTATTGCTGGAGGGAAAGACAGCAGAACTGACAATTGAAGCAGACTGGGTGGAGTCCAGAGGAGAAGCTGGATAAACTGCTTAGGAGTCTGAGGAAATTATTGAATTTATAGTGTTGATTCCTTAGGCCTCAAGAAGAGGCTAAATTAGACTAAATTATCAGTGAACTTTGAGGAGTTGAAAGTAGAAACTAATGTACTCCAAAACATTTTCTTTTTTATTGCAGTGTTGTTTTACATACTTAAGACTATATTTCAGATTAGTGGAGAAACTTACAAATTCACTGATAAAGAACAACAATATTTTCCCTGTTAGATAGTAATTAAAATCTATAACTTGAGGGTAAGAGAGAGAGAAAAAAAATATTAATATTAAAGAAAATCTCTTGGGGCTCTGCTACTAGACATTTTTAATAAAATATTTCCAAGGATATTACAAAATATTTTACATGTAGTCTTGGGAACTTAATAAAGTTTAATCATAATCAGTCCCATAAATCAGCTAAGAAAATTGTTATTTGTTTTCCATTTGGAATAATTTAAAGACTGAAAGCATACGAATTATTTGGGGGAGCGTCTGTAATTTTGTTGGCTGGAAAATTACTAGCAAATTGATCATACTGAAAGGAAGAACCTTTCTAATATTTAGTCATGAGTTTGGGGCTTTCCTGAAAATGCTTCTGAATTCTTTTTTTCAGTATCCAAGTTATCCTCTTTCTTTACTTTCCCTCACAACTGAAACCCAGTCCATCAGAATATCCCGTTAGCATTCAGACTTTTTTCCTGAATGTATGCACCTCTCATCTATATCCTGTAGTTGAATCTCATCAAACTCCCCTGTCCAGACTCTACAGCAGTCTCCTAACTCATTTCCTGCAGTCTTTTTGTCACTGGAGCCAAAAGATACTTAATGTAAATAAGATCATGACTCTCCCTTTTTGAAAACTCTTTAATGACATCCCATCCCAGCTTACTACTCACCAAACTCAAGGCCTTTCTCAAATGATCTCCACCTCTCTGCAATTCTCAGCCATACTGACCTTGTCATGCTCTCTGAAATGCCGAGGTTGCTCCCACCTCAGGGCCCTTTGTCTCTTTTGTCCTCATCACCTGTTCTCTGCCACTCATGTTTACATGGCTTATTCCCTCACATTATCAGCTCTTTGCTTAAATTTCACCTCCCTGGAGTTGCTTCCCCTGACCCTGTCGCATTTCTCTAGCCTCTTGCTCTTCTTCCTAACACTTATCACCAGTTGCATGCATCCTCCACAAGGGTGTCTTACTTCTCTAAGACGTGCCTGGCAAGTAAGTAGTAGGTACTCAGTAAATACTCACTAATGAAGAGTGAATAAACTTTCAGGGGCAATTAGAGCAATTTGTTTCTTCAGAGAGAAGAGTTTATTTATGTAAGTGCTAATAACTTCCTTTTGCCACTGTGGTCAAAAGGGGAAGTAAGCAGTAGGGTGCAGGGGGAAGTCACTATTGTAGCCTATGTTTGGAATTTACTCTGGAAGCAGTAATTTCTAGCATTTATGGTCTTTAAATTTCAAACATGCCTATACTTATTATACATGTGTTTACCCTCTAGGGAAAATCTCATCGTGACCAACAGCTTCTTCTTCTTAAGAAGCACCTAGAAAATAATTACAGGAGCAGAGATCGAAAATGGATTGTTCTGTTTCCAGAAGGGGGCTTCCTCAGGAAGAGGCGGGAAATCAGTCAGTCATTTGCCAAGAAAAATAACTTGCCATTTCTTACACATGTCACTTTGCCAAGAGTTGGGGCAACAAAAATTATTTTGCGTGCACTTGTAGCACGACAGGAAAATGGAAGTCCAGCAGGAGGAGACGCTAAGGAATTAGGTATGATGGTTTTTAGCATTTTTTTCTTTTCTTGGAATTAGAGGCTTTTCTGGAGTTCTTTTTTATTTTTGTTGAATAGAAATAATACTGAGGAAGAAGATGAAAATATAATTTAAAGTATTTATTTGTTTGGCTGTGTTGGGTTTTAGTTGTAGCTCATGGCTCACATGTGGGATCTTAGTTCCCCAACCTGGAATTGAACCCACATCCCCTGCACTGGAAGGTGCAGCCTAAACTGCTGGACTGCCAGGGACGTCCTGAGAATATGACGGTTTAATGTTTCTATTCACCAAGTAGTCTATGCTTACAGAAATTCAGTCAGATAATATAGGACTGTATAAGGTCAGAGGTAGCNCCCTGCACGGGAAGGTGCAGCCTAAACCGCTGGACTGCCAGGGACGTCCTGAGAATACGACGGTTTAATGTTTCTATTCACCAAGTAGTCTATGCTTACAGAAATTCATTCAGATAATATAGGACTGTGTAAGGTCAGAGGAGTCTTTCCCTTCCTGTGTACCTTTCTCCTGGCCATTCGCACTGCTTCAGTTGCCATCCCTGTAAATATCTTTTCAGATTTGTGAAGCATGTAAGTAGTGTAAATTCCTATGAGTGGAATTACATATTAAAAGATATAGGAATAGAAACGATTAATTTGAAAAACTGTATGCAGATGAAATTGTAATGATATATATATTTTGCATTTATCAAATTTAGAAAGTTTTTTTTTTGTTTTTAATACAGAGAATGAGCTTAATACAATTGGGCAGTTATTTATTGAAAGTCTTAAAATGTTGATTAGTTACTCCACTGCATATAGTACTTATCAAAACGGAATGATCTGAAATACTGGCACAGTAGTTTATCACAGCATTATGTTGAATGGCAGGAAATTAGAAATAGCCAGAAGAGAGAATAGATAAGAATTCTTAAATATCCATCTAACAGAATGATGTCTATGGGCTTAGAAAATGCTTCTGCTCTATAATATTAATGGAGTGGAGGAACATAACAATTCTTGTGTAAACAATATGAGCTTAAATATATAAATAACAAGGCAGTAGAAAATTTGTGAAAGGAAAGATTCCAAAATATTAATGATTGCTTCTCTGAGTTGTAACATTATAGATAATTTTTCCCCATTTCTTAATACTTTCCTGAATTTAAAAAAAAATAGTACATATTACTTTTATGGCCAGGAAAAGTAAACCATCCTCAAAGATGCAGCTCTCTTGCAGAGAGTCTGATGAGGTATGCAGAGCTGCAGCCTCTATTTGTACCAACAATGTGAAGGCTCTTTTGAACAATTTTCTCTAAGACACTATGAAAGTTTGCTGATAAATTATAAGTCAAAAAGCTGAAAGAAACTGACTAGGCCTGTTTCCTTAGTGGCCTTTTGATATTTCTTTTAATAGTCTTTAGATAAAATAAAAATGGAAATGATGGACCCTCAGAAATATGTGTTATTTTAGATGACAGTAAGGACCAGATATAAAAATAATGCCATGAGATTGTGCTGAGTTCTTTTATTTGTTTTTTTGCAAACAGCTGCCTGGCAGTCAGCTCTCTTGATCTTTCATTATCTATTAAAAAGACAAATTGAAAGAGTCTTTTAATAGAAAAGGAAGGTTCGGAATAGCTTCACGGCCGCAGAGACACTGTGGCAATGTCAGCCAAGCCAAAGCTTGAAGGCAAAGGTCTTCCAAACAGGATTAATTGCACTAATAAAGGCTGCTGTTTTTAAATAGTTTTCAGTTCAGTTCAGTTCAGTCGCTCAGTTGTGTCCAACTCTTTGCGACTCCATGAATCGCAGCACGCCAGGCCCAGTCAATATTCTGTAGTGGTCTAGATCCCAAAGGAATGCGTATTTATCATATTGATTACACACAAGGGAAGAAAAATGTTTTGTTTTGTTTTGTTTTCCTTTTGGAGAGAAATAGTCTCTGTGAAATTATTACTTATCTTACCTTAGTTGAAATTTTTAGGCCTCTCACCTTCTGAGATGGCCCACACTCTGTGGAGTGTGTTTCTCCCAGGGCTGCCCTCACCTTCTGAGACAGAACACATTCTGTCTATGGGATGTGTATCTCTCTAAATAAATCCACTTCTTACCTGTCAAGAAAAAAAATTTTTTTTATTCTAGCAGATTGGGAAAAATCTCATAAGAAATTCTATAATAAACTGTATACCCCCAAATTTGTTTTACTTATATTTTACCTTTTCTTCTCTATGTTTTGATATTTGTATTTTATTTTTTTAGTGTTCATATTCACTATTTTATTCTGTATAAACACAAACCATGCCTTCATGTTGGTTTTAAACATGTAAACATAAACATGTAAAAATAAAGTTGTATCTAATCAACTTTAAAAGGATTAGCATTTTCCTTTTTGTATAGTTTAATCAATATTAAACTGAACTCTGGTGATTTTTCCCAACCATTTTATTATAAAAATTTCTAAACGTCCATAAAAATTAAAAGAACTTTGCAATTTTGCAGTTAGCGACCAGACCAACTAGATTTTACAGTTAACACTTTACTGTATTTGTTTTATCACAGGTCTCTCTATCCTTCTGTCTATTAGTCCTTTTTTTTTTTTTTTTAAATGCAGCTCAAGGTAACTTGCAGTCATTTTAGCCCCAAACATTTCAGCCTGTATGTCGTGGGTAGCTTGTTAAAATGTCTCTCTTTACCTACACTATTCCTTCAGCAATATATTATTTAAAAATTAAAATTTTTAAACTTATTTCTTATATGAGTATTTTTTCCCCTTTAGAATGTTGTCTAAAATTTTAAAAGAATTTTAGACTAGTTTTTAATTATGTGACATTTAAAGTAAAATATTGTTGATTCCTTCTGTACATTTGGCCTTATGTTTATAAGTAAGTTTTATTGTTTTAAAGAACCTTTAATTACTTCAAACAAAGGACCTTTACACTTTAAAGTCTACCTATTAGCATTCTCTGGGAGGATTCCCCTCTCAATTCTTGCTCAACTTTGTACCCTGAGCTGGAAACAGAAACGGAGTGCAAAGGACTGCAGTGAGCAGAACTTCCCCAGCCCCTTCCACAACAGTGGTTACCACCTGTTGTTCCTGCCAAAGGGTGGATGGTTTATTGCTTTATTTTTCCATAACTCTTGACATATGGGAGGAGTGTTTTGTTGTTGGTTTTGAACAAAAGCAGCAACTGAAAATCATGTGTGTCAATAAAATGCTTAATTTTACTGCCTTATTCCAATATTTATTAATGTCTTCCAAGTATCACAAATCTTAGTGTTTGTATTATAATATAGTGTTTGTATATAATCTTGTGTTATATTTAGTGAATGGATTTTTTTGTTTCGAGATCTGCTTTTCACTTTCCTGATGTGATACTTTAGCTTTTGACGTTTTCAAGATGCTTTATACTTTTATGCTTATTTTGGGTTAGTTTTTTTTAGTGTTATTTGATGCAAATAACATAAAAATTGATCCAATTTTATATTGTTCTCAGACAACAAATCTAAAGGCCTCCAGTGGATAATAGATACAACCATAGCTTATCCCAAAGCTGAACCCATAGATATTCAAACCTGGATCCTTGGATACAGGAAACCAGCAGTCACACATGTACATTACAGGTAAGAATCCCGTATTAGTACTCAGCATAAATCCAACATAAAGTAGTCTTTATCAGCCGTAGGTTGACTAGGTCACCTCATGTATTATTCTAGGCCACCAGGACAGCCTGGGGGATAGGAGAAGAAAGATTGGTGTTTCGTTTGGCTGTTGGGGGGATTTTGGCTTTATTTTAACCCTTAGCTTTCTTAATTCCAAAACAGCCTGTTTATTGCATATTCTAGATTTGTCCTGTCAGGAATAACACCATTGAAATTAAAATAAATGGAAACATACATGGGACTCCTTACCCATTCTTGGTTTTCTGTGGTGTTTGTTTGTTTGTTGTTCTCAGAAGAATTGGTTTCTGTTCGGACTCTCCAGTTGTTTGGTTATATTTTAAAATTTTTAAATAAGAATGAAATGTTTCCAATTAGAATAAGAGATTTAAAATGCAGCATTAGAAACCATGTATATACAGATGTGAATAATACAAGTAGTGAGGTTAGATCTCTTTCTCTTTAAATGTGGGGAGATTGGCAAGAAAAACTAAGTAGCATTGACTGCGTAAACTGGGGAGTAGGCGCACACAGATGGAAGGTAGTTTGGAAACTATGAAGTTCACTGAAAAAATGATAATTTAGCTTAANGCATAGACTTGGATTACTGTGATATTGAATGGTTTGCCTTGGAAGCGAACAGAGATCATTCTGTGTTTTTGAGGTTGCAAGCAATCCCTTTAATTAATCACATTAACAGAAGTAGCAAATTATATAAGCACGTCAACAGATGGAAAAAACTGAGAAAAGTGCAACTCTTATTCATGATAAGAAAACTTTTAGCAAATTGTGAATAGATGGGATTTCTTTAATCTGATTAATGTTATCTACCAAAGAAATCTACAGCAAGCATATTAAATGGTAAACTACTGAATATTTCCCCCTGAAAAATAAAAAATGAAAGGCAGGGGCTCATTATCACCACTTTTATTCAGCATTGTACTAGAGGTCTTAGTAACGTGATAATAAAAATCAGAAGTGTAAATATAGAGAAGGTAAAAACAAAATTGTCATCATTTGCATTAATTCATCTTCCTACCTGCAAATTAAGATTATAAAATAGTTTGATACGGGCATTCAGTCCTTACATATAAGTGACTGTTTCATGCAACCAAGTACCCAAAGGACTTCTTAGGGGAGGAAGGGAGTTGGGAGAAACTACTTCACAAAACTGACTTTTGTTTTTAATTATCACCCTCTTAAAAACTCACTTTAAGTGGAGATACAGGCTTGAGATAGGGTGCTAGGCCTTTTGTAATTGACAAGCAAATATACAGCAGGGTGAGAAAATGTGAAGTTAGTATTATCTGGTGAACACTGAGAACATTTTTCCACAGAAATGTGTTTGTCTAATGGTTCTTTCTGCAGGATTTCATGTACAGTGTAGGGGAAGCAATCTGCAGGCACTCTTAGGAGCTTGTGTATCTTCAGTAACTTCCCCCATAGGAATCTGCTTTCTTAGTTTAAATGGGGAAAGAAGAAAGAGACAGTGGAATTCTTGGACTATTATTTCTAATTTGAGGGTTTCTTATAATTCAAAGATAGAAATTATCCTTTGAAGAGAAGGGAAAACAAACTCGTTTATATATCCCACGTACTCTTTCTCTTTTGAAATTTTCTCTGTCTCTACTCCTCTGATTATATAAATTTTGATATTAAAAGAACTCTGTGAAGAATTCATTTTTATAATACTCGTAACAGCTGTCCTTTTACATTTATATGACTGGCTTGAAGCTGGCTTTTTTATTGCCTCCATGGTATGAAAGATACACACACACCTTAATATGTGTAAAGCTGGCTTAGGACCTGTTACTTTATTTACTGTTCTTTTTTCCAACATCCCGGGTTTTGTTGCTATTGTCATTCCTAGTGTTCACCCCTTCCTTGTGAGTTTACCCTTGGAGAATCTCTCTAGTATTTTACTGGGGTTTTGGAAGGGCATGAAAGTAGACTTGAGTTGAATCTACTCCCTCTTTGAAAAGCCAAGAGGCTGGCTGCATCAGCACCTGNTGCCTCCATGGTATGAAAGATACACACACACACACCTTAATATGTGTAAAGCTGGCTTAGGACCTGTTACTTTATTTACTGCTCTTTTTTCCGACATCCCAGGTTTTGTTGCTATTGTCATTCCTAGTGTTCACCCCATCCTTGTGAGTTTACCCTTGGAGAATCTCTCTAGTATTTTACTGGGATTTTGGAAGGGCATGAAAGTAGACTTGAGTTGAATCTACTCCCTCTTTGAAAAGCCAAGAGGCTGGCTGCATCAGCACCTGTGGAAATAAGGTGGAAAGTTGCTAAACTTGGGAAGACTGGTTGAAATCTGTTTAAGGAGAACTGAGAACCCCAGAACCCCCATCCTGCATTCCATTCCTGGGCTCTCGTTCTTTCCCTGCTCTGGCAAATACCGGCGGCCTGCTCTGGAACCCCAGGTGCAGCTGAGGCAGAGGTCCTATAATGAGATAAGAATAGCATGGTTAGGTGACATCTGTGTGCTGAGTGTTGAGACTCCCAGCTCTTACCTTGCTCTGCTGCTAGAAAACTAGCAACAAGGCCTTTCCTCTCTCTTAGCAGGAAATTCGAGGATCCTTCTGTGAGTAAAGGGCGAATTCAAGAGGAAAGACCAATTTAAATGGCCCAGTCAGATAATCCTCAGGGTGACTTATAGTCAACAAACTCCACTCACAGGCAGAGAACTTTCAATCAGCTGTGTAGTCCCACATCTGTAAACGTTCATGAGCAACAGAGAATCCCCAGATAACTGGGAATCTGATCAGCCTTCACTGTTAAAGATGGAGACAAAAACGGACATAGGAGGGTCATGTGAGAAACAGACTGTACGGCTTCCAGAATCCTCATGGTACATGACAGTTCATTAACCCTTTTCTCTACTTCTGTGAATGTTTTAAAATTCCCATGATAATTGTCACAGAAATGAGATTCTCATAGAGATGAAATATTGTAACAGTAATAGCATTCTGCAAAAAAAAGGAAAAGTAAAACTCAGTAAAAGTTTGAAATTTAAATAAGAAATCTCTCAGAAAGGAGGACAAAAAGACAGATGGAAAAAAATGAATTTCAATGCTGAATCCTATATCTAGTTAAATTATCAACCAGGTATGAGGACAGAAAAAAAGACAAGGTTTCAAGTGCCTTTTCTCAGGAAACTACTGGAGGGATGTACTCCATCAAAATGTGGAGTAAACAGAGGAAAAGTAAGACATGAGATACAGAAAGCACTAAATCCACTTTAGGAATATTAACACTCAACCAGGATGACGGTGAAGCGCCTTTGCAGGATGAAAACTACAGGCCACACATCCAGAACCTGGCTGAAATTTTCTCATGAAGGTGAAACTAGAAATTAGAAGGTGAATGTCTAATGCACGTGAATCCCTTGGGAGGAGATCTAGACCCAAGTCCTTGTGGCCCACTGCCTGGTTTTTAAATAAAGTTGCGTTTGAACACAACTACACTAATTTATTTATACCTTATCTGTGACTGCCTGCACATTACACAAAGCAGAGTAGACTAGTTGTGACAAAGATCTTAATAGCCTACAAAGTCTCAATATTTTTCCTCTGGCCCTTTAAGGAAAAGTTTGTCAACTGATCTAGAGATTTGATTTTAGATTTGATTGGTCCATAGTTTATGGTTGAATTAGTTGTCTACCTAGAAGTGAAGTGAAGTTGCTCAGTCCTGTCCGACTCTGCGACCCCGTAGACTGTAGTCCACCAGGCTCCTCCATCCATGGGATTCTCTAGGCAAGAATACTGGACTGGGTTGCCATTTCCTTCTCTAATGTCTACCTAGAAAACAATGCAAATTGCTCAATCTAGGGAGAACAGGAATTGGAGAGGAAAGGAAACATAGCCTTGATTTACCACCTGATTTACCTTTGACTGGGCTTCCCTGGTGGCTCAGAGGTTAAAGCCTCTGCCTGCAATGCAGGAGACCTGGGTTTGATCCCTGGGTCGGGAAGAACTCCTGGAGAAGGAAATGGCAACCCACTCCAGTATTATTGCCTGGAGAATCCCGTGGATGGAGGAGCAGAGTCGGACATGACTGAGCAACTTCACTTTCACTTACCTTTGAATATACTTACATGATTATAATAATGTAAATATCAAATATTGTGTTAATTAAAAATGATCATATGAGTGCATGGGAAGATGGAAAGGATGTGCCTGTGTGGTGGTAGATAAGCCCTAAAACTAAAGAAGCAGCAGTGCTAAATACTAAGAGGGAAAAATCCATTCCTCTGAGGAAGGAGAAACAAAAGGCAGAGGAAGGGTAGGGGGGCTGCATTTTTCATACAAACATTTTGCAGACTTTAAAAACCACACCTTTTTACTTTTGATGAAGAAATAAAATCAAGAACACCTTCTTCTCAAAATTGGAAAACAAAAAAGGAAAGAAACACTTGTTCAAGGCCCCTGTTCTGTTCTCACTTGCAGTAGATATATGTTGCTCATCGTCCCAGTCCAGTTCCTCTTGAGTAAGGACAGTCACAGAATCCTTCAGGATCATGTTCCAACAACTACATTCAGTCATGAGCTGGCCCTGCTCATGAAACCACTATCTCTGATATAATTAGCAAAAGGGCAACAATTAATACAGATTCTGTCTGGTTCATAGATACTCCCAACAAAGGAACATTGCTAAGATACATTATTTGGCCTAACGTTTGAGTATTCTAAATATGTTCTAAGAAAGCTGCAATTCTAAAACCTCACTTGTTCCAAAAAACAATCCTACTTAAACCTACAAACATGGAAAGACAGGTATTTCTCAATAATTTTTTGTAGATATAGGATACTCTAAAGCTAAGTTGTGGTTCTGAATGATTTTGACTTCTGCTTTAAAGTAGCTTTTGCTTTTTTTCTGACTCTTGATAGAATCTTTCCAGTTAAAGATGTACCCCTGGAGACTGATGACCTTTCTGACTGGCTCTATCAGCGTTTTATTGAAAAAGAGGACCTCTTATCGCATTTTTATGAAACAGGTACACAGAATCCTATTACACGTATTCCTGAAGTTACTGATGGTTTCAAAGATATATTTTAGGGGAGATAACCATTTTTCAATTCTTCAGGCATCCTAAAGGAATCAAAGTATTTCCATATTTTAGAATTTCAGTTTAGAACTTTTATAAAGACAAATAAATGCATGTGAAATTTATCCAGGCCCTTACTTCATCAGCCAGTGTGGAACAATCAAATAATGAGTAAAGCATCGTACAAACAGATCAAGTTCAAGAGAATACACGTCTGTGGAAGACTGTAGACATACCTCTGTGATTATATGGTCTATTTTATGAAATAGCAGATATCATTCATGTTTTGATCCTGCACTTGGTTGTTTGACTGATAGCCATCACCATACAGTCATTTTAGATTATTTTTAACTGCATTTTCATGTGCTTATTCTTTTCTTTACGTGGAGGGATAACATTTATATTTTAAGTCTTTGAGATATAACCTTATTACGTTTTTCTCCTTGGGTGAAAAAGGTCTATTTACTCTAAGATCCCTTTTCTGTACTCAATATTCTGTACTTTCTATGACAACTACAGTGCGATGAAAAACACAGAGAAGGGAAGGAGAAGAGAGGGAGGAAACCAGGAAGTTGGGGGAGCAAGAACTAACCTGCCTGGAGCCCCAGGCAGGCCCCAGGTTTTCACAGACAGCCGTGCTGCACACCTGTTTGCAGAGCGACAGGCGTGAGCTGAAGAGAAGCATGTCCTAGGCCTGAGGACAGCCGTGCGGTTTAGATGAATGGAGGCCCAGTTTTCTTTCCATCTAGACTCTTTGGGGACAGAATTAAAGTAGATATNAGGGAAAAATCCATTCCTCTGAGGAAGGAGAAACAAAAGGCAGAGGAAGGGTAGGGGGGCTGCATTTTTCATACAAACATTTTGCAGACTTTAAAAACCACACCTTTTTACTTTTGATGAAGAAATAAAATCAAGAACACCTTCTTCTCAAAATTGGAAAACAAAAAAGGAAAGAAACACTTGTTCAAGGCCCCTGTTCTGTTCTCACTTGCAGTAGATATATGTTGCTCATCGTCCCAGTCCAGTTCCTCTTGAGTAAGGACAGTCACAGAATCCTTCAGGATCATGTTCCAACAACTACATTCAGTCATGAGCTGGCCCTGCTCATGAAACCACTATCTCTGATATAATTAGCAAAAGGGCAACAATTAATACAGATTCTGTCTGGTTCATAGATACTCCCAACAAAGGAACATTGCTAAGATACATTATTTGGCCTAACGTTTGAGTATTCTAAATATGTTCTAAGAAAGCTGCAATTCTAAAACCTCACTTGTTCCAAAAAACATTCCTACTTAAACCTACAAACATGGAAAGACAGGTATTTCTCAATAATTTTTTGTAGATATAGGATACTCTAAAGCTAAGTTGTGGTTCTGAATGATTTTGACTTCTGCTTTAAAGTAGCTTTTGCTTTTTTTCTGACTCTTGATAGAATCTTTCCAGTTAAAGATGTACCCCTGGAGACTGATGACCTTTCTGACTGGCTCTATCAGCGTTTTATTGAAAAAGAGGACCTCTTATCGCATTTTTATGAAACAGGTACACAGAATCCTATTACACGTATTCCTGAAGTTACTGATGGTTTCAAAGATATATTTTAGGGGAGATAACCATTTTTCAATTCTTCAGGCATCCTAAAGGAATCAAAGTATTTCCATATTTTAGAATTTCAGTTTAGAACTTTTATAAAGACAAATAAATGCATGTGAAATTTATCCAGGCCCTTACTTCATCAGCCAGTGTGGAACAATCAAATAATGAGTAAAGCATCGTACAAACAGATCAAGTTCAAGAGAATACACGTCTGTGGAAGACTGTAGACATACCTCTGTGATTATATGGTCTATTTTATGAAATAGCAGATATCATTCATGTTTTGATCCTGCACTTGGTTGTTTGACTGATAGCCATCACCATACAGTCATTTTAGATTATTTTTAACTGCATTTTCATGTGCTTATTCTTTTCTTTACGTGGAGGGATAACATTTATATTTTAAGTCTTTGAGATATAACCTTATTACGTTTTTCTCCTTGGGTGAAAAAGGTCTATTTACTCTAAGATCCCTTTTCTGTACTCAATATTCTGTACTTTCTATGACAACTACAGTGCGATGAAAAACACAGAGAAGGGAAGGAGAAGAGAGGGAGGAAACCAGGAAGTTGGGGGAGCAAGAACTAACCTGCCTGGAGCCCCAGGCAGGCCCCAGGTTTTCACAGACAGCCGTGCTGCACACCTGTTTGCAGAGCGACAGGCGTGAGCTGAAGAGAAGCATGTCCTAGGCCTGAGGACAGCCGTGCGGTTTAGATGAATGGAGGCCCAGTTTTCTTTCCATCTAGACTCTTTGGGGACAGAATTAAAGTAGATATTAAATCAGTCTATCAAAGGTCTAAAATTCATAATGTTAATCGCTCAGTCATGTCCACCTCTTTGCAACCCCATGGACTATGGCCCCTGAGCTCTTCTGTCCATGGGAGTCTCCAGGCAAAAATGCTGGAAAGGGTTGCCATTTCCTCCTCCAGAGGATCTTCCTGACCCAGGGATCAAACCAGGGTCTCCTGCATTGCAGGCAGATTCTTTACCATCGGAGCTACCAGGGAAGCCCCCCGAAAGTCATAAGCAAAGGCTGATTCTGTTAATTATCTTTAAGGCTTTTATCCTCAATAAGACTCCTTCCTCATCTTAACTTTCCCACCCGGAGACTTTGGAGTCATGCATATTAATATGACAGGAGCAGGACGCTGGCTGTGCCATTAAAATACCTAGTCAGGCTAGCTGAATAAGAAGTCCCTCTGCTGTTTTGCATTCCTTGCGCTCCAGGATTTACTTTCAGGATAAGACAGAATGGATATATTGGGGAAGCCGAAAAGCTTGATCAGGTTTTTCTATAAGATGTAATGTAAACCTGAACAAACATTTTTAGCAAACCCAACATAAGAAGGCATCAGGTGATTAAAAGGCCAGCAAGATCCCTCTTCTTATTCATCTCAATCACTTTATAATATTTGGCCTAAATAGTAGCAGCAAATAGTAGAAACTCTTTTTAAGAAAGCTATTTGCATAACAGACCTTGAAACTTTAGTGTTCTCTGTAAATTGTTTGTGAGAAGCAAATCCTCTCTTGAATCAGCTTACCCTAGGGGATTATCCTCAAGAACAAAGACTATTTGAAATGCTGAAGAGTGTTTTCAAGATAACCTTAGGAAATACTGTTCCAAAGTGGAGTAGCTTTCCTTTCCGGAAAAGAATGTAAAGACATCAGTTTACTTTGTTTCTCCTTTTTATTTATTTTTTTATTATTGACATTCCTTTTGAAAAAGAGGAATAAACCATGTTGCCTTTTGAAGGCATTTTGAACATTGGTGGAGAAGACACAGGTTCATCCCTGGGTCAGGCAGATCCCCTGGAGAAGGAAATGGCAACCACTCCAGTATTCTTGCCTGGGAAATCCAATGGACAGAAGAGCGTGGTGGGCTACAGTCCTTGTAGTCGCAAAAATGTTGGGCATGACTTAGGGACTAAACAACAACATTGGTAATTTACAACCCCTTTTGTGGCAAAAAACATTTAATTTGTAAATAGAAGAATTAGTATAAATTACGCTATTTTGAAAAAGAAAATATTTTTTGGCCACAAAGTTTGGCTTCTAGGATCTTAGTTCCCTGACCAGGAGTTGAACCCGTGCCTTTGGCAGCAGGCACAGAGTCCTAACCACTTGTCCATGAGGGAATTCTCTGGAAATTATTTAATTGATTTAATCCTGTGTCCTGGCCATTGTAGAAATCTGTAGGGATACAGTGGAAAACAAGGCAGCCATAGTGCCTGCTCTCCTGCAGTTTATGTTCCTACAGGAGACAGTAAACCAGTCTGTAGAAAAGAGAAAGGTAGATTGGAATCAATACAGATTGTGGAAAGTGCCAAGAAGGAAATAAACATGAAGATACCAGTGACTGGTGGGGAAGGGGAGACAAGACAGTGGTGTTTTTCTGATGTTGGAAGAATGCCCTGAGCCTGCCTTTCATGGAGGTGGAGGGAGAAGCATTCTAGGCAGAGAAAAAAGCAAAGGCTCAGAGGTGGGAAAGGGTTCAGTGGTTTGAAAACTGTATCTCAAATGATCTCTCTCTTTAAGAGCAAGAGGAAATCAGAGATGCTTTTTAAAAAAAAAAAATGCAGGGCTTCCCTGATGGTCTAGTGGTTAAAATTCTGCCTGTAAGTGCAGGGGACGTGGGTTTGATCCCTGGTCCAAGAAGATCCCACATGCAGCGGAGCAACTAAACCCGTGTGCCCCAACTATTGAGCCAACATTCTAGAGCCCGAGAGCCGCAACTACCAAATCCTGTAGGCCTAGAGCCTGTGCTCTGCAACAAGAGAAGCCACCACGGTGAGTAGCCCACACATGCCAATGAAGAGTATTCTCGGCTGACTGCAGCTAGAGAAAGCCCGCAAGCAGCGATGAAGACCTGGCACAAAACACACAAAAGCAAAAGCAAGCAACAGCAGCAGCAAAAAAAACTCTAGCTCAACTAGCATTCACCTTTTACTCTAGGACACCCCCCACCACAAGAAAACAAATTAACATTTCTATTTTGTCTTTTAGGGGCTTTTCCACCTCCCAAGGGCCATAAGGAAGCTGTTTCCAGGGAGATGACCCTCAGCAATATGTGGATATTTCTCATACAGTCTTTTGCATTTTTGTCAGGCTACATGTGGTATAGCATCTTCCAGTACTTTTACCATTGCCTGTTTTAGGAATTGACTTGGACTTGTCACGGTCACCATAGGAGTTTGGACTTTCCTAAGCGTGCATTATTTTACATGTGCAAATCAGAACATAAAAAAACAAGCAAAGGAGATTCAATGGATGGATTAATATTTATCCCCCTTTGGGATATTTTTAAACTCTACTAAAATGAGGATCAGTAATATAATGACCTGCTAATATGTTTTAAGGATTTTTCATGTTTTAAAACGATACACTCTACCACCCACTTATGCAAACATCACATTTGGAGAAGAAGAAATCATCAAATCATCCTAGAAGACTATCTGAGAGAAATTCTGTTGCCACCAGATGTATGTGATAATCTCGCCCGGGCTCAGAAAACCGTGCGCGTCCCTTCCTGTTAGCTAGTCGTCTCTGCTAGGCAGCGCTGGGGCGCGCCCTCGCCTCTGTCAGCTCTGGCTGCATTCCCAGTAGCCTCGAGGCGAGCTGGTCAGCGCCTTCGAAGAGCTGCTTCCCTGTTGTTTGCAGAGACGTCGGTCCTCAACAGCTCCATGAGGTTCCCTCTACAGCTCCATGAGGTTCGGTGTTAAGCATGCCCCCGGGGCCAAAGCAGTGTCCAGTGACACATTCCAGTACTAGAAGGTGTTCTTCCAAAAGACCAGCTCAGTCCAATGCCGTGTTTACATGCATTCATGCTGCCCCTTTATGGGGAGGGGGGTTCACTTGATTTATCTTTTTGTATAGAAGGTATATCATAGATTGATAATTGTCTTTTACAAAATGCACTTTTATCAGATGCATCTACAGCAGAGGATTAGCACTATAGGTTGGAAACAGACATGAACGTGATCAGCGAGTGAAATTCTTGAGAGGCGGCCTGTCTGTCTGCATGTTGATCTGTGCGCTGATGCTCTCCAGCGCCATCTGCATCGGGCACCACACCGCGGCTTCTGTCCCGCTCAGAGCCTTTGTTTGGTTTTGCTCTCTTTTCTTTCCATTTTGCATTTTAGCATCAAATGCATATGGGGATGGTTGAAATAAATTAAGGCATTTAAGTGATCAAGTTAAGGTGAAATAGACTCATTTAATATAAGGAGTATAAGAGCTAGAGCCAGGCACTGGCTTCCAGTGGTGACACGTTCTCACATGACACCCCCAGAACCTGCATCTGTTCCCTTAGCATGTCAGGGAGCTGCCTGTGCCAGAGTGGCGTAACCAGGAGAGACCAGCAAAGAGCTTCCCAGTTTCTTCCAGTTGATCTTGGAGAGGATAGAATCAAGTTCATATTTCTAGAAAACTTTTTTTTTTTAACAACGTGTGTCACTATATTCGTGTGATTTGGTTCTCCTCGTAGGAGACGCAAACACTCCTCAGAAAGTGCTGGCACGGTGTCAGCTGGTCACCTGCACTCCCAGTGCTGAGAGAGAGGTGGTGGTTTGTTTGGGACTATAAGACTATTTAGACCCTGGTGAGTCAGTGTACTTATTGGTGATGAGCATTGTTGATTCCCCTGTGGTCACTAATTGTACAAATGACAGTTTTGAGAAGTAGGCCAGAACCTAAAATTAAGGCTATTGTTTTCTATTTTTAAATAAACCAAAAAAACCAAAAACTGAAAAGATGTGGATTTTCTCCCAGTTACGTGGGAAAGGCAAAGCAACCAAATAAAAGCCCCCAGCAGCTCCATCTTCAGGGTTAATTCAGCAGAGGTGAAAGAACGATTCCTTACCTGAAATACCTCATTGAATAGTAGACAGCCACTGGTGAAATGCAGAAGACTGTGTTAATATGTTTGGTTTGGTAGTGGGTATTATGCAGTTTTTTTTTTAAATCTGAGCATTTTGTTATATGTGTTTTACAGTGACAGTAATTAGGTAAAGCCAATCTCAATTAAAGGAATGAAGGATGATAGGAAGCTGGATAGAAATTTAAAGATGCTCTATTTGAGGCCCAGCAAACACTACTAGACAAGATGAATCGAAATTGTTCCCTTGAGAGAGTCAGCCAGCTGGGGGATAAGTAGCTCACTATGGAGTCTGGCATGCATAGTCCTAGCCGGTCTACTTTTTCGTCATTGCTAAGCAAACCACAGATAGAGTGGCCAGTTCTCCCATCCAAAAAAAAAAAAAGAAATGCATACGTCAGCGTGATTTAGGGCCACTTTTGCCATCACTGTTCTCCAAAGGAACATAATATTGTGTAACGTACATGTCAAGCAGACTGTTCTGCTTTTGTTTTCAAGTGCAGTCATTTCAGCAGCTCTAGAGTGAAAAATACCAACAGATGTGTGAGTTAATTTTTGAAAATAGATCTGTGAGTTGTAAATATGTGTATTTGGTCTGCCCTATCCCTCTTTGATTCCTTATCAACATGTTCTCTCTCTTCTGTTGGCAAAACATGTTTGTCTGAGAGCATTGATTGTGCTTTCCTTATCAGTAACTGGAGTTCTGCTTGCACTAGGGAAGGTAAAGAGAGAATCTGTGATTTTGTATGGCAACCAGGGAAGCAGCAATATGCCACTGTACAGAACCAAATTAAAAGTCCTAATCTGTATTTTCTTTGCAAAGTGAGATCAAAGGATGTTTAGAGAGTATACATTTTTGTCAAGGGAAAAGAAAATAAAACTGTGCCAGATTCTATGCTAGCAGCTTGTAGAATCTCAGCACTTCCTGGTCTCAGCTGATCTGCCTGGATTCACACAGCAGAGAAGGCTGAGATCTCCCTGCTGGATTTTAGTCTCCGTGAGTCATAGTGATGAAGCTTTGCTTGGCCACAGGCAGGTGCAGTGACTCCAGAGATGACCACCCCAGCAGTTCACACTTAAGAAAGTGTCATTGGTGTTAAAAGATACAAATAGCATGGAGAAACCTATATGCCAGTGGAAGGTAAAGAAAAATTACAGAACGGAAAATGATGTTTTGGGTGAGCAAACGAGTTGAGAATCTAAATAGTAGATTTTTTTTTTTAAAGCTAGCTATGAGTTCAAATCTGTCATTAAGTAGTCCTTCATATTACAACCAACCCTTAATTTTTCCACAGGGAAAGACCTAGAGATTACCGGAGTTAATCCAGTAATAAGTCATAGTAAACCAAAAACCTAATTGTATTTAGGAGTTTGAGTCCTTATTCTCATCAAACTGTTTTTCTTCTAGGGATGCGTATTAATTTTTTTTAAGAAAAGATTTCTCTTGCCTGTCTATTTATGACTGTNTCTAGGACACCCCCCACCACAAGAAAACAAATTAACATTTCTATTTTGTCTTTTAGGGGCTTTTCCACCTCCCAAGGGCCATAAGGAAGCTGTTTCCAGGGAGATGACCCTCAGCAATATGTGGATATTTCTCATACAGTCTTTTGCATTTTTGTCAGGCTACATGTGGTATAGCATCTTCCAGTACTTTTACCATTGCCTGTTTTAGGAATTGACTTGGACTTGTCACGGTCACCATAGGAGTTTGGACTTTCCTAAGCGTGCATTATTTTACATGTGCAAATCAGAACATAAAAAAACAAGCAAAGGAGATTCAATGGATGGATTAATATTTATCCCCCTTTGGGATATTTTTAAACTCTACTAAAATGAGGATCAGTAATATAATGACCTGCTAATATGTTTTAAGGATTTTTCATGTTTTAAAACGATACACTCTACCACCCACTTATGCAAACATCACATTTGGAGAAGAAGAAATCATCAAATCATCCTAGAAGACTATCTGAGAGAAATTCTGTTGCCACCAGATGTATGTGATAATCTCGCCCGGGCTCAGAAAACCGTGCGTGTCCCTTCCTGTTAGCTAGTCGTCTCTGCTAGGCAGCGCTGGGGCGTGCCCTCGCCTCTGTCAGCTCTGGCTGCATTCCCAGTAGCCTCGAGGCGAGCTGGTCAGCGCCTTCGAAGAGCTGCTTCCCTGTTGTTTGCAGAGACGTCGGTCCTCAACAGCTCCATGAGGTTCCCTCTACAGCTCCATGAGGTTCGGTGTTAAGCATGCCCCCGGGGCCAAAGCAGTGTCCAGTGACACATTCCAGTACTAGAAGGTGTTCTTCCAAAAGACCAGCTCAGTCCAGTGCCGTGTTTACATGCATTCATGCTGCCCCTTTATGGGGAGGGGGGTTCACTTGATTTATCTTTTTGTATAGAAGGTATATCATAGATTGATAATTGTCTTTTACAAAATGCACTTTTATCAGATGCATCTACAGCAGAGGATTAGCACTATAGGTTGGAAACAGACATGAACGTGATCAGCGAGTGAAATTCTTGAGAGGCGGCCTGTCTGTCTGCATGTTGATCTGTGCGCTGATGCTCTCCAGCGCCATCTGCATCGGGCACCACACCGCGGCTTCTGTCCCGCTCAGAGCCTTTGTTTGGTTTTGCTCTCTTTTCTTTCCATTTTGCATTTTAGCATCAAATGCATATGGGGATGGTTGAAATAAATTAAGGCATTTAAGTGATCAAGTTAAGGTGAAATAGACTCATTTAATATAAGGAGTATAAGAGCTAGAGCCAGGCACTGGCTTCCAGTGGTGACACGTTCTCACATGACACCCCCAGAACCTGCATCTGTTCCCTTAGCATGTCAGGGAGCTGCCTGTGCCAGAGTGGCGTAACCAGGAGAGACCAGCAAAGAGCTTCCCAGTTTCTTCCAGTTGATCTTGGAGAGGATAGAATCAAGTTCATATTTCTAGAAAACTTTTTTTTTTTAACAACGTGTGTCACTATATTCGTGTGATTTGGTTCTCCTCGTAGGAGACGCAAACACTCCTCAGAAAGTGCTGGCACGGTGTCAGCTGGTCACCTGCACTCCCAGTGCTGAGAGAGAGGTGGTGGTTTGTTTGGGACTATAAGACTATTTAGACCCTGGTGAGTCAGTGTACTTATTGGTGATGAGCATTGTTGATTCCCCTGTGGTCACTAATTGTACAAATGACAGTTTTGAGAAGTAGGCCAGAACCTAAAATTAAGGCTATTGTTTTCTATTTTTAAATAAACCAAAAAAACCAAAAACTGAAAAGATGTGGATTTTCTCCCAGTTACGTGGGAAAGGCAAAGCAACCAAATAAAAGCCCCCAGCAGCTCCATCTTCAGGGTTAATTCAGCAGAGGTGAAAGAACGATTCCTTACCTGAAATACCTCATTGAATAGTAGACAGCCACTGGTGAAATGCAGAAGACTGTGTTAATATGTTTGGTTTGGTAGTGGGTATTATGCAGTTTTTTTTTTAAATCTGAGCATTTTGTTATATGTGTTTTACAGTGACAGTAATTAGGTAAAGCCAATCTCAATTAAAGGGATGAAGGATGATAGGAAGCTGGATAGAAATTTAAAGATGCTCTGTTTGAGGCCCAGCAAACACTACTAGACAAGATGAATCGAAATTGTTCCCTTGAGAGAGTCAGCCAGCTGGGGGATAAGTAGCTCACTATGGAGTCTGGCATGCATAGTCCTAGCCGGTCTACTTTTTCGTCATTGCTAAGCAAACCACAGATAGAGTGGCCAGTTCTCCCATCCAAAAAAAAAAAAAGAAATGCATACGTCAGCGTGATTTAGGGCCACTTTTGCCATCACTGTTCTCCAAAGGAACATAATATTGTGTAACGTACATGTCAAGCAGACTGTTCTGCTTTTGTTTTCAAGTGCAGTCATTTCAGCAGCTCTAGAGTGAAAAATACCAACAGATGTGTGAGTTAATTTTTGAAAATAGATCTGTGAGTTGTAAATATGTGTATTTGGTCTGCCCTATCCCTCTTTGATTCCTTATCAACATGTTCTCTCTCTTCTGTTGGCAAAACATGTTTGTCTGAGAGCATTGATTGTGCTTTCCTTATCAGTAACTGGAGTTCTGCTTGCACTAGGGAAGGTAAAGAGAGAATCTGTGATTTTGTATGGCAACCAGGGAAGCAGCAATATGCCACTGTACAGAACCAAATTAAAAGTCCTAATCTGTATTTTCTTTGCAAAGTGAGATCAAAGGATGTTTAGAGAGTATACATTTTTGTCAAGGGAAAAGAAAATAAAACTGTGCCAGATTCTATGCTAGCAGCTTGTAGAATCTCAGCACTTCCTGGTCTCAGCTGATCTGCCTGGATTCACACAGCAGAGAAGGCTGAGATCTCCCTGCTGGATTTTAGTCTCCGTGAGTCATAGTGATGAAGCTTTGCTTGGCCACAGGCAGGTGCAGTGACTCCAGAGATGACCACCCCAGCAGTTCACACTTAAGAAAGTGTCATTGGTGTTAAAAGATACAAATAGCATGGAGAAACCTATATGCCAGTGGAAGGTAAAGAAAAATTACAGAACGGAAAATGATGTTTTGGGTGAGCAAACGAGTTGAGAATCTAAATAGTAGATTTTTTTTTTTAAAGCTAGCTATGAGTTCAAATCTGTCATTAAGTAGTCCTTCATATTACAACCAACCCTTAATTTTTCCACAGGGAAAGACCTAGAGATTACCGGAGTTAATCCAGTAATAAGTCATAGTAAACCAAAAACCTAATTGTATTTAGGAGTTTGAGTCCTTATTCTCATCAAACTGTTTTTCTTCTAGGGATGCGTATTAATTTTTTTTAAGAAAAGATTTCTCTTGCCTGTCTATTTATGACTGTTCATGAGTAGTGAAAAGATTTGGAAAGACAGCTTCAGGAAGAGGAAACACAAAAGCCTGAAGAATCTCTGGGCTAGAAAAGAATCCGTGAATAATCAAGAGCTGGTGGTATTGGCATTTTTTTTCAAGACTTCTTGTGAAAATGAAATGTTAAATCACCGAATGTAAACCTCAGAACATCACTGTGGTATTAATAGCACGTGGATCGGTGTTGCAATGCCTCTTCATTCTTTGTTCTCGCCACTCATGTCTTGTAGATTTGTCTCGGTAATGTTTCTGACAATCATTTCCCTACAGACTGTTCTAAACTACTGTGACCTGGTTATAATTGTAGAAAGTTAATCATGGATATTCTTATTGGATTCTTTTTATATCTAAGGAAATTTTATTTACATTGCTAAATAGGAAGTTATTTTCTTCATTACACTATAGGACTTCGCTCCAGAGTTACCATTGTGAGTACGTCAGCTCTCGTCTACAAAGGATGGATAAAAATGGTTAGTCTTAATTTCTTGCAGTGTAGTGCTGTGAATTTTACATCTGTTAACATGAAAGGCGAAGTCAGAGCCACCCTGGGCAGCAAGTATACTGGTTTATTTTATGAGACAGTAGAGACTAATGCGTTTGGGACCAAAGCCACCTAAATTGAACATTTTGGGGTCACAGAGGGGCCAGGTGTTCTCTGGAGCAGTCACTGGTTGGTGCTTTATTGCAATCATTTTGCACTGATAGCCAACAGTTAGGAACTGGACCCTGGGAATAAGCTGAGGGTGCTGTACTGTTGAGGGAGGGTGACTGTAGCCATACAGAAGATAAAATAAGGGGTTTTCTGCAAAATTTCCATTTGAGGATTTTTACATTTAATATTTTTTTAAAACAGTTAAAAGAGCAAAAAATATATAAGTGTAATCTAGTTGCAAGATATGCACACATACGTTGAATGGCTTTATTTTTGTTGTGTAAAACTGTTGAACACATGACTATAATGCACAAATTCTTTATGTGTAAGGGGTCTGTGCATTTTACAGTAACTCATTTCAGGATTGGATAATGAAACCGTTTATACATTGAATTGCCATTGTTGTGTTACATGCTTTCCTTTTCTTTACAGTTATTACAGAGTTGTATTTATTTTATACAGGTGGATTTTCATTTTCCTGATCCATAATGTTTACTTCAGCTTGTTGACCTGTCTTTCTTTATCTATCTGCATGTTGTAATGTATGATAAGAATGAATGTAAAGGCTGTGGCACCTGTCATTAAATTTTGTAAAGGGCTGGTCACTCGTGGATCTATCTGGTTTATGAATGCATTTGCGATTATTTTAGTAACCAGAATCACCTTTTCAGAAATTTAGATGTGAACACCAAAAGAAACATTTTTCCCAACAAAAATTGATAGCTGGTTCTATTTTTTTTAATCTAGAAAAAATAAAGTTGATTTTTTTCAAGTAAAGTGCTTTTAATTCTTAGTAGTGGGGATGGGTGTTTGTATTTTACTGGAGAGATTTAGGCATTAACATCTGTGGACATGTATTACGGCAGTTGGATGCTGAGGGCAAACTGAAAAACCAAAAGAAAAAAACATTGTGCTTCTGTCTTTGGTTTTAAACTATTGCCCCCACTCCTTCCCCACTTTCCCCATCTAGCAGTGTACTGGTAAATGTTGAATAGTCTGCTCTCCTAGAAAAAAAGTTCTGTATACAAGTGTACATGTTTGTTAAAATTTTGCTGATAGCAAAGACATATAACACAGCTAACAAATAATAATAAAATATACTTTATTGTCAAGTCCATATAGCCAGTTCATTCTCCCAGGATGCTTTAATTGATTTTTGCTGAACTCTTATAGCCAATCTATGATTGCAATTCAGCCATGATTTGAAAAATGAAATTACATCATAATTACTTATTACATTCTTAAATTTATTGTCATTCAATCTGATATGTGATCTGATAAAGTGTTTCTTCAGTTCAGTTCAGTTGCTCAGTCGTGTCCGACTCTTTGTGACCCCATGCAGAAAAAATTGTTTCTTAGCCTTGTGCAAATTATTCTCACTAAAGTGAACCACGTTTGGCTTCATTACTCTTTGTAAGCTTATGTAACTTAATTTCAATAACAACTATTTAGCAACTGCTGGCAAAATTTTAAAATTTAACAATCAGCTGTAGTGAGCCAGTAGGAGCTGTCTCCAGCACACCACTATCCTGTGTTCTTTTTAAAATTTAACTGTTAATGTTGAGTAAACTCACTGCTCAACACTAAGGGTCCTATTACTGACCCTTGCAGGGGCTTAATGGGTGGAAAGCATTAATATCAGTCCTACAGAGCATGCTTTTGTTTATTTTTTCTAAGGTGTTTTTTTTTTTTAATGTGGGTCATTTAAAAAATCGTTGTCAAATTTGTTGCAATATTGTTCTCTTTTATATTCTTGGCTATGAGCCATGTGGGATCTCCTAGCTCCCTGACCAGGGATTGAACCCTCACACCCTACATTGGAAGGTGAAGTTTTAACCACTGGACAGCCAGGGGAGTCGCCAGAGTGGGCTTTTGATTTGAAGGATTTGACAACAGCAAATCTTCCTCAAGCGCATGGGAAGCTTGGATTTTTCTAAAGTTGGTCCTTTGCTTTCATTTCTCAAAACTAGGTAAAATGATAATAGGCATCTCTAAGATTCTCTTCTGAGCACTGAAAACACTCATTGTTTAGATATTTGGAGAATATGTTTGATCCCACTGAAAACTTAAATGTCTCACACAGTCTGCCAAACAAGTTAAACAGTTCAAGTTCGGTCTACCTCCTCTTTCTCTGGAGGTAGGATGCTGTTCTGATGAGGCTGTTACTGTTTCCCCCAGTGTGGTTTCTGTGGAAGATGAAGGACAGGCTGAGGACAGAGCCCTGAAAGCAAGTGTGAAGAACTCTGAGATCTGTTGCAGACCAGCCCTATTCTTCATGAGTTGGGAACAAAAGAAAAGCCATTGTTTTTAATTTCCACTTAATATGAAATGTTTGTTTTTAGAAAACATTTCTTCCTGATGAAAAAGAAAATGTATTTTTAAAAGGAAAAAATTTCCTCTTTTGGCTATAAGAAAAAGTCAGTTGTATGAGCATGTGTGACTGTATCATAACATGCTGATATGATATAAGTCAATAAATTTTTACCTCTCGGGACTTGGATAACCTTGTTCTTCACTTAGAGGCTTGAGAAACAAACTGAGTTATCAATTACCCAGATCATATTGAAACACACATGAATGGACTGTGGGAGGAGGGCTGCCTAACCACTGGAAATAAAACAGGCTCCTTTCCTAGTCAGCAAAATGCTCTTTATTAGCTGAGTAGACCCACTTTACAAAGGAAGAAACTGGAACTGTTTGGGTTTGTTTTGGTTTTTTTGCTGGAAAGCATGAGCATATTACAAAGCTCCCTCCTGAGTTTTCCCCTGGAAAATTTCTGTTGCCTCTTCTTGGAAAACTTTCTGCTTTTTAGGTGTGTGATTCATTCTAGAGGTGATGATAAAGTTCTCATTGTTGAAGAGGGAGCTCTGGGCCATCCTTGTGATGCCAGCAGCTGTCTCAGCGATGTCACTGAGAAATCACACGGCTGGGACACCTCCCCTAAAATATCAATTCTTCATTCCTTTGTTTCATTTTTGACACCAAACTGCCTGAAAAGGTCTTTATCTTCAGTTCTTACCAGTTAACACCGAACACTATCCGAGTCAGCTGATGGATAGTTAAAGGAAAAGAAAATAGACACCTATAAGTTGAGGGAGTTGGGAGGGCATTGGAAGAAGTTGAAATACTTGGAAGAGGAACCCAGGAGTGTTAAAAGACAAAGCAAGTGCTAAAGTCTGCTGTCTACAAACAGGTACACACACCCTGATCAATGAGGACCCCAAGGAGTATTCAGACACGGTCTTAAGGAATCAGCTTCCGTGTGAACTGTCCTCAGGCTGCCGTTCCTGCCGGCTCACATCTAAAGGATCACGGTGTGCAGTGTTAGTCACTCTGGCCCACCAGGCTGCTCCGTCCGTGGGATTCTCCAGGCAAGAATACTGGAGTGGGTTGCCATTTCCTTCTCCAGGGGATCTTCCCAGTCCAGGGATCAAACCCAGGTATCCTGCACTGCAGGCAGATTCTTTACCGTCTGAGCCACCAGACTAGTTTAGAGGAGCCCAGCTGCCATTTTAGATACTCTGCCCTCTTGGCAGAAGTAAGATATGCCTCTCAGCCATTAGGCATCTCCAGGATACCAAAACAAAGGGACAATTCAAAATATTGGTGACAAGGAGCCTCTTTTAATCAAGGCATCTAGGGCCCACAATAGGGCTTTTTCTCTTTCCCACTTTCCCTGATATGTACACATCTTAATAAGGACAAAGAATGGCATTGGAAATGAGACATCTGGGCCTGCATTGGATCTGTTGAACTCTGATAGGTCTGGTGTGGAGCTGGGAGAGCAATGGCAACTTGGGCCACCCCAAAAAGCAGCAACCAAGACTTCTTTTGGCTTAGACTCAGGACTAGCACAATGGCACCCTGGCCACAGCAACTCACAGGGCAGTATGGGAGTGCCTACTAAAGGGTATGGATACCGGAAGGCATGGCTCATTTGGGAGCCATCTTTGAAGACCAGCTATCACAGTGAAACAATTCCTCAGCTATTTGAATAATTAAAGAATGCTACATGGGTCTAGCAGAACACTCTCCCTTCTAAAAGTCTGCCCATAATGTCAATAATTGGAAATTTTTTGAGTCTGAATACTTTAAGAGGATTAGATCTGTTGATCCATCACTCATTCATACAAATCACATTAATCAAAGGGACACCAATCTAAAACAATGGAGGTTTTGTTTGGGAGTAATCTTCATATTACTTTTGGCACTGATTGATGCATAACTCATTGGCCCTTCCAATTTCAGAGCTCCTGGAACTTTA
The DNA here is from genome assembly GCA_006410735.1 of Raphicerus campestris. Classification (NCBI taxonomy): domain Eukaryota; kingdom Metazoa; phylum Chordata; class Mammalia; order Artiodactyla; family Bovidae; genus Raphicerus; species Raphicerus campestris. The sequence continues at coordinate 61,451 of SJYW01019382.1, forward strand.
GAAATCACCTTGTTTTGAGATGGCACATTTTGTTCTGGGACAATTTTNGGAGGTTTTGTTTGGGAGTAATCTTCATATTACTTTTGGCACTGATTGATGCATAACTCATTGGCCCTTCCAATTTCAGAGCTCCTGGAACTTTAGAAATCACCTTGTTTTGAGATGGCACATTTTGTTCTGGGACAATTTTGGTCCATTGCTGGTTGCATTAAATGACTGCTTAATTAAATTGTGGGGACTAGAACCAGGCCTTTTGACTTCTGTTCAAATATTTTCCTCAAAACAGCAGATTGGCCTCTGTTGGATTTCTGTTTTTAGTAAATGAGAGTTAAATCTAAATGATTAGGTATGCTTGTTAAGGAGGGTGATGGACCAAAAGCCTTCTATAATTTCATTTTCCCCAATTTTAAACTAACCATAAGAGCTTCCAAACCCTAGAAGATTACTTTTTTAAGATAAGATATGGTCCCCTCAGCTGTTACAGAAATACAATTAACCACTAAAAAGTTGGAAACCCATATTTTTTATCTTTTTGGATATGGATATGAAATGTATTTTGTTTTTATTTTTGCCACAGAGTCTGCAACATAAACAGACATTTGTTTCCGACTAAAGGGGATAGAGATTTCAGTCTCATGATGATTCCTTTCATTTCTGAATTCCAGGTATGAAACTAGAAGCAGGTGATAATTCTTTACTAGCTGTAGTACCTAAATATCCCTTCATCATGGTGGCCTCTGAGTTCCAGGGCTTGTTCACGTAAGAGTCTCAGACAAGCGGTGGAACCAAGGACTCGTCAAATGAGTTTGAATATCATCCTCTTTGANCTGTCTTCCTGCATTTCTTTTTCTTGGGGACGGTTTTGGTCACTGTCTCCTATACAGTGTCATGAACCTCCACCCATAGTTCTTCAGGCACACAGTCTATCAGATCCAGTCCCTTGAATCTATTTATCACCTCCACTGAATAATCATAAGGGATTTGATTTAGGTCATACCTGAGTGGCTTAGTGGTTTTCTCTACTTTCTTCAGTTTAAGCCTGAATTTTGCAATAAGGAGCTCATGATCTAGGCCACAGTCAGCTCCTGGTCTTATTTTTGCTGATTGTATAGAGCTTATTCATCTTTGGCTGCAAAGAACATAATCAATCTGATTTCAGTATTAACCATCTGATGATGTCCATGTGTATAGATGTCTCTTGTGTTGTTGGAAAAGGGTGTTTGCTATGACCATCTCTTGGCAAAACTCTGTTAGCCTTTGCCCTGCTTCATTTTGTATTCCAAGACCAAACTTGCCTACTATTCTGGGTACCTCTTGACTTCCTTTCTTTCTTTCTTTTTTTTTTTTTGGTGTTAGTTCTAGAAGGTCTTGTAGGTCTTCATAGAACTTGTCAACTTCAGCTTCTTCAGCATCAGTGGTCCAGGCATAGACTTGTCTTACTGTGATGTTAAATGGTTTGCCTTGGAAACAAACTAAGATCATTCTGTCTTTTTTGAGATTGCACTCAAATACTGCATTTTGGACTCTTGTTGACTATGAGGGCTACTCTCTTTCTTCCAAGGGATTCTTGCCCACAGTAGTAGATATAATGTTCATCTGAATTAAATTTGCCCATTTCCATGTAATTCAGTGTTCACTCTTGCCATCTTCTGCTTGACCACGTCCAATTTACCTAATCAATATTGTTCTTTATAGCATTGGACTTTACTTTCACCACCAGACCCATCCGTAACTGAGTGTCATTTCTGCTTTGGCCTAGTCACTTCATTCTTTCTGGAGCTATTAGTAATTGCCCTCTGCCATTCTCCAGCAGCCTATTGGACACCTTCTGACATGGGGGTCATCTTCCAATGTTATGTGTTTTTTGCCTTTTCATACTGTTAATGGGGTTCTTGCAGGAAGAATACTGGAGTGGGTGTTCATTCCCTCCTCCAGTGGGTCATGCTTTGTCAGAACTCTTCACTATGACTAATCCATCTTGGGTGACCCTGCACAGCATGGGTCATAGCTTCACTGAGTTATACAAGTCCCTTCACCACAATGGGGCTATGATCCATGAAGAGGACCCAGAGATCAAATTGCCAACATCCATTGGATCATGGAGAAAGCAAGTGAATTCCAAGAAAAAAAAAAAATCTATGTCTGCTTCATTGCCCACTAAAGCTTTTGACTGTGTGGATCACAACAAACTGTGGAAAATTCTCAAAGAGATGGGAGTACCAGACCACTTTAACTCTCTCCTAAGGAACCTATATGTGGGTCAAGAAGCAACAGTTAGAACCAGACATGGAACAACTGACTGCTTCAAAATTGGGAGAGGAGTACGACAAGGCTGAATATTGTCATCCTGCTTATTTAACTTTTATGCATGCAGAATACATCATGTGAAATGCTGGACTGGATGAATCACAAGCTGGAACCAAGATTGGCAGGAAAAATATCAACAACTTCAGATATGCAGATACTATTCTAATGGCAGAAAGTGAAGAGGAATTAAAGAGCCTCTTGAGGGTGAAAGAAGAGAGTGAAAACCTGGCTTGACACTCAGCATTAAAAAACTAAGATCATGGCATCCAGTCTCATCACTTCATGGCAAATAGAAGGGGACAAAGTGGAAGCAGTAAACAAATTTTATTTTCTTGGGCTCCAAAATCTGCAGCCATGTAATTAAAAGACACTTGCTCCTCTGAAGGAAAGTTATGACAAACCTAGACAGCATATAAAAAAGCAGAGAAACATCACTTTGCTGACCAAACCTATGTAGTCAAAGCTATGGTTTTCTCCAGGAGTTGTGCATGAATGTGAGAGCTGAACCACAAAGAAGGCTGAGCACCGAAGAATTGATGCTTTCAAACTGTAGTGCTAAGACAGACTCTTGAGAGTCCCTTAGACTGGAAGGAGATCAAACCAGTCAATCTTAAAGGAAATCAACCCTGAATATTCATTGGAAGGACTGATACTGAGGTGGAAGCTCCAGTACTTTGGCCACCTGATGTCAAGAGCCAACTCACTGGAAAAGACCTTGATGCTGGGAAAGATTGAAGACAAAAGGAGAAGGAGGTGAAGATGAGATGTTAGATAGCATTCCCAACTCAATGGACATGAATTTGAGCAACCTTCGGGAGACAGTGAAGGACAAAGCCTGGCGTGCTGCAGTCTATGGGGTCACAAAGAGTCTGATATGACTTAGCGACCAAACAACAATATTGTCTCCTCTAGCTGCCATAACAAATTACCCACCAGCTGAACAGCTTAAACCAACAGATGTTATTCGTTCACACTTCAGGAGTCCAGAAACCTGAAGTCAAGGTACTGTCCAGGTTGGTTCCTTCTGAGGGCTGTGAAGGAGAGACCACCCCACTCTCCTCTCCTGGCTCCTGGCGGCTTTCCTCGGTGTTCAGCACCCTTTGGTTTATACACACACCTCTCCAGTCTCTGCCTCCCTCTTCTCGTGACCTTTTCCTCTGTGTCTCTGTGTCCTCCTCTCTTCTGACGGGGACACCTGTCACTAGATTTAGGCAATGTCCCCAAGCCTGGTATCATTTCATCTCAGGATACTTGATTAATTATATCTGCAGATACTCTTGAAATCAAGTTGCATTTTAAGATCCATGTAAACATGAACTTTGGGTAAACGCTGCTCAGTCCTCTGTGCCTTCCGCCACAGCCTCCCTCCAGATGCAGCTACTCTGATCCCCTTTCTAGGCATTGAGAAGCCAGGGTCTAGAGAGAAGCGAACCACCCATATAAGTAGCAGGTGGGCATAGATCCTCAGATTTCAATTCCTGCGCTAACACCCAAGTGTTAGTCCCTTTAGAGAAGCGCTGTGCGTGTGTGAGAGAGACAGACAGGGAGGGCAAGGAGGACCTTCATCCTGACTGTCCAGCTCTCCCCTCTCTTCTATCAAGTTGGCTCAGCCTTTTCAGTCATGTGGTGCCGTGGAAACGACGACGCTCTGACCGGACCTCCCCGCCCGCCCAGCACAGGAGTTCACCTGGGGCCCAGCACCTGCCCCAAAATGAGTGCCAGGGCATCACTGCTGACTGCGCTCAATGGTCCAGAGATGGACACATGATTCAGAGGAAAGCAGAGCNTCAGCCTTTTCAGTCATGTGGTGCCATGGAAACGACGACGCTCTGACCAGACCTCCCCGCCCGCCCAGCACAGGAGTTCACCTGGGGCCCAGCACCTGCCCCCAAATGAGTGCCAGGGCATCACTGCTGACTGCGCTCGATGGTCCAGAGATGGACACATGATTCAGAGGAAAGCAGAGCCTCTTCTTAGGCGTGTATACCTCAGGGCTTTGTATAGCAATGTAAACATGTAAACAAAGTCAGTTGACAATAAGGAGGTCAGTAAGCAAAGTTAAATATCATACTTGGTTTTCAATTTAATGTTAGATGGCAAAGTATTTCATATTTAAATAAATAAACTTATTTAATCAATAGGGTAGCACAGAAGTGTTGACAGAGCTCTTTTTAAATTCAGTAGGAAAGAGCAAAATTGATATTCAAATAGCCTCATGATTTTAATGGCTACATTCTGTGATAGGCAGACTTCTAAGATGGTCCCCAGTGACTGCATCCCCTGGTGCTCACACTGTCACTTGACTAGGAGCCAAGCCTAGTAACTTGCTTCTGACAAACAGAACACAGCAGAAGTTGTGAGGGCCACTTCTGTAATTAGGTTACAAAAGATAATCTTGCTCAGTCTGTCTTTTGCTGACTTTGATGAAAGAANTTGATATTCAAATAGCCTCATGATTTTAATGGCTACACTCTGTGATAGGCAGACTTCTAAGATGGTCCCCAGTGACTGCATCCCCTGGTGCTCACAATTGTCACTTGACTAGGAGCCAAGCCTAGTAACTTGCTTCTGACAAACAGAACACAGCAAAAGTTGTGAGGGCCACTTCTGTAATTAGGTTACAAAAGATAATCTTGCTCAGTCTGTCTTTTGCTGACTTTGATGAAAGAAGCTGGCATTGTGGATAAGCCCACTGGGCAAGGAATCCAGGGTGGCCTCCAGCCAACAGCCAGCAAGGGACTGAACCCTGCCACTACTATGTCAAGGAGTTTGGAAGTAGATCAGGCCCCAGTTGAAACCTGGTTACAGCTGGGTGAGATTTCCCAAAACAGAGGGCTCAGATCCGCTGAGCCCAGCCTCCTGATACACCACACGCTGAGAATAAGGCGTGTGTAATATTTGAGCCACTAATGGTTGGGGGAATTTGTTACAAAGCATTTCCTCTACACACATACACACACATATATATACACACACATTACAGACTTCAGTTTGCATGGCTAGACAAAATAGAAAATTCTGTCAGCTGAAGAAAAATGTACAGCCTAGAAGTTGTGAGTTAAGTTTTATTTGGGGAGCCACTAAGGACTATAGCCTGGATAACTAGTCTCTCAGATGGCTCTGAGGAACTGCTCTGAAACGGTAAGGGAGGCACCAGCGTATATTGAAGATGTTTTTTGCTGGATATATAGTTGAACAAAATAGAATAATCTAAATTTAGATCTAAAGATTATTGCTAATGACAAAGAACAGACACATCAAGGTAGTGANAAAGTTGTGAGTTAAGTTTTATTTGGGGAGCCACTAAGGACTATAGCCTGGATAACTAGTCTCTCAGATAGCTCTGAGGAACTGCTCTGAAACGGTAAGGGAGGCACCAGCGTATACTGAAGATGTTTTTTGCTGGACATATAGTTGAACAAAATAGAATAATCTAAATTTAGATCTGAAGATTATTGCTAATGACAAAGAACAGACACATCAAGGTAGTGATCTTAGTGCTTTTTCTATGTATGAAAGATGCAAGAAACTGGGATCACTTGAAATTATTCCTTAGATATGTATCTTAACTATCCAGGGCCAGCATCCAAAGCACAGAACGTGTCCTGTTTCTCTCCATCTTGAATTCCCCTCAGGGTGCATCGTGGGTGAATGGTTGCAGTGGCTAATACCTTGATCTTTGTGGAATTGAGGTGGCAGGCAACATTCTTTGTTTACTGGAATGGCAGGTAACATTCCCTGTCCACACTTCCTTAGACAGAGGGAAATTGAAAAGAGGACCTGGAAGGATAGAAAAAAAGAACATGAGCTTTGGAAGTTGATGAGAAAAACACCTTTGTTTCAAAGCCTCATTAAGGCTTTATAACTTTTTTTTTTTTNTAGACAGAGGGAAATTGAAAAGAGGACCTGGAAGGATAGAAAAAAAGAACATGAGCTTTGGAAGTTGATGAGAAAAACACCTTTGTTTCAAAGCCTCACTAAGGCTTTATAACTTTTTTTTTTTCAGTTATGGGTGCATTTAAATTTGCCTTAGTGTCAGGAGGTGAGGTTCATTTATTCATTTGTCTTTTCATTAATCAACAAATATTTACCCAGTGTCTATAGAGTATTGGACAGCATCAGTGCAGCTGAGATGAGAAATGAAAAACCAGGTCATACTCCCGAGGCATCCACAGAGCCTGTGTACACAGAGCATATGGTTAGAGCCAGATGGTACAGTTAACAATGCAGAGATGGCTGCTGTGAGGAGAGTGTGTACTATGGGTGGAAGCAGGGAGAACCTAGTCTAACCCAGCCTGGGCTGCAGCACAGAAACCTCCCAGGAAGAATGGATGCCTCGGTCTAAGTTAGCAGGGTCCACCATAGGTGTCCTTGCAAGAACAGACCTGGGCCTGAAGCCTGAACTAAGACAGTGCCATAGAATGGAAAGGAATGGCCAATGGGGAGGCGGTCCAAGGAGGACTTGGCTGAGGGTGGTAACCCTGCCCCCGCCGCCCCTGCCACAGATTTCAGCTCATGGAACTAGCAAGATAAGAATGCNGTATCTGCAAAGGCTTCCTGAGGAACATTCATGGCACAGGAGGAAAATGCTTGACAGCTAGGGACAGATTCTTCTCCAACTCAAATATGGATGGGAAAACTGGAAGTGAAGTGAAGGGATGGGACGGTTCAGAGCAAACTACCCCCAGACCTGGTCAAGCACCTTCTGGAACACGTCTGCTCCTCAGAGGTGGCTGTCTGCTGTTCTTGTTTCTGGAATGGAGTTGATGTTTCTGTATTTGGATGCTGTGTGGTCCCTAAGCCTCCCAAGAGTTTTGAGTTCCCTGGAGTCCCTTCTCTCATGACCCACTCCCCATCCCTCCTGCCAGAAGCCTGTGGCAGCCCAGCCATGTGAGGGCTGAGGCTCCTCCCACTTCAGAGCCTGGAGGGAAGGGCACCCTCCTCTGGTGACAGGCAGGCGGTGGACAGAAGGCCACTCTGAGGGCCACAGGCTCTGCTAGAGGTCCTGGTTCCTGGATGCCCCTCAGAACTACCCGGGGGACTTCTCCAAGTCACCGAAGCCTTGTCCTCACCAGAGACCCGGATGCAGGATGGCTGAACTGTGGCCCTGACACTTTTTTTCCCCCTTTTTAAATAACTCAATCAATCACAGTTCAAGTTATCTTTTATTTTAGCCATGCTACAGCTTGTGGGATCTTAGTTCCCCATTTTTGTCATTCAGTCACTAAGTCATGTCCATTTCTTTGCAACCCAGTGGACTGCAGCATGCCAGGCTCCCCTGTCCTTCACTATCTCCTGGAGCTTGCTCAAACTCATGTCCATTGAGTCGGTGATGCCATCCAACCATCTCATTCTCTGTCTTCCTCTTCTCCCACCTTCAACATTTCCCAGCATCAGGAAACTCATCTTTTCCAGTAAGCTGTCTCTTCACATCAGGTGGCCAAAGTATTGGAGCTTCAGCTTCAGCATCAGTCCTAGTTCCCCAACCAGGAATCAAACCCAAGTCCTAGGCAGTGAGAGCACAGAGTCCCAACCACTTGGACTCCCCAGGGTTTTTTTTACTTTTACTCCCTGGCACTTTTTACTTAAAAAACAAAAACAAGCCACACGGGGCTCCTGACCTGCACCCAAGTTGAGAGCTGCAGGGTGTGGAGATCAGATATGCCAACCACCGTTAAGCTGCCAACATTCGACGTTTTGAAATATGTGAGTTAGAGCAGGTTTGAGGTTGGTCCTCCAAGTCTCCTCTGGCTCACACTCTCAAGGAGAAAAGGCTGGTGGGGCAGCTCTTCCCACACCCTGAGCCTTCCCTGACAGCCTGGCCCTGATACCCACTCATAGCCAGGATGCGCTGCGCTCGATCTCGCACTTCAGTGCCTCCCCAAACCTCGGGCTCACCGCCAATCTGAGACATCAAAGGAAGTGTGTCTTGAACACAGACATCATCTTCGCTTTCTCAGCAGAGAAAGGCTGGAAGTCAGCAATCCCAAGCGGCCGCTCTTGGTTTTTAACCTGCTCAGGGATCCCCTAGGGACTGTGTTCCAGAGCAGGCTCTGGTTCTGAGGGTCTGGGGTGCGGCCTGAGAGTCTGCATTTCTAGCGAGCTCCCAGGGGAGGCTGTTGCTGCTGTCCAAGGACCACACTCGGGTCTACACCACTTACAGACAACACAGCTCTTGCTCTGAATGGATCTGAGTGCTTGCAAAGAGGACACACCATGGCCATGGCGACCAACCATCTTGGTTTGCCTGGGATTGAGGGAATCCTCAGTACGTGAGACTCTCAGCACTAAAATCTGACACGGTCCAGGAAAGCCAGGATGCTCGGTCACCCGCCTGCAAGCCCATGTCCCCGGACACTTAGTTTAGGTGAAGACCTGAAATAGACATGGGGGCGGGGGTGGTCAAGAATACTTATGAAGTAACAAACAAGATATTATAAATTGTTTCCCCGTAGAAAATGGACTTCTTTTTCGTATCATGTTAACCTCAATTTTTATTCTCTGAAAATTTTGTTTATAAAAGAATGTGCTGAGTCAGAGAATAAAACATTGTTTTACATGGGTCTCAATCTGAAATCCATAAATGCTGGTAAGTCAATTTAAAATTTTTAAAAATGTGTTTCCTAGTTAAACCCAAGACACGTCAACTCCACAGAAACGCACTGGGTGTGTTGTGGGGGGGGGGGGAGTGTGGATTAAACTCATTGTCCCCAAGAAGTGGGGTTGGTCAGGGAGGGCTGAGCTCTGAGTTGTGATGGGACATGAAGATGTTGGAGAGTGACCCGCGGCCCGGGTGAAGGGAGGGCTTTTCACTCCTACGTGAGTCAGCTTTGGTGGGTGTTGATTTTGCCTCATGCCATTCTATCTTGTTTGTCAGGAGCTACAAGGCCATTAAAAATCATGTCCAAGCATGCTCCGGTGTATCTGTATTGAAGGCCTCCATCTAATTCTTAATAGCCACTGTCTTCCCCGCATGCCCACAGCAGGCGGCCGGCACAGAAATTGCCCTGGCCTCCCCGCCCAGATGGCTTCCAGAGAATGTCCCACACAGTGCAGAGGCCTGAGGGCTGTAGCCCGGGCATGAGGGCCCTGAGGGGCTCCTGGAGACACGGGGCCTCACCAAAACTTGCCAGACCCGGGAAAGCAGGGCGGCTGCTCTGGGAAGGCTCTCACACTAAGACTACACACCGTGCTTTCAGCAACGCAGCCATACTCTGGCCTCTGGGTTCTGATTCCTAGAATTCAGAGTGTGTGGGTTTGGAATACACTGTACTCTGGGCTGGGGCACAGAAAAGCTTCTTATAAAATATATTAAAATAAATGCAGCTTTATTTCTTCAGCAGTGGTTAGGATATGAGCTTTGGAGTTGGGCAGGAATAAGGGCAAGGTCAGTTCTGGAGTTTTCTAGCAGTCTGATCTTGGCAAATTACATAACCCCTGGACCCCTGGTTTCCTCATCTGTAAACAGAGTATTTGAGTATCTGGTCTTCGGGTTGTGGTGCCTGGTGCCTCGGCTGGCACGCAGCCAGTGCCCCAGAAGAGAAGCTACATTGTGGTTGCTGATATTGTCCCAATTTCACCGAGCCCTGGAGAAGGAGCCAGGCAGGACCCCAGCTGGGCCTCCTTTAAGGAACCACTCGTCATTGGCATATAGTAACTGAAAGCTCCAAGATACTGCCAAGTGACTTGAAAAGATGTGTCAGAAATCCATGTCTGCTTAGCTCAGCTCAGTTTAGTTCAGTTCAGTCACTCAGTCATGTCTGACTCTTTGCGACCCCATAAATTGCAGCACGCTAGGCCTCCCTGTCCATCACCAACTCCCGGAATTCACTCAGACTCACGTCCATCGAGTCAGTGATGCCATCCAGCCATCTCATCCTCTGTCATCCCCTTCTCCTCCTGCCCTCAATCCCTCCCAGCATCAGAGTCTTTTCCAATAAGTCAACTCTTCCCATGAGGTGACCAAAGTACTGGAGTTTCAGCTTCAGCATCATTCCCTCCAAAGAAATCCCAGGGCTGATCTCCTGGAGATCCAAATTCTCAGTTCACAGAGCTTAGAGATCAGGCGGACTAATTTTTTCAAATAAATGGTTTATTTCTGAAGAGTCCTCAACTTGTAGAAAAGTTGTAAAGCTGCTACAGAGACTTCTCACACACCCCACACCCCACGTCCCCGCTGCTAACGTCTTGGTGTGCCAGGGCTGACACACAGGACGCAGCAACACTGACATCACAGACAGAAGCCCACTCGGGATTCTGATTTCTGTGTTGTTTTTTTTTTTTAACCTAATGTCCCTTTTCTGTTCCAAGATGGCATCGAGGCTGCCACGGGACGCTGAGCTGTCCTGGCCATGGCTCCGGGAGGTTCTCCACTGGCGATTTCTTAGACTTGCCTTGTTTTTGATGCCCTGCAGATCTGCAAACTGTGGAGCTGCCTTTTACAAAGGAGAAAGCATGGGCCTCGGAGGCGGCAGAGCTGCTGAAGGGACTATAGAACTCTCTTCTCCACGGTCTTCTTGTCCGGGTGAAGTGCGCAGCAAACCCTTCCATCACCGTGAGTACGGAGGTCAGTTTCTGCTGGGCACTGGAACAGCCCAGGCTCTGTATTAATGTGCCACCCCAGTGAGTCAGTGGGTCTTGCTGGATGCCCTCAACTCCTCAGGCCTCCTGGGTCTCCACACCCTTCCCTGCCTGGCTTCCCCCCAACCAGGCGCCTGCCAGGCCTTTCACATCACGGGGACGTGGAGAGGAGAGAGGAATCCACCTTCAGGCTGGGTCCCTGGGCAAATGGGTGGTATTGAGCACCCTCGACCTGCACCCCGGGGCCCTCCTTATCTCCCAGGGAGCCCTGCACTGCCTCCCTGCTGGGCAGGGCTTGCTGGGGCCCAGCTGTTCAGTTTTTGTCTGTCTTCCCTTTTCCTGTGGTGAGACTGTGAGGAGACTGCAGCCTTTTCATTTATAGAAACAACCCTCATCCCCACCTGCATCCTTGCCTCTGTGTGGGGAAATGCCTACTCATGGCATACAGCCACCCATGGTGACAAGTCTGCCTGCCGTGCCAGGCTTGTGCCAACCCCTGACTTGTTCCCCTGCAGACGCTAGTTCCAGGCAGAGTCCTTGCAGGAGTCATCTGTTTTCTGGTGGTCCAGGGTGGAGGGGTTGGGATGGGGGACCTTCCTCAGAGATTCATGAGCCAGACCTCTAAGCATCTCTAGGGTGGGCACATTTCTGCTTTCTCTTTTTCAGATGAGAACCGGTATAGTGCCTGAGACATTAAGTAAGTAAGTGTTAGTCGCTCAGTCATGTCTGACTCTGCGACTCCTTAGACTGTAGCCCGCCAGGCTCCTCTGTCCATAAAATTCTCCAGGCAAGAATACTGGAGTGGGTTGCCATTGCCTTCTCCAGGAGATCATTCTGACCCAGAGATCGAACCTGCATCTCTTAACACTTCCTGCATTGGCAAGTGGGTACTTTACCACCAGCACCACCTGGGAAGCCCATAAATATATATACATACATACATACATATATAAATACATACATAAACATACATACATAGGTACATGTCTATACATATATGTGTATACATAAGTATACGTACATACACACATACATATATATATAAAATTTCTCATAAAATCCAACAGAAGAACAAGTCTGAGAGTATGTAGGAGTCTGAAGTTCACCAGAGGCCATGTGACGGATCTCCCCAGGGGAGCTTCCAGATGTTTCCTTTACACGAAGAGAGGAAGAGTGAGGTCTCATGTCGTGTCTCAGACATGAGTGAGGCTAGTTCTGGAACTGGAGGCTTGTTGGGGAGGGAATGAAGTCTGAAGGGCTGAGGCCTCTCCTCTCCCCGATCCCCTCCTCTCTGCGATGTGAGGGCAGCCGAGGACAGGAAGAGAAGGGAACAGGAGAGAGAGAGATGAGGTAAGAGCAGCCAGAGGAGGCTGGTAGGCACCTGGGGGCTGTTCGCACCTGCTTACCCATGGGGAAGTGGATATAAACCCACCCAGAAAACAGCTGTGTCTCGGCCTTGCTGCCCTGGCCTTGTCTTGAGAGCTATGAACTCCAATGCCCCTGAATGCAGGCTTGAGAAACGCCCAAAGCAGGATGCCACGTGTGGGCAGGCAGAACAGAAGCCAGGGGAGTGGGCCGGGCCAGCCAGGGCGGGCGGGGTGGAGGGTGTGTAAAGTGCCGCTCAGGGAGCCTTGGCAGTGAGCAGAAAGTCTAGGTATATGCTGTGCTCCAGGGCTCTAGGGAAAACCGCTAGACCATTCCGGTATGACCTAAATCAAATCCTTTATGATTATACAGTGGAAGTGAGAAATAGATTTAAGGGCCTAGATCTGATAGATACAGTGCCTGATGAACTACAGAATGAGGTTCGTGACATTGTACAGGAGACAGGGATCAAGACCATCTCCATGGAAAAGAAATGCAAAAAAGCAAAATGGCTGTCTAGGGAAGCCTTACAAATAGCTGTGAAAAGAACAGAGGCGAAAAGCGGAGGAGAAAAGGAAAGATACAAGCATCTGAGTGCAGAGTTCCAAAGAATAGCAAGAAGAGATAAGAAAGCCTTCTTCAGTGATCAGTGCAAAGAAATAGAGGAAAACAACAGAATGGGAAAGACTAGAGATCTCTTCAAGAAAATTAGAGATATCAGGGGAACATTTCATGCAAAGATGGGCTCGATAAAGGACAGAAATGGTCTGGACCTAACAGAAGCAGAAGATATTAAGAAGAGCTGGCAAGAATACACAGAACTGTACAAAAAAGATCTTCACGACCCAGATAATCATGATGATGTGATCACTAATCTAGAGCCAGACATCCTAGAATGTGAAGTCAAGTGGGCCTTGGAAAGCATCGCTATGAATAAAGCTAGAGGAGGTGATGGAATTCCAGTTGAGCTGTTTCAAATCCTGAAAGATGATGCTGTGAAAGTGCTGCACTCAATATGCCAGCAAATTTGGAAAACTCAGCAGTGGCCACAGGACTGGAAAAGGTCAGTTTTCATTCCAATTCCAAAGAAAGGCAATGCCAAAGAATGCTCAAACTACCGCACAATTGCACTCATCTCACATGCTAGTAAAGTAATGCTCAAAATTCTCCAAGCCAGGCTTCAGCAATACTGTGAACTGTGAACTTCCAGATGTTCAAGCTGGTTTTAGAAAAGGCAGAGGAACCAGAGATCAAATTGCCAACATCCACTGGATCATGGAAAAAGCAAGAGAGTTCCAGAAAAACATCTATTTCTGCTTTATTGACTATGCCAAAGCCTTTGACT
>SJYW01019382.1:76070-102045 GCA_006410735.1 Raphicerus campestris
TATCACGGACTCAATGGACGTGAGTCTGAGTGAACTCCGGGAGATGGTGATGAACAGGGAGGCTTGGTGTGCTGCGATTCATGGGGTCGCAAAGAGTCGGATACGACTGAACTGAACAGAACTGAGCCAGGGCTCCACCCAGCAAGAGGATTGCACGAAAGACCCTGAGAGCCATCACGGATGGCTTGGCCATCTGCCGCAGGGCAGACACTTCCCTCGTTATTTCATCCACCACTCAGTGAAGTCCCGGGAGATCAGCAGGGTCTCCCCGATACCACAGGGTCACTGCTGAGGTCTCACCCAGCTTGCGTGCCCGGCCAGGGGTCTGCCTCGGGTCCGTGTGATTTAGGAGCAGGCGCTCAGAGCCCCACATGGATGCTCACCTCTGTCTCCCACGGTTGCAGTAGGTGAGCTCCCCGGGTCCAGTGAGGGTGGGAAAGTCTGATCAGCAGGGAGAGGCCCGGCCTCGAGGCAAGGCTGTTAAAACACAACCTGAAGCAGACGTTGGGTGGTTGCTGTTTGAAACCCTCTCCCTCTTAGACGAGACCAAGCAAGCCTCAGAAACTAGCTGTCAAGATCCTGAGTCCTGTGCTGGAGCCCACCTGGCCTTCAGTCTGTAGCTGCCACTCAGCACCCTGAGTCAGTTACTTAACATCTTTGTGCCTCCAGGTCCTCATTTGTAAATCCCCCACGGGCACTTGGGAGATGGAGCGAGACCAGCTCACCAGTGCCAGGCCTGGGCCCCATGACGTCACTTGTCTCCACGGCTGTGGCTGCTGGCTCTCCTTTCTGCCTCTGGCCCGGGCATCCTCACTGAGGAGGGGCAGCGGCACAGAGGTGACTCTCCAGCTGGGCTTTGTTCAAGGATTAATGCAGAGGAGCAACCCAATTAGCCCAGGGCTTTTCCAGACTGAATCCAGACTCAAGTGTGCTGCTGATCTGAGGTACCTTGAAGCTCAGCGTGCGTCCTGGTGGTGGAACGGGCCCCAGCTGGCGCCTTTGAGTTCTGCCTCCTATAAGTCGAAATAGAAGATCCTCCCCTGATCTCTTTCCAGACTCGCCTCACTAAGCAAATGCAACCTCTCCCAGGGTCTCCATGGGTTGGCATTCAGGTCTTGGTGGACGCCAACCTTGGCGGTGGCTGGCACCAGCTGGGAACCTGGGGCAGGTGTTTGTTGTGAAGAACAACATGCCTCTCTGGGTGACATGTCCTGAGTGTGTTCTGTGACATCAGGGGAAGTCAGGTGGACAACTCTTGGTTTGAGTGACCAGATGGCTGGACGGCTGGTATCATGGGAGAGGTGACAAGGAGGGTGGAGACATCTCTGGGATGGGTCATCCTCCCAGGGCACAGGACCATGGTGCAGAAGGGGCAGAAAGGCTGGGCCCACAGCTGCTCTGAAAGGCCACCCAGGGCTGTCCACACACATGTACCCTCCCTCCCCATCTGGACCAGCTGCAAACCCTGCAGACTGGTCTCTGCCCCACCTAACTTGCCAGTCTCTTAGGGAGGTCACCTTACTCTCCAAGAGGAAGGAATGACAACCCTGTCTTGCCTGGAGAATCCCATGGACAGAGGGGTCTGGTGGGCTACAGTCCACGGGGTGGCAAAGAGCCGGACGTGACTGAAGTGACTGAGCATGCATGCACATACTGTACTCTCCAAATGACCAAATCCAGTGTTTACGTTTCTGCCCTTCCCTTACATGCTCCTTCTGCAACATCTGCACTTTCACATTCTTAAAACCATCTCTTCTATTGGAACCGGGGTTAGATACTGTCTCTATGTGGCCTGCTACTCTTTGGTCTTGTTTCTTGGTCTTCTTTGCTGATTTTTCTTTGTATTTGTGCAGTGCGGTGCTGTGTTGTGCTAAGTCACTTCAGTTGTGTCCGACTCTTTGCAACCCTAAGGGCTGTAGCCCACCAGGCTCCTCTGTCCATGGGATTCTCCAGGAAAGAATACTGAAATGGGTTGCCATGCTCTTCTCCAGTGGATCTTCCCGACCCAGGGATCGAACCCTTGTCTCTTATGTCTCCTGCACTGGCAGGTGGATTCTTTACCACTCGTGCCACCTGGGAAGCCCTTCTTTCTTTTCAGCCCAGTGTAACCTCCAGGCTGCCCTTCCATGTGCTCTCTCTCTCTGCCACTCTTGGGGCATATTCATCCCCACAGCTGGGCTCTCTCCCCAACTACTCCTGCTCTCTGGCTCCTGCCTAAACCTCCCTGTTGAGACTCTATATCCAAATGCCCACTGGTCAATGCCCCCCAGGCCTGTGGGCTCAACATACCCTCAGTGCCCACGCCAACTGGCTCCTCCTCTAGCCCTGTATTCCGCAGTGGACAACACCGCCATGCTTCTGGTCACTCAAGGCAGGAGCTGTCCGCCTGACTCCCCTACATGTGGTTGCTCACCACACCTCACCTCCAGACTCCCTCCTTCTTCTCCACTGCCTTCTTTCAGCTGGTATCATTTCCTCCTGGGCTGCAACCACACCCTCCCACACCATGTTCCTTCCCTCCCAGGTTCATCCTCTATCTCGTTACTGGGGTGACCTTTCTAGGGCATGAGCTGGTGATGCTCAACTGCTTGAAGCTTCCGCTGGACTCCATCACCTCCAGAAGATCGCTTCAACTCCTGGGTCATCCTGCTCAGCAGTCTAACTGGCCATCTCACAAAATAATCACCAGCACCCTTGGGCTGACCAGCCTGCAGGCCTCTGCCTGCCTCCACGTTTTTACCCACAGTCCCCTCTGTCCTAATTCTAACTCATCCTTTTGGTATAATTCAGGGGTCACCTCCATTAGGAACATTTGCCCTGACCTGTACTTCTTGCCGTTCTTATAAGAGCCTGTCTCCTCCCTCCAGGGTCCCTTAACATTTAGGCAAATTTCTTTCAGAGAGATTACCACACCGAATAGGGATAACTGATTTACACCTGTCTGCTGAGTCCATGGCTGATCTTCTGTCTTTCTATGTCCAGCACTTCTGATTGTGTTGCTAATAAAAAATCAAGAATGAAGAGAAAGGATGTTGAGAAAGCTAATGCAGACATAGCAACTTAATAAGAACAGTCGCCTGGGGCCAAACCAAGAACTAAGCAGTGTTCTGGCTCTGACGGAAGTTCTGGTGAATTATTAGGAGGAGGAGAAGGAATCATAGCTTCTGAAACTGGAAGGGTAAAGGTCATCTAGCGTAATACTTCACAGAGAGGTGAAGTGCAGTCCCGAGGTCATGTTTTGTTTAGTCACTAAGTCATGTTAAACTCTTTTGTGGCTCCATGGACTGTAACCCACCAGGCTCCTCTGTCCACAGGACTTTTCCAGGCAAGAATACTGGAGTGGGTTGACATTTCCTTCTCCAGGGGATCCTCCGATCCAGGGATTGAACCCATGTCTCCTGCATTGGCTGGCGACTTCTTCACCACTGAGCCACCAGGGAAGCCCTCCCTTGGTCGTACAGTTCATCAAGACAGAACCAGAGGAACCTGGGTTCCTAGACTTCAAGCCCACTGCTCCTGTAATTTCACCGTACTGACACCTGAAGGGAAAATTAGGAGTGTTTTCTAAAAGGTCCTAAAGTCTCTTAAATATACATTATGGCTTCCCGTCTGTGATTCATTTTAACATTCTTAACCAGTTTATATTATCAATATTCTTAGAGATTTGATAATACATATCGTGAATATACAAATGTCACTAAGCATGTACAATTTGTGAATATCTGTGTCTGAAAGTTTATCCTTGTATTGAACAGACGTTAGCCTTCCCCTAACTTGCCTCTTTGGGTGTAAGCCTGACACTATCCCTCTTTAAAATGTGATAGAGCATAGAATAAACCACAATGTGGTTTCAGAGATAAATTTCTTTTCATCACACTCTTCCATCAGCTGCCTGTCATTAAATTCAAAGCTGTTTCTTCCGTTCATTTTGTTCTTCGTTTATATCAAGAAGCGAGTCACTTTTAGGGTCAGTCTCCATAACACTCATTCTTCTAGAACAGGGTTATTTATTCAGTTCAATTCAGTCACTCGGTCATGTTCGACTCTTTGCGACCCCATGGACTGCAGCACTCCAGGCTTCCCTGTCCATCACCAACTTCCAGAGCTTACTCAAACTCATGTCCATTGAGTCAGTGATGCCATCCAACCATCTCATCCTCTGTTGTCCCCTTCTCTTCCTGCCTTCAATCTTTCTCAGCATCAGGGTCTTTTCCAATGAGTCAGTTCTTTCCATCAGGTGGCCAAAGTGTTAAGAGTTTCAGCTTCAACATCAGTCCTTCCAATGAATATTCAGGACTGATCTCCTTTAGAATGGACTGGTTGGATTTCCTTACTGTCCAAAGTACTCTCAAGAGTCTTCTGCAACACCACAGTTCAAAAGCATCAATTCTTCAGTGTTCAGCTGGTTATTTATTGATCACATAGTATCCCACGCACCTTTCTTTAACATCTTTTAGTTTCTGCTCTTCCCAAAGAACGTTCCTCTCTCTTTTTTTTGATTTCTAGAAATTTTTAGTAAGCACTTTAAAGAATTTCCATAATTCCTGACTTCAAATGGCTCCAAGTAATTGTGGAGATAAGGCGGAAAAAACATCTTATCTGAAATAGGAAGTCTCCGTATGCAAATCTCAGACTGTCCCCTCAGGATAGGCCTGGGGGTGGACTGGTCCAGAGGCGCTGATGCCTCGTTTGTCATGCGGTGATTTACAGCCCTCTAGTGACTGAAGCCGGAGAAGGCAATGGCACCCGACTCCAGTACTCTTGCCTGGAAAATCCCATGGACGGAGGAGCCTGGTGGGCTGCAGTCCATGGGGTCGCTAAGAGTCGGACACGACTGAGCGACTTCCCTTTCACTTTTCACTTTCATGCATTGGAGAAGGAAATGGCAACCCACTCCAGTGTTCTTGCCTGGAGAATCCCAGGGGCAGAGGAGCCCGGTGGGCTGCTGTCTATGGGGTCGCATAGAGTCAGACACGACTGAAGCACCTTAGCAGCAGCAGCAGCAGCAGTGGGTCCTTATGCAACTTACAAAGGGATGCCGACAGCAGTGGAGTATGATGGTTCATTTGTTCGTCCTTTTGCTATTATTTTCTTTCAATGTAAGATGCCAATTCAGTGCTTGCTACTGCCCAGGTATATTTTGGGTGCTGGAAATACTGCAGTAAACAAAACAAACAACAACACAATCATAGCTATTAGTTACTTAAGACAAAGAAGACAGTAAGTAGAACATATTTGAGGCAAAGTTCAAGAGTTTGATTCTGGACACATTAGTCTTCCCAGTAGCTTCTTTTAAAAATTAGTTGGTCTCTCTGGAAACACTTGTAAGACATTTATGAGCAAAACACACATAGTGTTAATAATTTTTATTTGAGATTCACCAAATTTAAATTAAAACTAACAACCATGAGCATATTTAGCAAGAAAATTGTGAAGACAGTGAATCAGACAGACCCTGGGCGTAGCAGTCTGGTTATAGACAAGTTCAAGCCTTGACCCCACCCTCATGGAGCTGGTTGTCTCTTAGTTCTTTCAACGTAATTTTCTCTGTTTCTATGTTAGTTTTTGTTTTAAAAAAATTTTTTTTTGTTTTATTTATTTTAGGCCAAGTTGTGTAGAATGTGGGATTAGTTCCCCAATCAGGGATCAAACTTGTGTGCCCCGCATTGGGAGCATGGAATCTTAACCACTGGACTTCCAGGGAAGCCCCTGTTTTCTTAATTCTTAGCAGAATTTGGAATGATTGAATTCCTCTGTCTACTTTGGTATATCTACTTTCTCCACCTCCAGGACTGCATGTCAGTCCCACGGCCACTGTACCTTCAGCACCTGGAGGGGTCTCGATTTATATTTATTGAAGGATAATTAGGTCTGATAATCATCAGATTAGGTAAGATAGATGTACATGAGAAGCCTGTAATTCAGACTGTTATATGACGCATTCTAAATGAGTAAAGAACACAGTTAGTTGTTCTTTTAGGAGATCTCTGTGGGTTGAAGGCAGCCAGGGAAGTTTTAAGGGAAGAAACTGGGCTTGAGCTGAGTCTGAAAGAATGGATAGAATATGAAAGAAGGAGGGAGGAACCGATGGAAGAAGTATTTCCTCTGAAGTCTTCCTGATTGCCCTTCACATGCTCTTCAGTCACCAATGTCTCTTTCTACTCAGTATCTAGTGGTCTCTGCCCAAACGTTCTACCCTTAACTCCCACCCAATGGTATGGGTTAACCCTAGGCAGTTATTAGGGTTTGTCATGCCATACCTATATCACTCATATCATTTTTGTCTCTTTTTTAGTGAATACACAGCACAGAAATGCCTATCACTATATCTGGCACACAGAAAGTACTCAATAAACATTTGTTGAATGAACATAAGTGCTTCAGAACCACTCTCCATATTCTTGGGATAGCTTTCCCCCAGTATTTAGTTTCTGCCACAGGGTTGGAGGCTATTGAAACAAATTCTTACATGATTATTAATANATATCATTTTTGTCTCTTTTTTAGTGAATACACAGCACAGAAATGCCTATCACTATATCTGGCACATAGAAAGTACTCAATAAACATTTGTTGAATGAACATAAGTGCTTCAGAACCACTCTCCATATTCTTGGGATAGCTTTTCCCCCAGTATTTAGTTTCTGCCACAGGGTTGGAGGCTATTGAAACAAATTCTTACATGATTATTAATAAACTGCTTTCTTATATTTTCATTTAATAAAGATTTATTGCATGCTTCTTTTATTACAGGACTTACGCTATCTACAAGGAGCTTGGAGTTGAGCTACTGTGTGATCCATATAAACAAATGATGATAAACAAGGCAGATTTATGTACAAAGTGGTCTAAGAACACTGTAAATGGAGGAATTGCTTGTTTCAGGCTGCTAGGAAAAGAGTAAAGGGTACAGGAGAGAAAGGAGAGAAAACTGGCATTGAGTCTTAAAAGACAACTTGCGCCCCCTAGTCAGACATCATCGGGTAGGCGAGTTGCTAAAGGAGTGGGATGGACAGTATTCCAGACAAATGGAGAAACAGGTGAAAAGGAGGTGGTAGGAGGGAACCGAGAAAGTGCGCTGGGCTTGGGGAATTGGGGCAAAGCAAGAGAGCGTAACAATGGCCAGAGAGAAGGTACAGGAGTGAATGCGAGGCAGGCCAGCAAAAGAATGGATGTCAGTCTTTGCTAGTGCTCATGCTCAGTCACTTCAGCCGTGTCCAACTCTTTGCAACGCTATGGACTGAAGCCTGCCGGGCTCCTCTGTCCATAGGATTTTCCTGGCAAGAATGCTGAAGTGGGTTGCTGTGCTCTCCTCCAGGTGACCGTCCCAACCCAGGGATCAAACCTGTGTCTTCTGTATTGCAGGCAGATTCTTTACGGCTGAGCCACCGAGGAAGCCCATCAAATCTTTAAAAGGTACTAAAATTTAAAAATATAAAGCCAACTAACTCAGCCACGTGTGGCGCCTTACATAATTTTTGAAATGAAATGGTTCCATTCTCTTGAGGTAATACAACGCTCTTGAATATTACTTTAAAAAAATCTGCCTGGTAATTCTGATATGTAATCAGAATTCTGATATATGTAATATTCAGCACATGTAATGAATTCCTCATTTTTAACATAAAGAGGATTGTAATTCATATTAATAGAAAATCAGTTTCCTTTTAATCCCATGCTGAACAGATATTTAAAGAAAATTGACCTATTTGTGCATTGCCAAATTATTAGCCTTTTTGTAGTGTATATATTCCTCCATCTATCCCTGAGATAGAGGGCTCCAGGTGTAGTATCCCAGGTAAAAGTGGGACAATTCCAGCTGGCAGGGTGAGTTGAAAATGTTGGTTTTTGTGCGCACTCAGAAGAGGCTGCATTCAATAAAGTGTTTCAATTAATTATGTGTCTGGCACCTTGAACTTCCCTGGTGGCTCAGACGGTAAAGCGTCTGGCTGCAATGCAGGAGACCCAGGTTCGATCCCTGGGTTGGGAAGATCCCCTGGAGAAGGTAATGGCAACCCACTCCAGGATTCTTGCCTGGAAAATCCCATGGATGGTGGAGCCTGGTAGGCTACTGTCCACCGGGTCGCAAAGAGTCGGACACGACTGAGCGACTTCACTTCTGGCACCTCAGATAATCTATTCAGAGTGCAAAGGTAGTCTTTCCTAACAACAAATTTTAACAGTCTTAAAGGTAAACCTGTTTCTGCCTTACACTGTCGTTTAGTCACTAAGTCGTGTCCAACTCCTTTGTGACCCCATGGACTGTAGCCCACCAGGCCCCTCTGTCCATGAGATTTCCCAGGCAAGAATATTGGAGTGGGCTGCCAGTTCCTTCTCCAGGGGATCTTCCCCACCCAGGGATTGAACCCGCATCTCCTGCATTGGCAGGCACATTGTTTTACCACTGAGCTACCAGGTAAGCCCATCTCTATCTTATAGAACCACCATATTCTTCTGGGTATTTCAAAACATCAAGGACTTCCATATTCCATTTTCCACCTAGAAATTTTGTCCACGTCCTGTGCATGTTAAATAGGCCTAAGTTTGGTGTTCAAAAATATACTCTCTCTAGGATGGCTGCACCCTAAAGTCATGTGAAAACTTTAAATCATTACTATAAATATCCACTGTTTTTGCATTGAGTCCCCGCTTTTGGACCTAAAGCAAATACTATGACCTTTCTACCCTTCCGTTTCTTCATGGGAAATAACACTAATTCCTGTATTACAAACTAGACAATACATGTAAAATGCTTGGCACAATCCCTCAGCACTCGCGCACCCTTTAGAGAAGGCCAGTACTTTTCATCTCTGCACTCAGCTTTCGCCCAGGATTTAGTATATGACCCTGCCCGTGTTCAGGGGGCGGGAACCTGAGAGCGGAGGGCGCGTGCCGGAGAGTGGGGTAGTGTGAGAGGTCAGAGTGCAAAGGTCAGAAGGCAGTGGGTTGAGGCTGTGCGCTAATAACTGAAGAAAGATCTCTGGACTTAGGTTGCCTGGGCAACCTCAGCCGGAGGAGGCACAAGGTGGCGGGGACCGCCCACTCGCTGCAGCTTCTGTCCCAAGCCCACCTTGGGCTTTAGCTCCGCCCCTTTCTCCCTGGAGGTTGGGAGCGGAAGTCGACGCAGACGCCGACGCGGTTGCCTAGCGACACCTTTTTCCCAAGATGCCCAGCGTGTTGTGTTCTTCTTAACCAATTAGAGAGGGGAAGCGGCCTTACCGCGAGCCAATAGGCTGCGAGGTCGGGGCCCGCGACGGTTAAACCGGGGCTGCAGATCAGGGGGCCCGGGCGCTGGGGTTGGAGCTCTGAGGAGACGATACGTCCTGCAGGCGTCCTGCGCTGGCCCCGCCATGCCGACTCGGGTGGAAGACTACGAGGTGCTGTACACAATTGGCACGGGCTCCTACGGCCGCTGCCAGAAAATCCGCAGGAAGAGCGACGGCAAGGTGAGCGCGGGCCGGGTCCCTGCCTCCGCCCCCCGGCCGCCCAGAGGAAGCAGGGTATCTGGCTGTGTGCATCTGAAAAGCAGGGTGCTCAGAAGAGCCAGCCCTCTCCCTCAGATCTGTCTGTCCTGGGAAGCCGCATCCGTTTTTTTTTGTTTGGATTTGTTTTGATTTGTGAATCTGTCCCTTAATTCTTTGTTGTTCTGTTGCTCAGTCGTCTCCGACTCTACAACCTTATGGACTGCAGCACGCCAGGCTTCCCTGTCTTTCACCGGCTCCCGGAGTTTGCCCAAGTTCATGTCCATTGAGTCGGTGATGCCTTCCAACCATCTCGTCCTCTGTCGTCCCCTTCTCCTCCTGCCCTCAGTCTTTCCCAGCATCAGAGTCTATTCCAGTGAGGCAGCTCTTCTCATCACGTGGCCAAACTAAAACTAATAAAATGTGCCAAGTAGAGTGTATGTATATATATATGTGTATATTTTTTCTTCTCCTGTCTTTTTCTATTCTCTTCCATTTTCTTCCTTTTTTTCTGCTTTGACCTGCCATGGGCCTTCTGTTGATGACTGGTAGCTGACTCCTGAGCTGTTTTTAGAGAAATGTAATTCTCTGTCATAACCATCAGAACCTAGAACTTTTATGTCTTGTAGTCAGAATTTATTTAAGTTACCCATTATTCCGATTGTTAGATTCATATCTCCCAAGGTGTGTGAGTAGACCCACACAGAAAAAAAAAATAATGGAAAGGAAGTTAGCTCAGATGGAAGGGTCTTTACTAAGTTCTCTTACCCTGGAAATCTTGACTAGTTGGAATGGTCGGGGACTTCAATCGCCTCTGCTCCAGCTTTGACTAGAGTACCTTCTGCCAACCTCGCACTAGGCATTGAGGGCAGGGGGTTGGGGACGGCCTAACCTTCCTCATCACCCTCTGTTGCATCATTTACTGCTTAAAAATTAGAAGAAGGTTATGGAAGTAAACTCAGGGGTCCTCAGTTCATTAAACTAAATTAGATAAATAGTGACTGTATGATCTGTTTACTAGATGAGTAACTTTTTATTTAAATTTGAAAAATTTGGAGTTATAATGAGTTCATTTATACCTTGGAAATTTTTATTTCAGATATTGGTTTGGAAAGAACTTGACTATGGCTCCATGACAGAAACTGAGAAACAAATGCTTGTTTCTGAAGTGAATTTGCTTCGGGAGCTGAAACATCCAAATATTGTCCGCTACTATGATAGAATTATTGACCGGACCAACACGACCCTGTACATTGTCATGGAATGCTGCGAAGGAGGAGACCTGGCTGGTGTGATTTCAAAGGGAACCAAGGAAAGGTGAGATAAATTCATCTCTTAAATGGGCCTAGTTTTGTTTCTGGAAACATCCTATATTAGGATCAGGGACAAAGTACTTAGTAATGGGGAAGAGTCTTCTTGCGTTTGTTCAGTGGGTCCACAGTACTTTAGAAAATCCCTGGTCAGTCAACACTTGAGTTTCATATCCAAATAATTTATTTCCCTATGTGTATACTTAGAAAACTAGATAATTCACATCCTTTCATCTTTGTAATGGTTTTATTCAGCAGATACATGCTACATAACTGCTTTGATTTCAGACAATACTTGGATGAAGAGTTTGTCCTTCGTGTGATGGCTCAGTTGACTCTGGCCCTAAAGGAATGTCACAGACGAAGTGATGGCGGCCACACTGTGCTGCATCGGGATCTAAAACCAGCCAATGTCTTTCTGGATGGCAAGCAGAACGTTAAGCTTGGAGACTTTGGGCTAGCTAGAATATTAAACCATGATACGAGTTTTGCGAAAACATTTGTTGGCACACCTTATTACATGTCTCCTGTAAGTATTTCAAAATTTATATACTTTTAAAACATCTTAATGCTAAACATTCAAGCAAAGAAATTGAGCTTTTTGTTTATTCTTTGTTTAGTAATATCTAATAGCCAAGAATTAATAATACTGTTTTATTTTAAATTGATATTTTTCAAATGGACCATCAGACCATTAAAAGATTATTATTGTTTTTGGTTTTGATGTGGACCATTCTTAAAGTCTTTATTGAATGTGTTGCAGTATTGCTTCTGTTGTTTACGTTTTGATTTTTTGGCCACAAGGCCTGTGGGATCTTCGCTCCCCAACCAGGGAGCAAACCTGTGCTCCCTGCATTGGAAGGCGAAGTCCCACCACCAGACCACTAAATTCCTGTATCAGCAATGCAAGTCAGACTTCACTGAATGGCTGCCACAGGCTAAGCTCAGGGATCATAGAGATGAAATAGGTTTTGTCTCTGCCCTTAAGTGCAGTACTTCCAAAGTGCCATAGGTCCTAGACACCAGCTTGTTCTCAGCTGGAGTGATAGTTTAAACTGCAGAGTCCTGGGCTCCAGTCCAGGGACTTAGGACCTCTGGACTGGTCTTTGCACTCAACTTTTTGTCTTTTTGTCCCCCACCTTTTTGTTCTGGACTCTGTATTTTAACGGACTCCCTAGATGATTCTCGTGTGTGGAGATTCAGGGCCCAGGAGACTCACTCCTCACAGCATATTTTTGCGGTGTTAACCTTTCGTATTTGTTCTTTTTCTTTGTTGTTGCCTTTTCCTACTGCAGAGGTAGTTTCCACCCACCTACCAGTTTCCTCTATTGCTGGATATTTTGTTTCTAAAATGTCTCACCATTCTAAGGAGGACACCTATGTATATCTTTGTAGGAATAATTCTTTCTTCCTCTGATTATTTCCTTGGTGTATATCTCTCAAAATGAAATTGCTGGGTCAAAGGGTATGAATTATTTATGGCTCTCTAGTGACCTGGGGCTTTGCTGGTAGCTCAGTTGGTAAAGAATCCACCTGCAATGCAGGAGACCCTGGTTCGATTCCTAGGTTGGGAAGTTCCCATGGAGAAAGGATAGGTTACCCACTCCAGTATTCTTGGGCTTCCCTGGTGACTCAGACAATNCCTGGGACTTCGCTGGTAGCTCAGTTGGTAAAGAATCCACCTGCAATGCAGGAGACCCTGGTTCGATTCCTAGGTTGGGAAGTTCCCATGGAGAAGGGATAGGTTACCCACTCCAGTATTCTTGGGCTTCCCTGGTAACTCAGACAATAAAGAATCTGCCTCCAATGCAGGAGACATGGGTTTGATCCCTGGTTTGGGAAGATCCCGCTGGAGGAGGGCATGGCAACCCACTCCAGTAGTCTTGCCTGGAGAATCTCCATGGGCAGAGGAGCCTGGTGGGCTACAGTCCATTGGATCACAAAGAGATGGACACAACTAAGTGACTAAGCATAGCACGGTAACTTTTGAAAAACTTGAATCAATAAGTGATAGCACCAATCAGTGTGTTAAATACAAAAGATGAGCAGAATAAAGATGGAGAGAGATTTATTTTTTTAGCAGTTCACAAATGCTTCCAGATTTTGTAAATTGTTTTGTTAAGCAATCTGACTACAGTATACAATTTTATGAATTAATGATTTTGTTTTTGACTAGGATCTGATATGGCCAGAACAGTGTCATTTTCTCACTGGATCAGATTCCAAATAGAAGCCAAGGAAAATTATCCAGGGGCGGTGGTTGGAAAATTTGAAACCTGTGCAGTTCTTTTGTTCCCGTTCCCTCCTGTCCTGTAATTAGATCAATTGAACCTTCCCTATGGGATTGATTGTCAGGAAGTGGTGCCAGACTCACCTGCTGGACTTTAGAATACTCAGAAGCCTCCTGAAGGTTTCAGTACAGTGCTTGCCTCCGTGTCCTCTGCTGAAAATAAGAGCCACAGTGGACTGTTGTTAAGAAAGGCAGGCAGTTAAAACAGGCAGTGAGATTATTAGTTAGTACTGTGGTATCTACAGTAGACTAAGGGAAGAGTATGTAAATGGGTGAGTCAGTTAACCATTAATGTCTATATCCATTTAAATGTGAGCTAGATGTTATCTTAGACTTTTCTCTGATTCTTTAAGATTGAGTTTCTAGATTATGAATTCCTTGAGGTAGAGAGGTCTCATGTTCACCTTTGAGTTTCCAGTGCCTTGCCTGTAGTAACACAATAAATGTTTGTAAATGAAAAATAGGTGAAAGGATTATATATGACAAAGTGTAATAGGATAAGATCATTGCCTTTTTTCCATTATCAATTTAAAGACAGAGTACCATCTTATGATGTAAGACCTAATGTAAGAGAAATCAGCCTTTTGTATTTAAACTTTTGTTATAGTATATTTATAATATAAAAATTTTTTCTTTTTTTTTGAGTGACTATTATCAAACTTTAAGGTTTCATAAGTTTTAAAGCAAACTTCCCATCATGGTTTGTTACAGGATCTTGACTGCAGATCCCTGTGCTATGGAGTGGACCTTGTTTTTTTTATCCATCCTATATACAATAGTTTGCATCTGCTGATCCAAAACTCCGAGTCCTTCCCTTCCCCTGCTTCCCTTCTGGCAATTAATTACAAATATGTTCTCTGTGTCTATGAGTCTGTTTCAAAACAAAGTAAACTTTAAACTCCTCTNCTTTTTTTAATCCATCCTATATATAATAGTTTGCATCTGCTGATCCAAAACTCCCAGTCCTTCCCTTCCCCTGCTTCCCTTCTGGCAATTAATTACAAATATGTTCTCTGTGTCTGTGAGTCTGTTTCAAAACAAAGTAAACTTTAAACCCCTCTTTTCTTTCCCCACTAAAGGAACAAATGAATCGCATGTCCTACAACGAGAAGTCGGATATCTGGTCACTGGGTTGTTTGCTGTATGAGTTATGTGCGTTAATGTAAGTGTGGTGAAGACGGGTTTCTAGTCCGAGGTCTATGCTTAGGTCTGTCACGTGGCACTGGGTTCAGCTTTTGGAGCATCCGTGCACATTCAAGTCTGAAAGAGTCATACCTTGGATTAAAATTAAGGTAGATGAGCAGGTTAAAAGACGAGTTACAAATTAATAACATGACCCCTGAGGCTGAATCTAGACTTCTCAAGCTTGTAACCTGGTTAGGTGCCTCCTTGTCAGACTGAGTGTGGCTCACAGGGCGAGCACATAGGTCAGGCCCGTGGAAGAAAGGAAATGGAGATCTGGACGGGCGGTTTGGACAGGACGGATCCCTGCTTCTTTCCCTTTTTTCTTTCTCTCTTTTTTCCATTCTAAACTCTTCTGTAGAGCAGGGGTTCTCAAGCAGGGGAGGGGAGGTTTACCCCCTCAGTTTTGCTTCCCGTGGGATACTTGACGCTGTCTGGAGACGTTTTAGTTGTCATGGCTCGGGGCAGCTACCGACGTCTGAGAGACAGGGATCAGCAGTGCCGCAGGCATGATGAGGATGAGCAGGGCAAGCACCCACAGCAGAGCTGGACGGCTCCCAGTGTCCGACGTGCCAGGGTGAGAAGCTCAGCTACAGCAGAGGGCCCCAGGGGCGGAAGCATAGATGCAAGCTGGGCCTGAAACTCTGCTTTTGATTTGCTTCTTCTTATATATTTTCATTTTACATTAAAGATTTATTTTTTTTCTCTTCAGGCCTCCATTTACAGCTTTCAACCAGAAGGAACTAGCTGGGAAGATCAGAGAGGGCAAATTCAGGCGTATTCCATATCGTTACTCTGATGAATTAAATGACATTATTACGAGGATGTTAAATTTAAAGGTAAAGTTTGTAAGACGACATGTTTCCATCCTCAGTTAAATTTTGCAGCCTGTGCTGTTGAGGAGCAGTGAGACTGAAACGTTAAATAGATTTCCTTAGCTGATAAATCTGCTCTGTTGACACAAGTGAAAACATGTATCCTTGGCACATTGCTGGCTGCCCGTCTCTGCTCTCTTTGTCTCCTCCCACGCTCTGCCCTGCTCGCAGCAGTAAGGATTGAGAGCATCAGTCACCTTGTCCTTGCCTGCCTCAGCGCAGCAGATAGTGCAGGAAGGGGCCAGCAATAATAAGATCTTATTACTCTGCTCTAACTCGGAGAGATCAGAGACCATGAGAGATGGGAATGGTGGGGCGGGGAGGGCTAAAGGAGCAGAGGGGAAATAACTCAAAGAGACTCTGTCGAACAAACCTGGCGGTGGGGTGGGGAGGGATCAGGCTGGTGTAGGAACAGAAGTACATGCTGTGGGAGTTCAGAGAGAAGGATGCAAGCGAAGAATCAGGATCGGAGGTCAGGGAGAGAGTGCCCTGCTTCGTATGGTTTAGAGACGCAAGGGCAGTGGGTGCCCTGGCAGTGCTGCCCAGCCCAGTACAGGGGCCGAGCCTTCTTAGGTTAAATGGGGAGCAAAGGTAAGTTAAAATCTGCATCGCTTTGTGCACCCAGAGCCTCCTGAGTTAAAGCCGCCAGTGAACTTACTTTTCAGGTGTTTAAGACCCATCTATGTGGGGAGGGGCTAGTGGGAAAAATGGGTGAAGGGGGTCAGTTGCATGGTGATGGATGGTAGCTGGAATTGTGTCAGGGATCTCTCTGTAGTGTACACAGATAGTGAACTGTAACACTGCACACCTGATTAACAAAAAAAAGCCACCTGTAAAGGAGCCTTTTCTTTTGCTTTGGAATATATGCTGTTTAAAATGTCACTGCTCTTTCAGGATAAGTAGTCCATCCATTATGAAGTCTGCCTGCAACACCGAGTCTTTTTTCCCCCAGGATTACCATCGACCTTCTGTTGAAGAAATTCTTGAGAATCCTTTGATAGCAGACTTGGTTGCCGAAGAGCAAAGGAGAAATCCTGAGAAGAGAGGGAGGCGATTAGGAGAACCAGAAAAGCTGCAGGACTCCAGTCCTGTGCTGAGTGAGCTGAAACTGAAGGAAATACAGTTACAGGAGCGGGAGGCAGCCCTCAAGGCCAGGGAAGAAAGCTTGGAGCGTAAGTCTGGGGGCTGGGGCGGGGGGGTGGCGAAGCCCAGTGCTTCCGGAGGCTGATCCTAGTGTGTGAGTGTCTGCCTGAACGGAGGATTTCACGTCTGTCCTTGCAGGGTGTTTTCATAAATACTCGCACAGCCAAAATGCCTGCATCAGGCTTGTGGCTTCTCCATGCTGAGCCTCTTTCTCTGAGATCAGCCGCTGTCACCATGCTGTCGGGCCCTAACCGTGACAGCCCGGCACAGGTGTCATCACCCCGTACTCTAGAGTCACTGTTTTCTTTTATTCCTTAACATACGGGCCCTAAGGTTTCCCATCATAAAGAATCTCTTAGAAATTCGCCACCTTCCAGAATCAAAGCCGTCGCTTCTCCCTTCTGACACGCCGCTGCAGCGCGGCCTGGCTCTAAAATCGCACAGTGTGTAAGACGATACGTGTTCAGGTCATTTCGTAGAGGCTGCAGATACAAGATGTTTAAATCCTCTGCTGGGTATTGACGGACACAGGAGTTTTTGGTGTTGAGTCTGTTGACGCCTCTGAAGTGAGAGCTGCTAGCCAGGTGTGGGGGGGTCCACAGGGCGGCCGCAATCATGCGGCTCTGCCTTTTGATGTGGAGGGGGGAGAGACTGTGAGTCTCCTCCACCTTGGTGGCCCACCCGCTCTCACTTCTGCAGCTTTACGCCAATGCACATTCACTTATGAATGTACTTATATTTAATTTTAAATGTACTTCTAAAGTACTCTATTTAAGTGTGCTTATGAAAGATGCAAATGCATTAGTTAATGTTTTACTTCCTAATGATAATCAGTGGGGACTGTGAGATGCACTCTCTGTAGGAGGAACAGCTTGTGCTTGCCTGAAAATCTTAGTCTCTTCTGTTAAAGGCATGCTTTAAAAAAAAAAGAACCCACAACAAACAAGCAAAAACTATTTTTTTTAACTTGCCTCAGTGCTCTGTAATTTCATGTACAGCTGAAATCTGCACTCTAAATGCTGGGCCATGAGAACATAATAGCCTTCGTCACTGACCTAAGGAAGCGGCGCCTCACTGTGCCGCGGTTTCCCCTTCTCTTTGGCTGCTGCTGTTCACTCGGAGGGAGGGGGTTTGGGTCGAGTAATGCCCGGAGAGTGAGCTGCCAGCCCTGCCCAGGGGCGAGCAGGATGGCGGGAGCTCTTTGCTTCCCCCATGAGCTATTGCCACACATCATGACCGAAAGTTGAAGCTGACTTTGTCCTTGTGCTTAAGCTGGTCCTTAGGAGGGAACCTGAGACAGCACACTGACACGCTGGGTTATGACGCGTCCAGTTGACTGGCGTGTCCAGTAAGGACCCTTCACTAAACACGACTCATCGGCGGCCAGGCTGCCAGCCTCGCGATAAGGAAGAGCAGTAAGGTAACCAAACGTGAATTGTTTACATCCAGAGCCACTTGTTCATTTCTGTCTGTTTTGTTCCGTTCCCTTTTTAAAGAGAAAGAGCGCGAGCTTTGTGTCCGTG
This sequence comes from Raphicerus campestris, assembly GCA_006410735.1. Taxonomy (NCBI): domain Eukaryota; kingdom Metazoa; phylum Chordata; class Mammalia; order Artiodactyla; family Bovidae; genus Raphicerus; species Raphicerus campestris. The sequence goes on from SJYW01019382.1 coordinate 93,855, forward strand.
AGAGGCTGGCGGAGAACAAGCTGGCCAGAGCGGAAGGTCTGCTGAAGAATTACAGCCTGCTGAAGGAGCAGAAGTTCCTGTCTCTGGCGGGTGGCCCAGGTATGAGAGCCAGCTCTGAGCAGGAGCTGCTGCCGCGTGAGCTTTGCAGAGTCCTGAGCTGTGAGATGGACTCGGTTGGGTGGATGTGGCTCAGTGGAGGTAAGGACTCTGCTCTCGCCATGGCTGACTCTCTGGGATCAGAGACTTGAGGCTGTGCGTGGGGATGAGTTCATCTTCAGTTTTATTCACTTTGTCAAACTACATGTGCAGTATTTGATATTTATTTTTAAAAATTAGGTCATAAAAAATTGCTATGCCTTTCAGGTCTTTCTCCAGGTATATTATCAGAATTCTACATTTCTCTCCCTTTTCAAGTGAAAATCCCAGCATTTTACTATTACCGCATGACCAACTAACACTTGCCAGATCCTTCACAGAAACCGTGGCTTAAAAGGTGTGACAAACCAACTGCAGAACAGGCCATCACTTTTGGCTCTTTGCTATGACCCATTCCAGTTACATGTATATGTCAAAATGTGATTGTTTAATATCTACATATGCTCTGTAATAAGCAAGGGAAATAAATGAAACTAGTGATGGAAGTATCTTTTTTCTCAATATGACTGCCTACCATTTCAGTATTNGAGTGCCCTGCTTCATATGGTTTAGAGACGCAAGGGCAGTGGGTGCCCTGGCAGTGCTGCCCAGCCCAGTACAGGGGCCGAGCCTTCTTAGGTTAAATGGGGAGCAAAGGTAAGTTAACATCTGCATCGCTTTGTGCACCCAGAGCCTCCTGAGTTAAAGCCGCCAGTGAACTTACTTTTCAAGTGTTTAAGACCCATCTATGTTGGGAGGGGGCAGTGGGAAAAATGGGTGAAGGGGGTCAGTTGCATGGTGATGGATGGTAGCTGGAATTGTGTCAGGGATCTCTCTGTAGTGTACACAGATAGTGAACTGTAACACTGCACACCTGATTAACAAAAAAAAGCCACCTGTAAAGGAGCCTTTTCTTTTGCTTTGGAATATATGCTGTTTAAAATGTCACTGCTCTTTCAGGATAAGTAGTCCATCCATTATGAAGTCTGCCTGCAACACCGAGTCTTTTTTCCCCCAGGATTACCATCGACCTTCTGTTGAAGAAATTCTTGAGAATCCTTTGATAGCAGACTTGGTTGCCGAAGAGCAAAGGAGAAATCCTGAGAGGAGAGGGCGGCGATTAGGAGAACCAGAAAAGCTGCAGGACTCCAGTCCTGTGCTGAGTGAGCTGAAACTGAAGGAAATACAGTTACAGGAGCGGGAGGCAGCCCTCAAGGCCAGGGAAGAAAGCTTGGAGCGTAAGTCTGGGGGCTGGGGCGGGGGGGTGGCGAAGCCCAGTGCTTCCGGAGGCTGATCCTAGTGTGTGAGCGTCTGCCTGAACGGAGGATTTCACGTCTGTCCTTGCAGGGTGTTTTCATAAATACTCGCACAGCCAAAATGCCTGCATCAGGCTTGTGGCTTCTCCATGCTGAGCCTCTTTCTCTGAGATCAGCCGCTGTCACCATGCTGTCGGGCCCTAACCGTGACAGCCCGGCACAGGGGTCATCACCCCGTACTCTAGAGTCACTGTATTCTTTTATTCCTTAACATACGGGCCCTAAGGTTTCCCATCATAAAGAATCTCTTAGAAATTCGCCACCTTCCAGAATCAAAGCCGTCGCTTCTCCCTTCTGACACGCCGCTGCAGCGCGGCCTGGCTCTAAAATCGCACAGTGTGTAAGACGATACGTGTTCAGGTCATTTCGTAGAGGCTGCAGATACAAGATGTTTAAATCCTCTGCTGGGTATTGACGGACACAGGAGTTTTTGGTGTTGAGTCTGTTGACGCCTCTGAAGTGAGAGCTGCTAGCCAGGTGTGGGTGGTCCACAGGGCGGCCGCAATCGTGCGGCTCTGCCTTTTGACGTGGAGGGGGGAGAGACTGTGAGTCTCCTCCACCCTGGTGGCCCACCCGCTCTCACTTCTGCAGCTTTACGCCAATGCACATTCACTTATGAATGTACTTATATTTAATTTTAAATGTACTTCTAAAGTACTCTATTTAAATGTACTTATGAAGGATGCAAATGCATTAGTTAATGTTTTACTTCCTAATGATAATCATCGGGGACTGTGAGATACACTCTCTGTAGGAGGAACAGCTTGTGCTTGCCTGAAAATCTTAGTCTCTTCTGTTAAAGGCATGCTTTTTAAAAAAAAGAACCCACAACAAACAAGCAAAAACTTTTTTTTAAACTTGCCTCAGTGCTCTGTAATTTCATGTACAGCTGAAATCTGCACTCTAAATGCTGGGCCATGAGAACATAATAGCCTTCGTCACTGACCTAAGGAAGCGGCGCCTCACTGTGCTGCGGTTTCCCCTTCTCTTTGGCTGCTGCTGTTCACTCGGAGGGAGGGGGTTTGGGTCGAGTAATGCCCGGAGAGTGAGCTGCCAGCCCTGCCCAGGGGCGAGCAGGATGGCGGGAGCTCTTTGCTTCCCCCATGAGCTATTGCCACACATCATGACCGAAAGTTGAAGCTGACTTTGTCCTTGTGCTTAAGCTGGTCCTTAGGAGGGAACCTGAGACAGCACACTGACACGCTGGGTTATGACGCGTCCAGTTGACTGGCGTGTCCAGTAAGGACCCTTCACTAAACACGACTCATCGGCGGCCAGGCTGCCAGCCTCGCGATAAGGAAGAGCAGTAAGGTAACCAAACGTGAATTGTTTACATCCAGAGCCACTTGTTCATTTCTGTCTGTTTTGTTCCGTTCCCTTTTTAAAGAGAAAGAGCGCGAGCTTTGTGTCCGTGAGAGGCTGGCGGAGAACAAGCTGGCCAGAGCGGAAGGTCTGCTGAAGAATTACAGCCTGCTGAAGGAGCAGAAGTTCCTGTCTCTGGCGGGTGGCCCAGGTATGAGAGCCAGCTCTGAGCAGGAGCTGCTGCCGCGTGAGCTTTGCAGAGTCCTGAGCTGTGAGATGGACTCGGTTGGGTGGATGTGGCTCAGTGGAGGTAAGGACTCTGCTCTCGCCATGGCTGACTCTCTGGGATCAGAGACTTGAGGCTGTGCGTGGGAATGAGTTCATCTTCAGTTTTGTTCACTTTGTCAAACTACATGTGCAGTATTTGATATTTATTTTTAAAAATTAGGTCATAAAAAATTGCTATGCCTTTCAGGTCTTTCTCCAGGTATATTATCAGAATTCTACATTTCTCTCCCTTTTCAAGTGAAAATCCCAGCATTTTACTATTACCGCATGACCAACTAACACTTGCCAGATCCTTCACAGAAACCGTGGCTTAAAAGGTGTGACAAACCAACTGCAGAACAGGCCATCACTTTTGGCTCTTTGCTATGACCCATTCCAGTTACATGTATATGTCAAAATGTGATTGTTTAATATCTACATATGCTCTGTAATAAGCAAGGGAAATAAATGAAACTAGTGATGGAAGTATCTTTTTTCTCAATATGACTGCCTACCATTTCAGTATTTTTGTAATATTTATCTCAACTTTTCTTAGATTCTACACTGCCATCCATAAAGACAAACTAGACATAAGTCATGATAGAATGAGGAATAATTTTTATCTGGGTGAGTTTCATGCATCAGGCCCATTGCTGAGAATCACTGAAGGCCCTGTTGGGGATGGCTCTCCAGTTAAAAGAGTTTATTTCTGTCTCCCTGAGAGTCTTTGAATGGAGGGTGAGAAGTCCTGGAGAGGAACGCTGTATTTCACTTTGTAGGGTATGTAGGTAGAAGAATTCACCTATGTGCAAATCATGGCAAAGACTTAAAAGGAGCTGTGAGGATGCAGTTTCCAGTGTGGGTCGGAGATATTTTGAAGAATTGAACTTGTCAGAACCTAAGAAAAGCATTGACTTAGTGGACATGAGTTTGAGCAAGCTCCAGAAGATGGTGAAGGACAGGGAATCCGGGCTGCAGTCCTTGGGGTCACAAAGAAGCGGACATGACTGAGCAGCTGAACACCAACAAGAAAAGCAGCGAAGCAGTGGGGAGAGGGCGCCCTGCTGAGNAGGAGGTGGTGCAGGAAGAGGGGGTGGAGGAGGAGGAGGTGGAGGAGGAGGAGGAAGTGGAGTAGGTGGAGGAGGAGGTGGTGCAGGAAGAGGGGTGGAAGAGGAGGAGGAGGTGGCCAGGAAGGTGACAGCTCAGTGACCTCCACAAGCATCCTCACCATCCATCTCCATCTTCAGAACTTTTTAATCTTTCAAATGGAGTCTCTACATCCCTTAATAGTAATATCCCAGTCCCCCTCTCTCTGCAGCCGCTGGCAGTCGTCTTTCTACTTTCTGTCTCTATGAATCTGACTCTTCTAGATACCTCATGTAAGTGGACTCGTGCTTGTCTGTCCTTTTGTGACTGGCTTATTTCACTCAGCATATCTTCCAGGTTCATCCCTGTCATAGCAGGTGTGAGAATTTCCTTCTTTCATAAGGTGACTAGTATTCCGTTGTACATATAGACCATTGTCCATTCATCTGCGAGTGGACACTGAGTTGTTTCCACCTTTTGGTCATTGACTCAGCTATTTTGCTCCTAGGACATGAGCCAGCTTGTGCATGAAGCCAAGGCTTGGATTGGAAGAGAGCACAGATAAAGGAATTCCTGGGATTGGGCTGAACTACTGGCCCGAGCTGATCCCAAGGGCTGCCCTATCTCTGGATTGTCAGCTCTGTGCAGCGATGAATGTCTTCTGATTGAATTGCTTGAATTCCAGGACTTGCGGGATCCAACTTCCAGACTGGGGATTGAACCTGTGCTCCCTTCAGCAGTGAAAACCAGGAGTTTCAAGCACTGGACCAGCAGGGAATTCCCAAAGTTTAGGTTTCTTTTAGCTATAAACCATGTAACTGACGCATCTGTCAAGAAGTTGCCTAGTTTCACATCTGCAGAAAAAGAACAAAAAAAGGAAAAACAGAAAAGAAGCAGAACCACAGACAAGTGGGAAATGTTTTGTTGACAAGAATGCCGGGAAAAAGCGTTCAAGCACATTTAAGGAAGATTTTGTAACTATATCTATGCTAGTTACTTCTTGCCTGATGAGTGGGAATGACTAACGCTATGCATGATGGAAAAACTGAAAAGACAAATTTGATTAGGTTAAAATGTTTGGTTATATCCAGTGAATGTCACAAATCCCAGATTTTGACATTTAAAGAGAGACTGTTGTTTTAAAAAACATTACCATTCTTTTAAAAATTATTATTATTTTTTATTTGGCTGCACTGGGTCTTGGGTGCGACATGTGGAATCTTGCATTACAGCGTGTGAGCTCTTTAGCTGCGTGTGGCATGCGGGCTTATTTGCTTTGTGGCTGTGGGATTTCAGTTCCCTGACCAGGGATCAAACCTACATTTCTGGCATTGCAAGGTGGCTTCTTAACCACAGGACCAAAAGGAAAGTACCTAAAGAATTTTATTGAAAGAGAAACTTGAGGTTTTTCTTAGGCTAGTATTAGTTGCTCAGCTTTGTCTGACTCTTTGTGACTCCATGCACTGTGTAGCCCACCGGGCTCCTCTGTCCATGGGATTCTCCAAGCAAGAATACCGGAGTGGGTTGCCATTCCCTTCTCCAAGGGGTCATTCTGACCCAGGGATCGAACATGGATCACCTGCATTGCAGACCAGTTCTTTACCATCTGAGCCAGGCTGGCTAAATAAACTCCATATTATTCACAATAATATTTATAGATTTAGAACAAGGAAATAGGGTTAGGAGCCTGCCCAGGGCTCTCACATCTCCATCTGCCTCAGCTGCAGAAGAAGCTGAAGGGCTGGGGCTTGGAGGTCTTCTCTGGGCAGTGGCACTATTATTTGGTGGAAAATGCCCTGAATTCATCAGCCACTGAGACATCTTTCTCGCCTGAATTTAACTCTGAGAAATCTAACTTCTCCGGGCCTCTCTTACNCCTAGTTTCACATCTGCAGAAAAAGAACAAAAAAAGGAAAAACAGAAAAGAAGCAGAACCACAGACAAGTGGGAAATGTTTTGTTGACAAGAATGCCGGGAAAAAGCGTTCAAGCACATTTAAGGAAGATTTTGTAACTATATCTATGCTAGTTACTTCTTGCCTGATGAGTGGGAATGACTAACGCTATGCATGATGGAAAAACTGAAAAGACAAATTTGATTAGGTTAAAATGTTTGGTTATATCCAGTGAATGTCACAAATCCCAGATTTTGACATTTAAAGAGAGACTGTTGTTTTAAAAAACATTACCATTCTTTTAAAAATTATTATTATTTTTTATTTGGCTGCACTGGGTCTTGGGTGCGACATGTGGAATCTTGCATTACAGCGTGTGAGCTCTTTAGCTGCGTGTGGCATGCGGGCTTATTTGCTTTGTGGCTGTGGGATTTCAGTTCCCTGACCAGGGATCAAACCTACATTTCTGGCATTGCAAGGTGGCTTCTTAACCACAGGACCAAAAGGAAAGTACCTAAAGAATTTTATTGAAAGAGAAACTTGAGGTTTTTCTTAGGCTAGTATTAGTTGCTCAGCTTTGTCTGACTCTTTGTGACTCCATGCACTGTGTAGCCCACCGGGCTCCTCTGTCCATGGGATTCTCCAAGCAAGAATACCGGAGTGGGTTGCCATTCCCTTCTCCAAGGGGTCATTCTGACCCAGGGATCGAACATGGATCACCTGCATTGCAGACCAGTTCTTTACCATCTGAGCCAGGCTGGCTAAATAAACTCCATATTATTCACAATAATATTTATAGATTTAGAACAAGGAAATAGGGTTAGGAGCCTGCCCAGGGCTCTCACATCTCCATCTGCCTCAGCTGCAGAAGAAGCTGAAGGGCTGGGGCTTGGAGGTCTTCTCTGGGCAGTGGCACTATTATTTGGTGGAAAATGCCCTGAATTCATCAGCCACTGAGACATCTTTCTCGCCTGAATTTAACTCTGAGAAATCTAACTTCTCCGGGCCTCTCTTACTTCATCTGTAAAATGGGCTTATTATCTTTCCTATTCACCTAACAAGGTTGGTAGTGACACTGAGAAGCACTAGGCAGATTTAAGTTTACAGGGGGAAACCAGTGAACCCATCTTCTGCGTGAAGTTCAGCTGCCCAAAGGTGGGGCAGTAATCTCTAGAACAGCCAGGCCTGCCCTTTAGACTACTGTGGAAATCCAGCTGCCAGATGCCCATGACAGCCCCCAATCACGTGTTTCCCAAGGAGGAGATGGGCACCCAGCCCCGGTTTGCCTCTGGAACAGGTGGGTCCTGACCCTGAGGCTGGTCACATTCACGCATGCTGTCTGGTTTAAGCTTCTACGTCTCCCACAGGGGGACACGCCTGCTCTGAGAGGGGAAGCAAAGAGGCTCAGAGGGCTCACAGCCCCGGACCCTGTCACGCAGATCGTGAGCCGTAGAGTCCGGATCTGCACCCAGAGCCTGTCTCAGTCTCTGGAGCTTGCCCTGCTACTCCACGCTGCCCTTGTCTCCAGGCCCTGGACACATTCTCCTGCCGTGTCTCTGGGGGTTCCCTTCCTCTGCCAGCCAGTCTATGATCCTGTGCATGTTGCTGGTTGATGGGGGGCATCCTGGAGGAGAGCGGGGGCTCTCAGCGCAGAGACAAGGGGTTCCCAGGACACGTGTCAGCTCACAGGCAGCGGCCCTGATCCACGTTCCTCACTCTTGCCCTGCCTCTAGGAATAAACATTGACACCCAAGAGGTTGGGGGCCATGAGAGTTTTTCAGTGAAATAATTCTCCGTTTATTGGTCCCAAAGATAGAAGACTCCCCTGGAGGTAAGACCAGGTGTTAGTGGGGAAAAGAAGTTGGAAGAGTGAGCTGCCTGCCTCCTGGGGGCCCCATGGATGTATGGAGCCTCGGCTGGAGCAGCAGGTCCAGGCCTTCCTCCTCCTTGGTGTCCTGAACCTGCCAGATGGCCTGGCACACGGCAGGCCCTCAGTAGGCTCCTGTTGAATGAATGAATGAGTGACGAGGGCGGTGAGTGACCTCCCAGGCCGCCTCACTCCTGTCCCTCTGCACCGTTTCCTGCTCCTTGGGATCCCTGCTACATCTCCTTCTGGTCTCCACCTCCGCCCTCCTGACCTGTCTGAGCTGACCTCCCTCCCCTCGTCTTTTCTTATGCGCCCTTCCTTCCT
>SJYW01019382.1:102503-122212 GCA_006410735.1 Raphicerus campestris
AAGAGGTGGAGGAGGAGGTGGTGCAGGAAGAGGGGGTGGAGGAGGAGGAGGTGGAGGAGGAGGAGGAAGTGGAGTAGGTGGAGGAGGAGGTGGTGCAGGAAGAGGGGTGGAAGAGGAGGAGGAGGTGGCCAGGAAGGTGACAGCTCAGTGACCTCCACAAGCATCCTCACCATCCATCTCCATCTTCAGAACTTTTTAATCTTTCAAATGGAGTCTCTACATCCCTTAATAGTAATATCCCAGTCCCCCTCTCTCTGCAGCCGCTGGCAGTCGTCTTTCTACTTTCTCTCTCTATGAATCTGACTCTTCTAGATACCTCATGTAAGTGGACTCGTGCTTGTCTGTCCTTTTGTGACTGGCTTATTTCACTCAGCATATCTTCCAGGTTCATCCCTGTCATAGCAGGTGTGAGAATTTCCTTCTTTCATAAGGTGACTAGTATTCCGTTGTACATATAGACCATTGTCCATTCATCTGCGAGTGGACACTGAGTTGTTTCCACCTTTTGGTCATTGACTCAGCTATTTTGCTCCTAGGACATGAGCCAGCTTGTGCATGAAGCCAAGGCTTGGATTGGAAGAGAGCACAGATAAAGGAATTCCTGGGATTGGGCTGAACTACTGGCCCGAGCTGATCCCAAGGGCTGCCCTATCTCTGGATTGTCAGCTCTGTGCAGCGATGAATGTCTTCTGATTGAATTGCTTGAATTCCAGGACTTGCGGGATCCAACTTCCAGACTGGGGATTGAACCTGTGCTCCCTTCAGCAGTGAAAACCAGGAGTTTCAAGCACTGGACCAGCAGGGAATTCCCAAAGTTTAGGTTTCTTTTAGCTATAAACCATGTAACTGACGCATCTGTCAAGAAGTTGCCTAGTTTCACATCTGCAGAAAAAGAACAAAAAAAGGAAAAACAGAAAAGAAGCAGAACCACAGACAAGTGGGAAATGTTTTGTTGACAAGAATGCCGGGAAAAAGCGTTCAAGCACATTTAAGGAAGATTTTGTAACTATATCTATGCTAGTTACTTCTTGCCTGATGAGTGGGAATGACTAACGCTATGCATGATGGAAAAACTGAAAAGACAAATTTGATTAGGTTAAAATGTTTGGTTATATCCAGTGAATGTCACAAATCCCAGATTTTGACATTTAAAGAGAGACTGTTGTTTTAAAAAACATTACCATTCTTTTAAAAATTATTATTATTTTTTATTTGGCTGCACTGGGTCTTGGGTGCGACATGTGGAATCTTGCATTACAGCGTGTGAGCTCTTTAGCTGCGTGTGGCATGCGGGCTTATTTGCTTTGTGGCTGTGGGATTTCAGTTCCCTGACCAGGGATCAAACCTACATTTCTGGCATTGCAAGGTGGCTTCTTAACCACAGGACCAAAAGGAAAGTACCTAAAGAATTTTATTGAAAGAGAAACTTGAGGTTTTTCTTAGGCTAGTATTAGTTGCTCAGCTTTGTCTGACTCTTTGTGACTCCATGCACTGTGTAGCCCACCGGGCTCCTCTGTCCATGGGATTCTCCAAGCAAGAATACCGGAGTGGGTTGCCATTCCCTTCTCCAAGGGGTCATTCTGACCCAGGGATCGAACATGGATCACCTGCATTGCAGACCAGTTCTTTACCATCTGAGCCAGGCTGGCTAAATAAACTCCATATTATTCACAATAATATTTATAGATTTAGAACAAGGAAATAGGGTTAGGAGCCTGCCCAGGGCTCTCACATCTCCATCTGCCTCAGCTGCAGAAGAAGCTGAAGGGCTGGGGCTTGGAGGTCTTCTCTGGGCAGTGGCACTATTATTTGGTGGAAAATGCCCTGAATTCATCAGCCACTGAGACATCTTTCTCGCCTGAATTTAACTCTGAGAAATCTAACTTCTCCGGGCCTCTCTTACTTCATCTGTAAAATGGGCTTATTATCTTTCCTATTCACCTAACAAGGTTGGTAGTGACACTGAGAAGCACTAGGCAGATTTAAGTTTACAGGGGGAAACCAGTGAACCCATCTTCTGCGTGAAGTTCAGCTGCCCAAAGGTGGGGCAGTAATCTCTAGAACAGCCAGGCCTGCCCTTTAGACTACTGTGGAAATCCAGCTGCCAGATGCCCATGACAGCCCCCAATCACGTGTTTCCCAAGGAGGAGATGGGCACCCAGCCCCGGTTTGCCTCTGGAACAGGTGGGTCCTGACCCTGAGGCTGGTCACATTCACGCATGCTGTCTGGTTTAAGCTTCTACGTCTCCCACAGGGGGACACGCCTGCTCTGAGAGGGGAAGCAAAGAGGCTCAGAGGGCTCACAGCCCCGGACCCTGTCACGCAGATCGTGAGCCGTAGAGTCCGGATCTGCACCCAGAGCCTGTCTCAGTCTCTGGAGCTTGCCCTGCTACTCCACGCTGCCCTTGTCTCCAGGCCCTGGACACGTTCTCCTGCCGTGTCTCTGGGGGTTCCCTTCCTCTGCCAGCCAGTCTATGATCCTGTGCATGTTGCTGGTTGATGGGGGGCATCCTGGAGGAGAGCGGGGGCTCTCAGCGCAGAGACAAGGGGTTCCCAGGACACGTGTCAGCTCACAGGCAGCGGCCCTGATCCACGTTCCTCACTCTTGCCCTGCCTCTAGGAATAAACATTGACACCCAAGAGGTTGGGGGCCATGAGAGTTTTTCAGTGAAATAATTCTCCGTTTATTGGTCCCAAAGATAGAAGACTCCCCTGGAGGTAAGACCAGGTGTTAGTGGGGAAAAGAAGTTGGAAGAGTGAGCTGCCTGCCTCCTGGGGGCCCCATGGATGTATGGAGCCTCGGCTGGAGCAGCAGGTCCAGGCCTTCCTCCTCCTTGGTGTCCTGAACCTGCCAGATGGCCTGGCACACGGCAGGCCCTCAGTAGGCTCCTGTTGAATGAATGAATGAGTGACGAGGGCGGTGAGTGACCTCCCAGGCCGCCTCACTCCTGTCCCTCTGCACCGTTTCCTGCTCCTTGGGATCCCTGCTACATCTCCTTCTGGTCTCCACCTCCGCCCTCCTGACCTGTCTGAGCTGACCTCCCTCCCCTCGTCTTTTCTTATGCGCCCTTCCTTCCTCCCAGTAGCCTGTTCAGTGATAAGGGTTGTTTAGCTGCCTGTGCCCAGATAATCTCCTTCCTGGCCTCTGCTGAGTTCCCCTACCCTGTGACTTGGACTAGGCTGACCCATTTGACCCAACCTTTGTCCTCCTTGCAAATAAATAAATAAATAAATAAATATATATCGGACACAACTGAGCGACTGAACTGAACTGAACTGAAACTCTCTTAAATCCAAGCCCTGGATGTAAGGTAGCTCCCAGAGAGAGACTCTGGGTGTCAGCTATCCCGAGGAAGCAGAAATGAAAGACACTGTCCATGCAGTAGCCCTGAGCCTCATCCAGAGAAGGAGATGCCGCGGGTCTCTCCTCTGGTGGTTTCCAGGAGGCAGCCTGTTGGGCACTCTGCTCTCCTTGGTGGGAAATCTGAGTGGCAGTGTGCAGAAGAGCTTCATGGAACATGAGAGCCTGTAAAGAAACTCTTCCTGTCACTTTGCCTCCTGCCCTCCTGCCTGGTTGGGCCCCTGGCTTTCTGAGAACTTCCCATGATTATCCCCAAAGGTTCCGGGGTGCCTCATCTGTGTCCCCAACGAGTCCCATCTGCACGGCTGTACACTCCAGGGCTTTCCCCCAAGCAGCTTCTGTCACTTCCTGATGGCCCCTACCACCTCCTGCATCCACTCCTGCTGAGTGTGCAATTGTGAGAGGTCTTGCTGACCACCTGATGTGTGCATTCAGCTCCAACAGAACTTGAGCTCAACCTGGGTCTCCTTCCAACTCAACCTTTATTTCTGAAATAGTTAAGAGAACAGATTTAGATTGACCTGTATTTGCTGAGCACCTGTCTTCACCACTTTCATGAGTTTTCTCAAATTCTCCAAGCCACCTCGTGAAGTCAGCGGTATTCATGTCTCATATAGGGAACAGGAACCTACTCAGACCAGCTCCAGCAGGAGGAGAGGTTTGTAGAAAGGATTCATTGCAGAGGCTCCAAGGGAAAAATGAGGCACAGCCGAACAACTTGTGAACATCTGAGAAGGGAGGAGTGTGCAGGCTCACAGTGACTGGTCTCTGCTCTGGTTGGCACTGCTCCACGCCACGTGCTGCCCTGTGCATGCCTATGAATTTGCAGCAGCAGTTGCAGTCCTGACCCAAGTGAGTGAATTTACAGGCAGGGCTCAGTTGTCAGATTCTTTGAAGACTTTGAAGTAAGAACATGTTAGACAGACAAATCCACCAGCACCACCCCACTCCCACCCTGCAAGATGTCTGTGATATCTGCTAGAAATGGAGACAGATGTCCACACAGAAACTGGTACATAAATGTTTATAGCATGTCATTCGCCACTGCCAAAAGATGAGAACAACCCAAATGCCCATTAACTGATGAATGGATAAACAAAAGGTGGTATATCCATACAACAGAGTATTAAGATGCTACAACATGGATAAATCTAAAAACCATCATGCTAAGTAAAAATTAAACATTGAATATCATATATTGTGTGATTCCATCCATATGAAAGTCCAGAATAGGAAATCTATAAGGAGCAACAGTATATTAGCGGTTGCTTAAGATGTGGGCCAGGGTGGAGAAGAGAAGGTGGGTGAGAGTCGAAGTGAATAGGGTTTTTTCTTGAGGTGATGAAAATGTTCTAAAATTGCCTGTGGTAATGATTGCACAGATCTGTGAATATACTATAAACCATTGAGTTGTGCACTTTAAATGGGTGAATTGTATGTTATGTGATTTATATGTCACTCCTGGAAAATCCCATGGATGGAGGAGCCTGATGGGCTGCTGTCTATGGAGTCACACAGAGTCGGACACGACTGAAATGACTTAGCAGCAAGCTGTTGAAAGAATTAACAGAAACGAGGTCCATGTCATAATCTTCAGAACTTGTGAATATGTTGCCTTATGCAGAGGGGATTGAATTAAAGATCTTGAGATGAAAAGATTAATCTTGGATTTTCTGGGTGGGCTTAATGGAATCACAAGGGTCCTTAAAGGAGAGAAGCAGGAGAGAAAGAGACACAGGGAGGACAGGTCTGAAGATGCTGTGGCTTTGAAGATGGGGGAAGAGACCATGAGCCAGGAGTGAAGGTCACTTCTAGAAACAGGAGAAGATAAGGAAACAAACTATCCCCTAGACCCTCCACAAAGAATGCTGCTCTGTGGACACCTTGATTTTAGCCCAAGTTAAGCCATTTCAGCGGAGAAGGCAGTGGCACCCCACTCCAGTACCCTTGCCTGGAGAATCCCATGGACGGAGGAGCCTGGTGGGCTGCAGTCCGTGGGGTCACAAAGAGTTGGACATGACTGAGCGACTTCACTTTCACTTTTCACTTTCATGCATTGGAGAAGGAAATGGCAACCCACTCCAGTGTTGTTCTATGGGGTCGCACAGAGTCGGACAAGACTGAAGTGACGCAGCAGCAGCAGCAGCAGCAAGCCATTTCAGACTTCTGATCTCCAGAGCTGTAAGACACTAATAATGTGTTGTTTTAACCTGCTAAGCCTTTGGTAATTTGTTAACAGCTGCAAAGGAAACTAATACAAAAGGTTACAGAGACAAGGTCATGTGGCGGTGAGTTTTGGAGCTGCAACATCAAGTTGTTACCTTGATGTAGAGAAAGTAACACGGCTTCCTCCGTGAAGCCTTTCCTGATCCTCTTTTCCACTTGAGACTATTTGGCCGGTCTCCTCTGGGATCCCACAACAGTGACTACCGTCACTGCATGGCCGCCCTTGATTACCCTAGTTTCCCTCAGTCAGTTAGAGATTCCTGAAAACAGCAGGATCTCAAAGGCTCATTTTTGCATCCCAGTGCCTAGAATCACGTCTGGCACATCCTAACTGTTTAGCTATTTGGTGACTGAAAGAGTAAGGCCCCTGAAGCCTAGAGGTTGTCAAAAGTAATGACGATAGCTGGTCTTTGTTGAATTCTTATTGTAGTCAGAGTTTTATATTCACTTCTTTTTAAAATCCTCAAGTCAGTCCTGTGAACCAGGTGCCATCATGATCTCCATGACACAGAAGAGAGAAAAGCTCTGGAAAGGTGAGCATCTCGCCCAGCCTGCCTCACACCTGCTCAGCGCAGACCAGGGCTTCTGCCCCGCCTGTGCTCCACGTGGCTACTGACATTGAAAGGAATTGCAATTAAGGAAAAAGAAAAGTTCAGTTCTTTGAGTGCACGAACCACACAGGGACATCTCAACTGCCCACTAACCGCACATGGGCAGCGGTTACCCTGCTGGGCAGTGCACACATAGGAAATTTTCGGTATCACAGAAAATTCTATTGCACAGCTTTAAGGTTCTGAACCACTGAGCCTGTCACTAGAGCAAATAAGATATGTCATTTCCAATCCTCGATTGCCTTGAAGAACATAAAGGCAGACCCGGCACTCCATCTTTCCAAGGCCAGAGTCTGTGTTCTTAGGGAAACTTGCCCCTCTGGGGTCTGAGAGGTGGGGAGCGCTCTCTCTGGAATTCTCACGGCTTGTCCCGGTTAACACTCCCCGTCACCCGAAGAGAGCTAAGCAGATCCAGCGTGTGTGGCTGGATCACAGCGAGGACGCTCCCAGCTGCCAGCTCCTTCCCTTTGGGGCCCAGGAGGGTGTCCTTGGGACACCATTCTTCTCCTTTCTGATAAAGCAGGCCTCACAAATACCCCCTGTTTGCACAGATCCTTTATGATTGTGTGGTAACCAGCTCATCAGAAGCTTCCAGAAGGACAGTGGGAGGGGATAGCAGAAGCAGTAACAATACTAAAATAACATGTAGGGAGTGCCTCGCGGAGCCCTTGCAGTGTTAGAGCTGCTTTATAGGCATCATCTTAGTTAATCCTCACGAGAGCCACGCCGTGCTCAGTCGCTCAGTCCTGTCTGACTCTGCGACCTTATGGACTGTAGCTGCCAGGCTCCTCTGTCCATGGGATTCTCCCTGGCAAGAATACTGGAATAGGTTGCCATTTCCTCCTCCAGGGGATCTTCCCAATCCAGGGACCAAACTCGCATCTCCTGTATTGGCAGGCAGATCTTTTACCACTGAGCCACCTGGGAAGCCCCCAATCCTCATAAGCAGATATTCTTTTAGCCTCAACTCACAGACCACAAAGCTGAGACCACAAAGCCAGGTTGGCTTGCGCAAGGTCACACATAGGAGGTGGCAGAGCTGGGACAAGAACTCCAAGCTCAGTTCAGTTCAGTCGCTCAGTCGTATTCAACTCTTTGTGACCCCATGAACTGCAGTACGCCAGGCTTCCCTATCCATCACCAACTCCCAGAGCTTGCTCAAACTCATATCCATCGAGTCAGTGATGCCATCCAACCATCTCATCCTGTGTCGTCCCCTTCTCTTCCTGCCCTCAATCTTTCCCATCATCAGGGTCTTTTCCAGTGAGTCAGCTCTTCGCATCAGGTGGCCACAGTATTGGAGCTTCAGCTTCAGCCTCAGTAAAGCAGCCATTTTTGTGTGATAGCCACTCAGTCTGGGGAGCTGCTCCCGTGGATTCATTTTCCCCTGGAACTGTCATAACATGGAGGGAAGGGAACAACCAGAACTTAACGAGCTTGCTGCCAGCCCTGAGTGCTCCTTGGCCGGGCCCACGGCCCTGGCTGCTTCCCCGTGTGGGCAGAGAGGAGCTGTTGGGGCTGAGTAAGATGCCAGCAGGGATCTTCCTGCTCTCCCTCCTGCAAAGATGCTCCCTGAACCCCAGCCCATGAAGACTGCCATCCCTCACTCTTCCTCAGGGAACAGGATGTGTGGTTCTAACTATGGGGTGGGATAGGGGGGTTTCAAGGGAGCACCCCCCCACCCCGACCCAAGATTATGTAGCAGGAGGGGAAAATCTCAGGCCAGTAACACAGCCTGTGGTTTCTTTGGGGAAAACCACAGAAGACTCAGCTCAGGGTAGCAAAACCCACATTCCCTCCCACACAGGGTGTGGCCTGGGAGTACCTTGGCTGCCAGTACCTAGGTTGGCACAAGACCCCCCTGGCAGCGCCTTCTGATGGCCGTTAGCTCTTCTGTTTGTCCATAACCCCTGAAGCAGGTGTCTGTGCTGCTGGCAGCCCTGTGAAGGGAACGCTGGTGAGAGAGGAAGGCGTGATGGTGGATAGCGAGGAAAAGGGCTTCTAACTCTGCCCTCAGCAGACACCCGGCATGATGCACAGACTTACGTTTTTACCCCAGAGAGGCTCCCAGTCTGAGGGGAGAGGCACACCGTCTCTAAGAAGACTCCTAGAGCAAACTCTGATCTAATGAGGGAGGTAGGATGCGTCCAGAGAGAAGTGAAATTCAGACAAAATCCAGGAGTCCTTTCTCAGCCCTCTCCCCCCACTCCCATCCATTTGCCTACTACACCCTCTTTGCTGTCTTGATCTGTGGGTCTCACCTTCTTGCCCCCATAGCAAACCCGTGACCCTGAGCAATTTCCAGACCAAGCGTGCGTGACAGGCTCCTGTCGCCCTTGCATATTGGAATGCCAGATGGGTGGCGCTGCCTGAAGCATCGCCTTGACTTTACTTGGACTGGTTTTTAAAAGTAAATAATTCATGAACGTTGATACTGTACTTTTGGTAACACCCTCAAGCACACATTTTAGTGTGGACCTGTTTTCCTGGCTCGGGTATGTCTAGGAGTGCCATTGGTGGCTCATACGGTACTGGCTTACATTCCCGCCAGCAGGGGCTGAGGATTCTGACTTCTCCACATCCCTGGGCAGGTCAGTGTGAGATGCCCATCAGATATCCAGTTGGTGATGTCGAGCCAGTGTGGACTTCAGGGAGAGGCTGGGCTGGAGACTCTAAGGCCATCATCCCTTGGGATGGTGAGTAAGGTTCTGACACTGCGAGATGGCAATAAGGACTGGGTGTGGCCCCAACAACCACAAGTTGGCAAAATGAGGAACCAGGCAAGGAAAATGAGAGGGGCATCTCAGGAGAGGAAGGCGCAGGCTCAGGAGACCAAGGGAGCAAGGAAGGGAAGCCCTCCTGGGAGGCGGGAGGGAGCAAGTCATCAAATGCTGCTGTTGGGGAAGACAAGTGTAAGACCTGACCACTGCCCTGGTCGCCACGGAAGCTTATGATGATCCTGATGGTAGCTCCTGTTAGCAGTGAGCAAAAGCCTTGCCAGACTGGGGTCAGGGGAGGCTAGGAGAGTACCTGGAGAGGACCTGGAGACTGGGAATGTAGCCAACTGAGAGACTTTTTAAAAAAACAGCTTAATTTTTATGTTTACTTGAGTATATACATATATCTCAGAGAAGGTGATGGCACCCCACTCCAGTACTCTTGCCTGGAGAATCCCATGGACAGAGGAGCCTGGTGGGCTGCCGTCTATGGGGTCACACAGATTCGGACACGACTGAGCAACTTCACTTTCCCTTTTCACTTTCATGCATTGGAGAAGGAAATGGCAACCCACTCCAGTGTTCTTACCTGAAGCATCCCAGAGACGGGGGAGCCTGGTGGGCTGCCATCTATGGGGTCGCACAGAGTCGGACATGACTGAAGTGACTTAGCAGCAGCAGCAGCAGCAGCATACATATATCTGAATCACTTTGCTATATGCCTGAAAACAATCAACATTGTATATCAACTATACTTCGATAAAATAGNGTTCTATGGGGTCGCAGTCGGACAAGACTGAAGTGACGCAGCAGCAGCAGCAGCAGCAGCATACATATATCTGAATCACTTTGCTATATGCCTGAAAACAATCAACATTGTATATCAACTATACTTCGATAAAATAGGTTTTTTTATTGATATATAGGGATTTCCAGGTGGCACTAGTGGTAAAGAACCTGCCTGCCAAAGCAGGAGACATAAGAGACATGGGTTTGATCCCTGGGTCAGGAAGATCCCCTGGAGGAAGGCATGGCAACCCAGTCCAGTACTCTTGCTTGGAGAATCCATGGACAGAGGAACCTGCTGGGCTACAATCCATAGGATTACAAAGAGTTAGACATGACTGAAGCAACTTAGCACACAAGCGTGCGTGCGCGCACACACATGCACACACACACATATATATACATTTTTAGATTCTTTCCCATCATAGGTTATTGCAAGATATTGAATACAGTCCTCTGTGCTACATAGTAAGACCTTGTTGTCGCTATATAATAGTTCTCATGTGCTAATAATCCCAGACTCCTGATCTATGCTTTCCCCACCTTCTCTCCCCTCTGATAACCCTAAGTTTGCTTGCTGTATCTGCGAGGCTATTTCTGGCTCCTAAACAAGCTCATTTGTGTCATATTTTAGATTCCACATATAAGTGGCATCACATGATGTTTGTCTTTCTCTGACTTCCTTCATGTAATATGATCATCTCTAGGTCCATCCACGTTGCTGTAGAAACACAGCTTTCTTGAGATTCAGCTCCCACTCACAGTGCTCAGTTCAGGGGCTTTTGATACATTCACAGAATTCTGCAACCATCACCATAATCCAATTTTAAACCATTTTCAGCATGCTCCCCAGAGAAACCTGTAGCTGTCCGTTCCCCCTCCACTCTTCCCCGGGCAACCACAGTCTCTAAGCACATGTCTAGTCTGGACGTTTTGCAAAAATGGAGCCTTGTACATGGAGGCTCTCATGGCTGCTTCTCTCGCCTAGCACAATGTTTTCAAGGCCCATCCATGCTGCGACGTATCTCAGTACTTTCTTCCTTTTCATGGTTGAATCATTGTTCCACTGCATACGTTTACCACACTTTGTTTATCCATGGATCTACATGGATTGCTTCCCCCTTTTGGTTTTTATGAATGATGTGGCTGTGGGCTTTTGTACATAGACATTTGTTTTCATTTCCCTTGGGAGGCAGTTTGGAAGGGAGTTGGAAGGGAGATGAAACCAGAAGCCTATCCATAAAGCGCCACTCACCTCTTTCCTCACATTCCAGTGATATTTTGAAACTACCCAATCCGCCAAACTCTATTTACTCATCTTGGCTCCCTCTGAGCGCCCAGGACAGAGCCCTTCCTGGAGGGTGTGGGGTGGGATGTCCTCTGTGAACCCTTCGCATCCCATGCTGAGATCTCTGCGTGCTTCATACCTCCTGGTGCCCCAGCTCCAGGGCCTTTGGGGAGTGAGGAGGCTGAGCCTCCCTCCCAGGATGGGCATCTCGGAAGACTGCCACATCCTTTCTCCCGCTCTGGCTGGCACCAAGCCACATCCCATGCCAATGTGCGGGGCTTTAGCCATGGGAACCCTGAGTTCTGGCAAGGGCTGCACTCTGCCCGTCTGTGAGGTCACTGTGCACCGCCCCCCCCCCCCATCGCCTTTCCCTGGCTCCCAGGTCCTCCTCCTGGCTAGCTGTCTCCCTTGCAGGATCGTGACCCCCATGGACCCTGAGACGGAGGCACACAGACGCATCTGCTTTGCCCCTGCTGAGGGGAATTCCACAGGAGGAGAAACAGGAAAGCGTGATTAGGCAGCCTGCTTTACTCTGCCAACCACCAGCCAGGTCGGGAGTTGGGGGAAGGCTACAGCCACATTTCCTTTTCTTTTTGCTTTTGGCTGCACTGAGAGGTATGTGGGATCTTTGTATCCCTGCCAGGGATCAAACCCATGCCCCCTGCTGCAGAAGCGCAGAGGTTTAACCATGGGAGGGCTGGGAAGTCCCCAGCTGTGGCTGCCTTGATCCTGAGACAACCTGGAGCCGCCCCCCCAACCTTGGCCCCCAGTCGCCCCTACTGCAGGCCCATCAGTCTAGCGGCCCCCCAGCCTTGGCCCCTCAGTCACCCCTACTACAGGCCCCACATTAGTCTAGCAGCCCCCAACCTTGGCCCTCAGTCGCCCCTACTGCAGGCCCCACATTAGTCTAGCAGCCCCCAAACCTTGGCCTTCAGTCACCCCTCCTGCAGGACCCCGGGGCTGGCTGGTGGTGGTAATAGTGCTCTGACATCTGCCTCTCAAAAGTATAGGGGCTGGATGCATGGCTTGGCAGTGGCAAATGGAAGAGAGTATGTGTGGGGTTCAGGGAGGGCTGTATGGCTCAGAGAAGTACATCTGGGCACCACCAACATTTGCTTCTGCAGTAGGTCCTTGCAGAAACCTCCCATCAAGCTTTTTCCCCAAAGCCAAAAATGTTCCTAGTGTCCATTCCCTAGCTATAGGTCACTGGACAGTCTTCAGAGACTGAGCAAGGCTGTTTGCTCCCATTAAACAAAGCTATAAACCATCATTCCGCCCACTTCTGGCCAAGGCATCACCACCCGCGGTGGGCATGCCTCTCAAGGCCAAAGTCAAAAATCAATTGTGTACTTGGCATGAGTGAAGTTTGTGGTCTTCACTCCTGCTGCCTGCCACATCTCCCCAGCCTGGAGGGATGCATGGGCTAAGGATAAGTCTGGAAAAGGAGAAGACTTGAAGGGGGTTAGAAGTTATTCTTCTTGTTTCCAAACAGGGAAACTGAGGTTGAGAGCAGTAGGAAGCCTCCCTGCAGAGTAAGACTGAAAGCCTGAGCCAGTTGCTGGATCATGTACACCAGCTCCTATATCCTCATCTGCTTGTCTAAGGCACACACGTCCTCATGCTAGTTTGACAACTGAAGAAACCAAGGCTCAGAGGCTTGGGTAATTTCTGAGTCACACGGCACACGAGGATTATCATGGATTCTATCAATACCTCTGGCCACTGACGTTCTTCCCCTCCCCTCTAGCCCAGGGCCATCATCCCAGCGATTCGAGAATGAGGCTGCACCCTTGAGGCTCCAGGAACAACAGACAGTCTGGAACCACAGAGCCCCAGAAGTGGACACAGTGCAGACGTTCAGA
Source organism: Raphicerus campestris (assembly GCA_006410735.1). Taxonomy (NCBI): domain Eukaryota; kingdom Metazoa; phylum Chordata; class Mammalia; order Artiodactyla; family Bovidae; genus Raphicerus; species Raphicerus campestris. The sequence continues at coordinate 115,355 of SJYW01019382.1, forward strand.
GGGTGGACTTAAAGACAGGCAGCCCTGAGTTCACTGCAACTGTAGGACTTGGGCGAGTTATTTACTTCCCTAAGCAGTAAAGCAGGCCTAANGAGGGTGGACTTAAAGACAGGCAGCCCTGAGTTCACTGCAACTGTAGGACTTGGGCGAGTTATTTACTTCCCTAAGCAGTAAAGCAGGCCTAATTTTAGTACTCGCACTACAGGGTGCCATGAAGATGAGTGAGATCGTGTTGGGAAGGGCTCGGTCGCAGGCACGGGTTTTGTGCTCTCCATATTGGAGCCTGTATTGTTGCTGTCGGGATTCCCCGGTGGCTCGATGGTATTTTACCATTGCAGGCTCCTGCAATGCAGGAGATGTGGGTTCGATCCCTGGGTCAGGAAGATCCCCTGGAGGAGGGTGTGGCCACCCACTCCAGTATTGTTGTCTGGGAAAACCTATGGACAAAGGAGCCTGGCAGGCTACTGTCCATGGTGTGGCAAAGAGTCGGACACAGCTGAGCAAGCACATTGTTATTGTCAGCCCGAGACCTGAGGCTCCAGCATCGCCTCGCTCCTGTTAATCCATCCTGTCTCTTCTCCTGGGTGACATTTCAGTTACAGGGAGCCTTAGCCACAGGAGATGGGCCAAATGTCAAGAGCTTCACGCTGACCTCCCCTTTAAGAGGGTGCATCACCTGATCTGGTGAGAGGTAGCAGGCCCAGGCCCCACGGCTGCCTCCCCCTCCCAGCTGGGGAGTCAGGACGATCACCAACTGCCCCTCTCTCCTGCTCGTCTTCTTGGTGGTGGCTAACTCTCTGGGGGTGATCGGGGGGCAAAAAACTGTCACAGNCTCTGTCTATTGTTCTGACTTTTCCCCATTCCTCTTCTTAACACAAGTGCTTCCAATGTTCTGGAAGTCCCCAGGGGCCAAGGGTATGGGGCAGAGAAGGGGGATGGCCAGCCTGTACTTGACAGTCAGATGTGAAGTGGGACCACAGGGCTAGAACAGTGAATCTGCCTGGGGCAGAGTGAAGCATCAGAGAAAACTTCCGAGATGTGACAGCAGGACTGGGCCTCAAAGAAGGAGAGATTCCCCAAGTGGAAGAGCTCAAGAGGGCCTCTGGGCCCAGGCAGGGTAGCCAGGAAAAATGCAGACCTTTTGATAGAACATTTGAACTTCAGATAGAAAAATCATTTTTAGTACATGTCGCAAATAGTGCTTGAGACAAGTGTATACTAAAGCAGAGTTTGTTATTTATGTGGAATTTAAATTTAACCGGGACATCCTGAATTTTGACTTGCTAAAAGAAGCAACTGCAGTTCAGGAAGCAGCGGGAGCAAAGACAGAAGGAGTGATGACCAGCCTGGTCGGGAGCCCGGGGCTTCGGGCCCCAGCAGCCATGATGGATTTGACCCACAGGCCCTGACTTAGCTCAGGAGCACAGACCCCCTGCACCAAGTGCCAACACTCGGCTGTGGCTCTTAGCTGCTGCACCAGCTCTGTCTTCCCAGGACCACCTCATCACCAGCTGGANGTGTGACTCCTCCGGGATTCTGAGGCGTGGAGATGGGGCCGCCGCGCCCCGCCTTGCAGGTGCTCCACCGTTGCTCCAAATTCTATTATGGCCAAATCAGTCGCAGTATGGGTCCTCAGCTTCCCTTCTGCTCCCATAGAGTGTGCTTCTGTTCAAACAAATCACTCAGGGGATTTAGATCTCTTGTAGGGAAGAGAACACCTATGAAAGGACCCTTGAATGATGGCCTGAGTTGCTCGGAAAGAAAGTTGTGTCAGTTTTAAGCAAACCACGTTCTCTGTTTCACCGTTCAGAAAGTCTGCAAATAATGGGGTAAGGAAACAAAGTTCTGATGGGGTAGCCCGCCAGAGACGTCACATGTCTACAGTCAGAGACTTGTTCTCTTCCCTCAGAGAGTGGAAAGTGAAACTTAGTCATGTCTGACTCTTTGTGACCACATAGACTGTAGTCTGCCAGGCTCCTTTGTCCACGAGATACTCCAGGCAAGAATACTGGAGTGGATTGCTGTTTCCTTCTCCAGGGGATCTTTCCCACCCAGGAATCGAAACCAGGTCTCCTGCATTGCTGGCAGATTCCTTACAGTCTGAGCCACCAGGGAAGCCCTCTGTCTATTGTTCTGACTTTTCCCCATTCCTCTTCTTAACACAAGTGCTTCCAATGTTCTGGAAGTCCCCAGGGGCCAAGGGTATGGGGCAGAGAAGGGGGATGGCCAGCCTGTACTTGACAGTCAGATGTGAAGTGGGACCACAGGGCTAGAACAGTGAATCTGCCTGGGGCAGAGTGAAGCATCAGAGAAAACTTCCGAGATGTGACAGCAGGACTGGGCCTCAAAGAAGGAGAGATTCCCCAAGTGGAAGAGCTCAAGAGGGCCTCTGGGCCCAGGCAGGGTAGCCAGGAAAAATGCAGACCTTTTGATAGAACATTTGAACTTCAGATAGAAAAATCATTTTTAGTACATGTCACAAATAGTGCTTGAGACAAGTGTATACTAAAGCAGAGTTTGTTATTTATGTGGAATTTAAATTTAACTGGGACATCCTGAATTTTGACTTGCTAAAAGAAGCAACTGCAGTTCAGGAAGCAGCGGGAGCAAAGACAGAAGGAGTGATGACCAGCCTGGTTGGGAGCCCGGGGCTTCGGGCCCCAGCAGCCATGATGGATTTGACCCACAGGCCCTGACTTAGCTCAGGAGCACAGACCCCCTGCACCAAGTGCCAACACTCGGCTGTGGCTCTTAGCTGCTGCACCAGCTCTGTCTTCCCAGGACCACCTCATCACCAGCTGGAGAAACCCGGTACCAAACTGCTTTTTCTACTTTCCCAAGTGTCTGCACCCAGCCCCTTCCCTTGGGTCAGTAGTCAGTCAAGCTACTTACCACCAGTCCTGCACCAGGCCTTGTGCTTGGCCCTGGGGATGCACGCGTTTATAGAACAGACAAAGCCCTTGGATAAATGAAATTTACAACGCACACCTTTGTAAAACCTCTTTGGATGGTATAAGGGGTGAGTGGGAGTAGGCAGTAAAAAATGTATATGTAAAAACATACAAACACCATTTCTCCTATCCTTTTATTTAAAGAAATAGCTATTGCAGAGAAAGGAAACTTCTGAGCCAAAGGCCTCCCCTGGAAATCTTAACTCCTGCATCTCCAGTGTGGAGCTGGAGCGACTGAGCGCTCAGAGCTCCCCCTGGCATTTTTCACGTGCTTGGGAGCAGGACATTGTTGGAAGGTATAGGCGGAAGGTGACTGTCCCAGACCCCAGACACTAGGCTGATGTGGGACAGAGAGTGCATCTGACAGACAGAAGCGCTGCTCTCTCCCCAGTCCCCGGCCACCTTAATAGACACTTAATTAGAAACACAAATTGGTAACAATAGGACCATTATTTCTCTCAAGGTTAATGATGGCCTCCAAGTGTCAGACGTGTACTGTACATGCTCTGAGCACCTCTCATGCCATTTAGCATCTGCGCCGAAACAGCCCTGTTTTATAGTAGATGCTATTATTGGCCCCTCTTGGCAGCTGAAGAAATGACAGCTTGGAGAGTGTGGGAAACATGCCCAGGGTTTGACAGCTGGCAAGAGGCAGAGCCAGGTCTGAAGTCGGGGCTTCAAGACTGCAGACCCTCCAAATGTAATTACAACACTGAAGACCTGGGAGGATGGTCTGTGCACTGAGGTCTGGAATTGCCCACAAGTAAACACAAATGTGTGTGCATTTCCACAAGTGAGTTTGCATTCACACCGGGAACTGGTCTCAGCCAGCCCGCTCACTGGTTAAAGGCTTTGATTAAGCCTACTGTCTGTGACCCCATGGACTATACAGTCCATGGAATACATTCAGGATTCTCCAGGCTAGAATACCGGAGTGGGCAGCTTTTCCCTTCTCCAGGAGATCTTCCCAACCCAGGTCTCCTGCATTGCAGGTGGATTCTTTACCAGCTGAGCCACAAGGGAAGACCTTGATTAAGCCAGGAGACTTTAAGTAAATTATTTATAAGTTGGAGATGCAAACTTTCCCTCATTGTTCTTTGCTCCCTGGAGAATCACTGTCTGGTTTGCAATCTCTAGGGCAGTAGTTCTCAGAATGCAGTGCCCATACCAGCCACATCAGCATCCCAGCATCTCAGAGCTTGTGTGTGTGTGTGTGTGCATGTGTGTGTACGCTCAGTCATGTCTGATTTTTGCAACCCCGTGGGCTATAGCCCACCAGACTCCCCTGTCCATGGGGTTTCCCAGCCAAGAATATTGGAATGGGTTGCCATTTCCTTCTCCAGGGGATTTTCCTGACCCAGGGATCGAACCTGGGTCTCCCAGACTGCAGGCAGATAGTTTACCACTGAGCCACCTGGGAAGCCTGGAAGAATGCACATTTTTTGAGACTTACCCGGGGGTCCAGTGGTTAAGATTTGGCCTTCCAGTGCAAGAGGCACAGGTTCAGTCCCTGCTTGGGGCATTAAGATCCCACAGGCTGCTTGGTGTGGCCAAAGCATAAAAAAGAAAGAAAGAAAAGAAACGCACATTTTCTGGCCCCACCGATGACAGCTACTGAATCAGAAGCTCTGGTGCTCAGCCACTTGCTGCGCTCCGGTATTTCTGATGGTCCCTCAAATCTGGGAGCCACTATTCTAAAAGGACTTATGCTTTCCAGCTGCTGCTATTTCTAGGCCCTTTGCTCTACTGATGGCCAGGAGGCAGCCATAAGGGGCTTGGGGTGGGGACTAGGGCTCTCTGGGCCTAGTGTGTGGCATGTGATAGACACACAATACCTGAATTTTGGATAATGAGTATCTGGCACCCAGGGTTCAATCCCTGTCACCATGTCAGGAGGGGCTGTCACCAGGATGACACTGGCTGCCGCTGCAAAGCCAGGTTCCTCCGGGGCTCAGGCGGGCCTGAGGTACCCTCAACAAAGGAGGACAAATTACTTCCGCTCAGGAAGAACACAGACCTCGAGAGGGTTGACCATGCTTCTGACCTTTGGAATTTTGAGCAGGAGGTATCAAAAGGGTTAAAACTACCACAAGGACAACTGGGCTGTCTAGCGGTGTGCTGATAGCCCAGCTCTCTGAGAAAGAGGCCCTGGCCTGCAGCATTTGTGATTGCCTTGATGTAAGAATGTTGGATCATAGAAAAAGCAGGAGAGTCCAGAAAAACATCTACTTTTGCTTCATTGACTATGCTAAAGACTTTGACTGTGTGGATCACAAGAAACTGTGGAAAATTCTTCAAGAGATGGGAATACCAGACCACCTAACTTGCCTCCTGAGAAATTTGTGTGGAGGTCAAGAAACAACAGTTAGACCCAGACACGGAACAACAGACTGGTTCCAAATCGGGAAAGGAGTATGTCAAGGTTGTATATTGTCACCCTGCTTATTTAACTTATATGCAGAGTACATCATGCAAAATTCCAGGCTGGATGAAGCACAAGCTGAAATCAAGATCGCCGGGAGAAATATCAATAACCTCAGATACACAGATGACACCACCCTTATGGCAGAAAGAGAAGAGGAACTAAAGAGCCTCTTGATGAAAGTGAAAGAGGAGAGTGAATAAGTTGGTTTAAAGCTCAACATTCAGAAAACTAAGATCATGGCATCAGGTCCCATCACTTCATGGCAAATAGATGGAGAAACAATGAAAACAGGGAGAGGTTTTATTTTGGGGGGCTCCAAAATCACTGCAGATGGTGACTGCAGCCATAAAATTAAAAGATGCTTACTCCTTGGAAGAAAAGTTATGACCAACCTCAGTTCAGTTTAGTTCAGTCACTCAGTCGTGTCCAACTCTTTGCGACCCCATGAATCGCAGCACGCCAGGCCTCCCTGTTCATCACCAACTCCCGGAGTTCACTCAGATTCACGTCCATCGAGCCAGTGATGCCATCCAGCCATCTCATCCTCTGTCGCCCCCTTCTCCTCCTGCCCCCAATCCCTCCCAGCATCAGAGTCTTTTCCAATGAGTCAACTCTTCTAGTGAGGTGGCCAAAGTACTGGAGTTTCAGCTTCAATATCATTCCTTCCAAAGAAATCCCAGGGTTGATCTCCTTCAGAACGGACTGATTGGATCTCCTTGCAGTCCAAGGGACTCTCAAGAGTCTTCTCCAACACCACAGTTCAAAAGCATGAATTCTTCGGCACTTAGTTTTCTTCACAGTCCAGCTCTCACATCCATACATGACCACAGGAAAAACCATAGCCTTGACTAGACGGACCTTAGTCAGCAAAGTAATGTCCCTGCTTTTAAATATGCTATCTAGGTTGGTCATAACTTTTCTTCCAAGGAGTAAGCATCTTTTAATTTTATGGCTGCAGTCACCATCTGCAGTGATTTTGGAGCCCCCCAAAATAAAACCTCTCCCTGTTTTCATTGTTTCTCCATCTATTTGCCATGAAGTGATGGGACCTGATGCCATGATCTTAGTTTTCTGAATGTTGAGCTTTAAACCAACTTATTCACTCTCCTCTTTCACTTTCATCAAGAGGCTCTTTAGTTCCTCTTCTCTTTCTGCCATAAGGGTGGTGTCATCTGTATATCTGAGGTTATTGATATTTCTCCCGGCGATCTTGATTTCAGCTTGTGCTTCATCCAGCCTGGAATTTTGCATGATGTACTCTGCATATAAGTTAAATAAGCAGGGTGACAATATACAACCTTGACATACTCCTTTCCCGATTTGGAACCAGTCTGTTGTTCCATGTCTGGGTCTAACTGTTGTTTCTTGACCTCCACACAAATTTCTCAGGAGGCAAGTTAGGTGATCTGGTATTCCCATCTCTTGAAGAATTTTCCACAGTTTATTGTGATCCACACAGTCAAAGGCTTTGGCATAGTCAAT
>SJYW01019382.1:128803-191313 GCA_006410735.1 Raphicerus campestris
GGGCCGAGTGAGCCCAGGCCCAGCAGACACCTCCCCTCCCAACTCCCCAGGGCGGCTCTTGGCAAGAACGCTGTGGGGCAGGACAATGGGAGGACGGAAGAATGTGCTGGCCCGGTTGCACGGGAGTCCGAGGCTGGGACTCCAGCCCTGCGAGCATCTAGGAACCATTTCAGAAGCAGGCTTTCTGTATGTGGGGCCAAGGCTGCTGGGCCTGGGCGTTGTGGCCCCAGCCATGGGGCGTGCCAGGAGGAAGGCCTGGTCCTGGGGTGGATGAGCCGCCTGGGCTAGGAAGCTGTGGGTGGGGGCGGGGACCCGGAGGCCCAGCGGTAACAAAGGTTACAAAGCTCTGTTTACGGGAGGATCTTGGGAGGACCCAGGAGGGTGGGTGGGTGTGTAGGTTTCCTGGGCCTCCTTGTTGAAAAGCTTGGAGGGGCTTGTTTGCCAAACACCAGGAAGACCTGGGTCTCTGGCTAATCAGGCTGGAGAGTTCCACCTGGCTGGTGGTTACGGGGTGTGGGCAGCACGGACCGCAGTGGAGGCTCGGGGATATAGCTCCCAGAGACCCAGACCCTCTGTCCTTGTGATGGAAAGAATTGTCTTCAAGAAAAGAGCACTGTCTTGGGGGGTTCTGCCTGCTTTGCCAGTTTCCCCTGAGAAGGCTGCCTTTCCCCTTCCCTAGCTCCACCTCTCCCTGCCCACCAACCCCAGACCGAGGACTGCAGGCGTGTCCACCCCAACCCGAGCCCCAGGGGCGCCCCAGGGTGCGGCAGGGGAGGCCAAGGGCAAGAAAGGGCGGCCCGAAGAGATTTCTGGTTGGAGCCCAGGCTGGCCTGCCCTGCCGGAGTGGGGAGGCCCTCAGGGAAATTCCTCTGCCTCCCAGTCTCCAGCTGTCTCCCAGGGCAGGAGAGGGCAGGGTCTACTTCCTCCACACGCTTGGAAACCACCAGGGACAAGGTCCTGCCTCGGCTCTAGACGCTGGCCCCTGCCCAGTCAGTGAGTGCGTGTGAGCGTGTGCGTCTGTGGTGTGAGAGGGAGTGCGAGCACGTGAACGTGTATGCCAGTGTGTGATGTGTGTGCAGGTGAATGAGGCTGTGAGCCTGTGTGTACTCTGTGAGTGGGGGGGTGGGGGTGAGTGTGTAAGGAGGCTCCCGCAGCCTGTCGGGTTTGGTCCTCATACCATCCTGGAGCAATGAGGGTTGATGAGACACAGAGGCCATGTTTCCAGCAGATCCAGCTTTCGGCTTCAGGAGCTGTTTCTCAGTTTGCTAGAGAGAGAATCCTTTCTGGTTAAAAGGACGCACAGCTCCAGCCTTTGTCTGCCCCTCTCTGGCTCATCCCCTGAGTGGCACACAGCACACTTTGGGGGTCACTGCACATCGTGGGGCTCTGGGGGGCTCCATGGAGCCGACCCCAGGGACACACGCCTCGCTGGGCACAGGCGGTTTCTGCCTCTCGGGATGAAGGTGCTCTCATCCTGTGGGGATTCTGGACGTGGCTTTGGAATCTTCGGCAGGAGTGTTGCAGACTCGTGCAGATGCCAAGTGGCCCCTTGGGAGCTGCTTCCACAGCCCTAGTCCCTGGGGCCTCTGCTCCTCCTAGCTCCACGTAAGGGGGGGCGAGGACAGCTGCCCAGAGAGGCCTGTGTCAGAACTGTTTTGTAAAAACTCAGATTTCTAGGCCCTCTTTTCCCAGGTGGCGTCAGCGGTAAAGAACCTGCCTACCAACGCAGGAGACACGAGACAAGGGTTCAGTCCCTGGCTCAGCAAGATCCCCTGGAGAAGGGAAGGGCCACCCGCTCCAGTATGCTTGCCTGGAGAATCCCATGGACATGGGAGCCTGGCGGGCTACAGTCCATGAGGTCGCAAAGAGTCGGACACAACGGAGGTGACTTAGCACGCCTGCACACCTCGTATGTATGGAGTCAGAGCTCACAGGCTGGGGGCTGGGATCTGCTTTCTTACCGGGAACTCCAGACGCTTTAGCTATTGAGCCAGCTTGCGGGCACTGGGCCAGGAGACCAGGGACTGACCAGGTCGGCAAAGTGTGGCGAGCTCGGGCAGTGACCTTCCCCAGCCCTCACAGTCCCCCGAGCTGGGTGCCCCAGCATGCCCTTTCTTTGCCTCTAAGTCGAATCAGAAATCCTCAGGGGGCCTTGGGAAAGGTGAGCAAGCTGTGACCTTCAGGCTGTTCCCGTTGGATGTGCCAAGGCAGCTGCTTTCGCCAAAGTGGCCACGGCTGGAGCTGAGACGGCCGAGACAGCGCTCAGCCTGCAGCTCTGCGCTCACCGAGGAGCCACGGCTGGCCTGGGGGCCTTAACTTTGCCCCAGGCGGGATAGCCCGTGAGGGAGCCAGTCCACCGGCCCGGCTGCCAAGAACGGCCCTGACAAGATGGCAGGCGGCCAGCCCCCAGTGTTGTTTGGCTCCGGGGCACGGCTCTCTCCCACAGGAAGCCTTTCATCTCCATGGTGGTAATCACGAGTTCAGAGGGACTAGCCTCCCACTCCAGGGAGCTCAGTGGGATTGTGCAACCTGGGCCTTTGTGAGGAGAATCCCTTTCATCTGCCAAGTGTCTTGTTGCCCGTGAGGCCTGGGCAGACCACAAGTACCCCTGTGTACATGCCATTTGGTTGGGGTTCTGGGAATCTGAATCGGTGGACAAAACAGGATTGGCGTTGCGGGGGGAGGGAGAGCGTGGCTTAGGCTGGAGGTGGGTAGCTGAAGGGCCCATAGTCATCTGGTGGGTGGTGCTTTCCAGAAAGTTTCCCTGCTCTCCACAGCCAGCTTCAGACACTGCCATACTCCACAGGGGGAGACTCTCAAGAATGGGGATTCCCTTACATGGGGCGGGAACTATGCTTTTTAATCCTCCGTTCAGGGCTTAAAATGGAGAAGGGAATGGCTACGCACTCCAGTATTCTTGCCTGGAGGATCCCACGTGCTGAGGAGCCTGGCGGGCTACAGTCTCGGGGTCACAAAGAGTTGGACACAACTGCGCAACACAGACACACAGGGCCCAGCGGGTCTCAGCAGGGGCTCTTCATAAGCACCAGCTCCCTGTCTCTTCCTCAAAGAGCGGACCCTGGGGAGATGCTCCATCTGACGACACTGAGGCGAGGGCAGGCCAGGTTAAGGGTATCTCTTCGTGGTTAAATGCCCTGCAGGGAACGCCCACTCACTCACTCATTCCTTCAACACCACGCTTCATGTGCGGTCCAGCCTCTGGGAAACTAGTGGACAGGAGGCAGAGTCTGTCCTTTCAGTCTTTGCTCTTTGCATTCCTATGGGAGAGAGGGGAGGTAGGAATTAAGATGCTAATACACGATGTCATGTGAGTTAGGGAAACGGGCTATGATAAAGTTAAGGCAGAGTAAAGAGGGGAAAGAGAAGGGCTATTTCTGACAGGGGGGTTGGCTCAAGAAGGGCTGTCTTATTACACCTTTTCCCTGATGCTAAAAGCATTCTGTACTCTGTCATGGATCCCACCACTTAAAGTTCTTAGAAAGCAGAGGTTGACGTACCCATTGAAACCCCTTCTTTGATCACTCACTACCCCTTTTGCACACAACTTTCCCGAGAATCAAATAGTCCTCTATCTAAATTTACCAACCATAAGCCATAGAACTGGTACGATGTGATAAAAATTGGCAGTGACCTTTAAGGCCACTTCATTTAAACCTGGGGCTGACGGCAAGTTCTGCTCATATCACCAGCCGTCCCTGGGATTCTCGTGGCAAAAACACTGGAGTGGGTTGCCATTTCCTTCTCCAATGCACGAAAGTGAAAAGACCCCAGTTCGATTCCTGGATCAGGAAGATTTCCACTCCAGTATTCTTGGACTCCCCCGGTGGTAAAGAATCCACCTGCAATGCGGGAGACCTGGGTTCCATCCCTGGGTTGGGAGGATCCCTTGAAGGAGGGTGTAGCCACCCACTCCGGTATTCTTGCTTCGAGAATCCCCATGAACAGAGGAGCCTGGCAGGTTATAAGCCATGTTCATGGGGTCGCAAAGAGTCAGACATGACTGAGCAAATAAGTACACACGGACACTTTGGGATCTGCCCTGCCTGGTCCCTGGCTTTCAGGGGGACGGAGGGCAATGTGTGATTTGTGATACGAGAACGTCTATCCGGAGGCTAGTCAGCCAGTGCTGATACTGGACGCAGCCAGACTAATGGGCTTTCAGTCAGGGCACAGTGAGTGCTTTCCTGGAGATGCAGGAGGTGTGGTGGATTGAGAGGCAGAGTTGGAGCTGGTGCCCTTGCTGCCCTGTTGTCTAGAGGGGGCCCCAGACCCAGGACCAAATCACGACACCACGTACTGGGTTGCCGCTGTTCCTCTGAGCCTCACCTGTAGACTAGGATCTTTATCTTAGAAAACTGTAGGCCCCTGGCTTATGTGAGTCACTTGATAAGTGATACTGGCTGTGGCTCCTTTGGCAAATAGCTTAATATCTCTCAGCTTTGATTCTCCATCTGTGAGAGCAAGATAGCAGTACCCTGGCCTCATAGGGTTATTGTGAGGATGGGAAGATATCTGTAAAATGGCTTGTCATGGGGACTAGGGTTCAACAGCGTGTATCGAGTCTACAATGGGAGCTCGTCCCAGAGTGAGCCAGCAGGTGGGCAGAGGGTCATAAACACTGCCCACACAGTGCTCTGTGCCCCAGGGGAGGGGATTCTTCCCTGGTCACTGACTTAGCCGGTGAAGGGAAAGTACGGGAGGGGGAGTGGGAAGATGGACTTTGTGGATGTTTTTGCTGATTTAAATTTTGCTTTCAGGCATTTCCCAAGTGGCTCAGTGGTAAAGAACCCACCTGCCAATGCAGAGGACACAGGTTCAACCCCAGGTCCAGGAAGACATCGCAGATGCCCGCAGAGCAAATAAGTTCATGGGCCATCACTACGGAGCCTGAGCTCCGGAGCCCAGGAACTGAAATTATTGAGCCCACATGGTCTAGAGCCCTGTGCTCCCCAACAAGAGAAGTCGTTGCAATGAGAAGCCCGCTCACACCAAGAAAGAGGAGCCCCCTGATCACCGCAACTAGAGAAAAACCCAAGCAGCAAGGAAGACCCAGCACACTCAAAAATACATAAATAGTAAATAAATAAAAATTTTCTGGTTTCAGAAATTGGAACTGACAACGTCTGCAAGGCACCAGCTGAACGGATCGCGTGCTCGGAGGGGCGGGAAGCACCAGAGCCTGGTGAACAGCACAGCGTCACAGCTCACAGCTCCCCTTCCCCTGCTGAGCGATGGTTTTGCTCCCCCACGTTCATCATTAGCCCTTTCCATCTGCTGACTCATTCTCACACCGCTCCAGCCCCGGAAAGCTGAGCGTGTGGAAGGAGGCCTATTAATAGCCTTTTCCTGGGACACTCATCCCGGCTATTTCTAAGACCGTGTGAAGGCAAGCCCTGAAACCCTGCCCCTCATCCTTGCCCCCTACCCCACCAGCCAGCTCCTCGGAGATGAGCCGTGATAGCTGTAGGCGCGGGTGGAGGGCAGGTGGAGGGCAGGTGCCCAGCAGGCTCTGGAAGGTCTGTTCTGTCCCGTCCACGTTTGTTGACATTTCAAAATGGTGGCCTGTCCGTTTTGGCCAGAGAGCCAGGCGTGGGAGCGATCCTCTGCAGGGGCTGACAGAGGGCTCCTCGAGGCACACCACACAGGGAGCAGGTGAGCGAGAGGATGCAGGACAAACCCCGGCGGAGGGCAGGGAGCCATGGGGGCAGAAAGCTGCAGTGCCAGCAAGCAGGGCTGGGTTTGCCTGTGGAGGGGCTCTGTGGGCTCCGCTTGGCACACAGGCTGCAGAGCCCAGAGGGCACCCGGCCTGTGCGTGGCACTTGGGCGTGGTGCCCGGTGCCCAGTGCCCGAGGCGGCCTCTCTGACTGAAGGAAAGTTACATGGCTCAAAATAGCTTGGAGTTAAAACTCCCCTCTGAGTCCTCCCCACCATTCTACGCAAAACAAAGAAGTCTCTCACCCGAAGAAAAAAAATGGACATTAACATTGATTACGCCCAGCTCCTAGCTGGTCCAGCCTCTGGCCAATCTCCAGAATTCCTCGCCCCAGCCATTTAGGAGAGAACTACTCTGAACCACCTTGGAGAAGAACAGGCTCCCTTAAGACAGCACTCCACATACACGCCTATGCACCCTTACTCTTTTCTGGGTTAGTGCAGCAGCTCACTAATCTGGCTGCTGCCCCTTCTCGCCTCATTAAAGGTGCTCTGTTCCTGTAAAGTACCGGTCTCGCTCTTTTCCTGAACCTCGCCTTCTCTAACTCCCTTACCCTCCATTGACCACAGCCAGACAGCGCAGCCTGCTTTGGGGACATTGTCCACTACAGTGAAGGGTGTCCCTGGGTGGAACAGAATCTGCGGCAGGGCAGGGCAGATGGAGGCCTCTGGGCAGGTGTGAGGAGCTCAACGGAGGTCCAGCTTCTTGGACACAGTAGTGGGACGTGGCCAGCGCACTCTCCGAGGGCGCCTTTTAGAGAGGCGGCTGAATGAGAGGCAGTCCAGAGCACTGTGTGGGTTGGTTTTCTTTTTTTTTTTTTGCTCAACTTCACTGCTCGTTAGCTGTGTGCACTTGGTCAACACATGACCCTCTCTTGGCCTCAGTTTCTTCAACTCTGAAAAAGATCGTGTTGGACAAGATGAGCTCCAAGGGCTCTTGTGGGGCTGACCGTCCTAGCTCATGCTCTGTGCCTGCTCAGAAAACGCAGCTCTGAGAAGACAAAAGTGGAGCCCAGTGGGTCAGGAGATGGACTGGCGGACTAACAGGGGCGGAGGGGAGGAGAGGGGATTCTCTTTCCCCCGGGGGCCATCCCCATCCCTTGTCATTAGAAAGCCGCACCCACAGCTCCTCTCACTCACTGTCAGGTGCATTCCTGCCCGGAGGAAACAGGCCAGTGTGTGGCTTTTATGGGCCAGAGGCAGCCTTCCGCCTTCAGGCACTGTCAGCTAAATGCCAGTTTCCCCGTCCACCTTCCTCTGGCCCCCAGCTCTTCCCCTTTCCTCCACCGCTTTTTTGTACAAGTCAGGACTCAGAAGCCTCCAGGGGACGGAATGAGAGTGATGAGCAGGGGTCCGGGTAATGAAGGAGGTGCTTGGTCACTGGGGTGGGGGTGATGGAAGACAGGCAGAGAGAGGCGAGCCTTGGACCTGGAAGTGACCTTGGTGCTTCCTCGGCTCCCAGCAATCAGCAAGACCTGTGTGACCCCCAAAGAAGTCTTCTGCATTCACTTTTCCATCTTCCAAGTGGACCAACCTGCCCCTTCTGCCTCAGGAGGTGGTTGGGAGCATTCACGCGGCCCTTAGACAGCCTGCTGCTTCGCTGGCCCCCAGCAGGGAGCTGGGGGGTGCAGGGCACCGTCACCTTGGACAGGGGAGTATCACTGGGGACCTGCGGGCACAGCGGGTTCAGGATTAACTACTGGGGTGGGAACAACTCAGTTCCTGGCTTNACACTTTGGGATCTGCCCTGCCTGGTCCCTGGCTTTCAGGGGGACGGAGGGCAATGTGTGATTTGTGATACGAGAACGTCTATCCGGAGGCTAGTCAGCCAGTGCTGATACTGGACGCAGCCAGACTAATGGGCTTTCAGTCAGGGCACAGTGAGTGCTTTCCTGGAGATGCAGGAGGTGTGGTGGATTGAGAGGCAGAGTTGGAGCTGGTGCCCTTGCTGCCCTGTTGTCTAGAGGGGGCCCCAGACCCAGGACCAAATCATGACACCACGTACTGGGTTGCCGCTGTTCCTCTGAGCCTCACCTGTAGACTAGGATCTTTATCTTAGAAAACTGTAGGCCCCTGGCTTATGTGAGTCACTTGATAAGTGATACTGGCTGTGGCTCCTTTGGCAAATAGCTTAATATCTCTCAGCTTTGATTCTCCATCTGTGAGAGCAAGATAGCAGTACCCTGGCCTCATAGGGTTATTGTGAGGATGGGAAGATATCTGTAAAATGGCTTGTCATGGGGACTAGGGTTCAACAGCGTGTATCGAGTCTACAATGGGAGCTCGTCCCAGAGTGAGCCAGCAGGTGGGCAGAGGGTCATAAACACTGCCCACACAGTGCTCTGTGCCCCAGGGGAGGGGATTCTTCCCTGGTCACTGACTTAGCCAGTGAAGGGAAAGTACGGGAGGGGGAGTGGGAAGATGGACTTTGTGGATGTTTTTGCTGATTTAAATTTTGCTTTCAGGCATTTTCCAAGTGGCTCAGTGGTAAAGAACCCACCTGCCAATGCAGAGGACACAGGTTCAACCCCAGGTCCAGGAAGACATCGCAGATGCCCGCAGAGCAAATAAGTTCATGGGCCATCACTACGGAGCCTGAGCTCCGGAGCCCAGGAACTGAAATTATTGAGCCCACATGGTCTAGAGCCCTGTGCTCCCCAACAAGAGAAGTCGTTGCAATGAGAAGCCCGCTCACACCAAGAAAGAGGAGCCCCCTGATCACCGCAACTAGAGAAAAACCCAAGCAGCAAGGAAGACCCAGCACACTCAAAAATACATAAATAGTAAATAAATAAAAATTTTCTGGTTTCAGAAATTGGAACTGACAACGTCTGCAAGGCACCAGCTGAACGGATCGCGTGCTCGGAGGGGCGGGAAGCACCAGAGCCTGGTGAACAGCACAGCGTCACAGCTCACAGCTCCCCTTCCCCTGCTGAGCGATGGTTTTGCTCCCCCACGTTCATCATTAGCCCTTTCCATCTGCTGACTCATTCTCACACCGCTCCAGCCCCGGAAAGCTGAGCGTGTGGAAGGAGGCCTATTAATAGCCTTTTCCTGGGACACTCATCCCGGCTATTTCTAAGACCGTGTGAAGGCAAGCCCTGAAACCCTGCCCCTCATCCTTGCCCCCTACCCCACCAGCCATCTCCTCACGGAGATGAGCCGTGATAGCTGTAGGCGCGGGTGGAGGGCAGGTGGAGGGCAGGTGCCCAGCAGGCTCTGGAAGGTCTGTTCTGTCCCGTCCACGTTTGTTGACATTTCAAAATGGTGGCCTGTCCGTTTTGGCCAGAGAGCCAGGCGTGGGAGCGATCCTCTGCAGGGGCTGACAGAGGGCTCCTCGAGGCACACCACACAGGGAGCAGGTGAGCGAGAGGATGCAGGACAAACCCCGGCGGAGGGCAGGGAGCCATGGGGGCAGAAAGCTGCAGTGCCAGCAAGCAGGGCTGGGTTTGCCTGTGGAGGGGCTCTGTGGGCTCCGCTTGGCACACAGGCTGCAGAGCCCAGAGGGCACCCGGCCTGTGCGTGGCACTTGGGCGTGGTGCCCGGTGCCCAGTGCCCGAGGCGGCCTCTCTGACTGAAGGAAAGTTACATGGCTCAAAATAGCTTGGAGTTAAAACTCCCCTCTGAGTCCTCCCCACCATTCTACGCAAAACAAAGAAGTCTCTCACCCGAAGAAAAAAAATGGACATTAACATTGATTACGCCCAGCTCCTAGCTGGTCCAGCCTCTGGCCAATCTCCAGAATTCCTCGCCCCAGCCATTTAGGAGAGAACTACTCTGAACCACCTTGGAGAAGAACAGGCTCCCTTAAGACAGCACTCCACATACACGCCTATGCACCCTTACTCTTTTCTGGGTTAGTGCAGCAGCTCACTAATCTGGCTGCTGCCCCTTCTCGCCTCATTAAAGGTGCTCTGTTCCTGTAAAGTACCGGTCTCGCTCTTTTCCTGAACCTCGCCTTCTCTAACTCCCTTACCCTCCATTGACCACAGCCAGACAGCGCAGCCTGCTTTGGGGACATTGTCCACTACAGTGAAGGGTGTCCCTGGGTGGAACAGAATCTGCGGCAGGGCAGGGCAGATGGAGGCCTCTGGGCAGGTGTGAGGAGCTCAACGGAGGTCCAGCTTCTTGGACACAGTAGTGGGACGTGGCCAGCGCACTCTCCGAGGGCGCCTTTTAGAGAGGCGGCTGAATGAGAGGCAGTCCAGAGCACTGTGTGGGTTGGTTTTCTTTTTTTTTTTTTGCTCAACTTCACTGCTCGTTAGCTGTGTGCACTTGGTCAACACATGACCCTCTCTTGGCCTCAGTTTCTTCAACTCTGAAAAAGATCGTGTTGGACAAGATGAGCTCCAAGGGCTCTTGTGGGGCTGACCGTCCTAGCTCATGCTCTGTGCCTGCTCAGAAAACGCAGCTCTGAGAAGACAAAAGTGGAGCCCAGTGGGTCAGGAGATGGACTGGCGGACTAACAGGGGCGGAGGGGAGGAGAGGGGATTCTCTTTCCCCCGGGGGCCATCCCCATCCCTTGTCATTAGAAAGCCGCACCCACAGCTCCTCTCACTCACTGTCAGGTGCATTCCTGCCCGGAGGAAACAGGCCAGTGTGTGGCTTTTATGGGCCAGAGGCAGCCTTCCGCCTTCAGGCACTGTCAGCTAAATGCCAGTTTCCCCGTCCACCTTCCTCTGGCCCCCAGCTCTTCCCCTTTCCTCCACCGCTTTTTTGTACAAGTCAGGACTCAGAAGCCTCCAGGGGACGGAATGAGAGTGATGAGCAGGGGTCCGGGTAATGAAGGAGGTGCTTGGTCACTGGGGTGGGGGTGATGGAAGACAGGCAGAGAGAGGCGAGCCTTGGACCTGGAAGTGACCTTGGTGCTTCCTCGGCTCCCAGCAATCAGCAAGACCTGTGTGACCCCCAAAGAAGTCTTCTGCATTCACTTTTCCATCTTCCAAGTGGACCAACCTGCCCCTTCTGCCTCAGGAGGTGGTTGGGAGCATTCACGCGGCCCTTAGACAGCCTGCTGCTTCGCTGGCCCCCAGCAGGGAGCTGGGGGGTGCAGGGCACCGTCACCTTGGACAGGGGAGTATCACTGGGGACCTGCGGGCACAGCGGGTTCAGGATTAACTACTGGGGTGGGAACAACTCAGTTCCTGGCTTCCGGGTACTTGAACACTATTCACCGCTATGGAAGGGAACAATGGGACTATACAACCTGTCACTGGTCTGCAGCATCAGGACCAGTAACCGGCCAAGCTGAGGCTAGCCAGGGACCCAGCATGCCCCAGGTAGTAAGATTACTTACTCCAATAGAGTCTCTCTAGGAAATCTGGATTGGACCCATGGAGAAAATGAGACAGTGGCTAAAGGAGCAGAAGCAGAAAGAATACCCACCCCACCCCAAGGGAGAAGCAGGGTTCCGGACCTGGGTCGGCGGGGAGGGCATGTGTCCGCGGGTGTTACAAGGGAACAACCACCGTGCTAATGGATGGGAGCAGAGTGGACACGCGGAGCAGAAAACATCAGAAGCAACCAGGAAGGCGCTCGAGAGGAGACGGGAAGGCATGCCGGGGCGGGGGGGCCTTCTTCCGAAGGGATTTCCATGAGTCTCTGATTCTTGGGACCAAAGCAGCTGGAGAGGATCGGGCTTGGGGGGCTGGAGCAGCCTGAGGAGAGGACAGAGGTTCTTCTCTGGAAGGCCAGGAGGACCCGGGACAGGCGAGCGCCGGGAGGGAGGGATGTCGTGAGAACAGTGCTGGCAACGGAAAAGCCTGGGGAATACCTGGGGAAACGGGGGAAGAGGGGTATGTTTGGAGCCAAGGATCCAGAACGCTCATAGACCAGAATTTGAAAACATTCAGAAAGATACATTGTTGTATCAGGATGCTTCCAGTTGCTCCTAACAGAAAACCCTGCCAAATCTGGGTTAAACTCAGCAGGACTGGACTGGCTCATGTTTGGGAAAAGCTGGCACCCTGTTGCAGACTTCAGGCAAGGCTGGATCCAGAGTTCAGAGGCCACAGCAACAACCTTACATCAGCACTTTTTCATTCTTCTCCTGAAGGAGGCGTCATCCTAAACCCACCGGCCTGGCTCCAAGGCAATTTGCCATAAACATAATTGAAGGAATTTTTTTTTTTAAACAGTCAATGAAAATGCATATATTTTAAAATTTGATTCAGAAATTGGCTTCCAGGAAACTGATTTTAGGCAAATTGCCCTGCTTTCAGATATTCTCAAGAACAGAGGTGGCTGGCAGCAGCACCTAGAATTGTGTCAGCTTCTCTATTCATATCCAAGAGGAACCAAAAGGGCCTCCATGCCTCCACCTGACATGGGTCATTCTGGTGGGTCATCTGGGCTCACAGACCATTTCCTGAGCCAATGACGCTGGTCTGGAAAATATACTGGCTGGTGTGGCCGTATCTCCATAGCTTTTCCTGAACCAGTCACTAGGACTGGGCTGATGGGGCATCATTTTGGGGCTTAAGCCACTTGCACCCCACTAGTGAGGCTGGGGGTAAAAGCACGCCATGGGTATGTGGCTGGGAGATGCCCTGGAAAGACTCTGGTGGTCACGGGTGCTGAGAAGGCATCAAGGATGCTGTTTACAGCTAGAGACCGTCTTGATGAGCCAGCTGATTGGACTTTCTTCTATAGNTAGTAAGATTACTTACTCCAATAGAGTCTCTCTAGGAAATCTGGATTGGACCCATGGAGAAAATGAGACAGTGGCTGAAGGAGCAGAAGCAGAAAGAATACCCACCCCACCCCAAGGGAGAAGCAGGGTTCCGGACCCGGGTCGGCGGGGAGGGCATGTGTCCACGGATGTTACAAGGGAACAACCACCGTGCTAATGGATGGGAGCAAAGTGGACACGCGGAGCAGAAAACATCAGAAGCAACCAGGAAGGCGCTCGAGAGGAGACGAGAAGGCATGCCGGAGCCGGGGGGCCTTCTTCCGAAGGGATTTCCATGAGTCTCTGATTCTTGGGACCAAAGCAGCTGGAGAGGATCGGGCTTGGGGGGCTGGAGCAGCCTGAGGAGAGGACAGAGGTTCTTCTCTGGAAGGCCAGGAGGACCCGGGACAGGCGAGCGCCGGGAGGGAGGGATGTCGTGAGAACAGTGCTGGCAACGGAAAAGCCTGGGGAATACCTGGGGAAACGGGGGAAGAGGGGTATGTTTGGAGCCAAGGATCCAGAAGGCTCATAGACCAGAATTTGGAAACATTCAGAAAGATACATTGTTGTATCAGGATGCTTCCAGTTGCTCCTAACAGAAAACCCTGCCAAATCTGGGTTAAACTCAGCAGGACTGGACTGGCTCATGTTTGGGAAAAGCTGGCACCCTGTTGCAGACTTCAGGCAAGGCTGGATCCAGAGTTCAGAGGCCACAGCAACAACCTTACATCAGCACTTTTTCATTCTTCTCCTGAAGGAGGCGTCATCCTAAACCCACCGGCCTGGCTCCAAGGCAATTTGCCATAAACATAATTGAAGGAATTTTTTTTTTAGACAGTCAATGAAAATGCATATATTTTAAAATTTGATTCAGAAATTGGCTTCCAGGAAACTGATTTTAGGCAAATTGCCCTGCTTTCAGATATTCTCAAGAACAGAGGTGGCTGGCAGCAGCACCTAGAATTGTGTCAGCTTCTCTATTCATATCCAAGAGGAACCAAAAGGGCCTCCATGCCTCCACCTGACATGGGTCATTCTGGTGGGTCATCTGGGCTCACAGACCATTTCCTGAGCCAATGACGCTGGTCTGGAAAATATACTGGCTGGTGTGGCCATATCTCCATAGCTTTTCCTGAACCAGTCACTAGGACTGGGCTGATGGGGCATCATTTTGGGGCTTAAGCCACTTGCACCCCACTAGTGAGGCTGGGGGTAAAAGCACGCCATGGGTATGTGGCTGGGAGATGCCCTGGAAAGACTCTGGTGGTCACGGGTGCTGAGAAGGCATCAAGGATGCTGGTTACAGCTAGAGACCGTCTTGATGAGCCAGCTGATTGGACTTTCTTCTATAGGCAGCCAGGTGTGTGCGAGAGTGCCAAGTCGCTTCAGTAGCACCCAGCTCTGCAACCCTGGGGGCCATAGCTCACCAGGTTCCTCTGTCCGTGGGATTCTCCAGGCAAGAATACCAGAGTGGGTTGCCATACCCTCCTCCAGGGGATCTTCCTGGCCTGGGGATCGAACTCGCATCTCTTGCATCATGCAAGTGGGTTCTTCACCACCAACACCACCTGGGAAGCCCAGGCAGCCAGGTGACACTGGAGTGTTTCAGCCCTGAGATGCAACCTCTTCCAGGTGGTATTTTAGGGAGATTAGCCTGACTGTAGAATGGTTAGGAGAAGGGAAAGTCTGGCAAAGCAACAGGGTCATTAGCGAATGCAGGAGATTAAGCAATGAGGACTGAAGCCAGGAACCCAAAGTCAAAGAGGAATGATGCGGGGGCAACTAGGAAGTATTTTGAAAGAAGTCAATAGAGTGTCTTATTAGACGTGAGGGAAGTGGTTGGGTGGTGGCAGAGAAGGAGTCAAAAATGACAACAAGGTCTCTGACCTGGTGAAAATTTTGGAGTTCCTGCTCCATCTCCTTAACCCTTTTCTGAGAGTGGTCCCCTCACTCGCAGGGAGGGGCCCTTGTCCTGGAGCCCCATCATTTTGGCGGCCTAGCCCTCCTCCCATTTCTAGGAATGGACACTTCCCTCCTTCTGGGAACTGCCCTCTCCCCACCATGCCCTCCACTGTGAAGGCCACCGTGCTAACATACCAGCCCTGTCTAGGGGCACCCGACCTGAGGTGGGTCCTGATGAACTTCTCCTCAGCTTGGCGCCAGAACTGAGAAAGCGAGGTCTGTCTCTCTCTGGGAGGTTGAAGATAGGCTAGGTGAGTTTGTGACCTGCTACTGGCCTCATTCTTCTGCACGGACCAAGGAGCGCAGGAAGAAGTCGCAGTATGAAGAAACACTTAGCCAGTGCAGATACGGCTTCAGAGAATGTGCCTGCGAGCCACAGCCTGGAGCCCTGAAGGCTGTCAGCATTCTGCTTGTACTTCCTGTTCTTGGGCTCTGGGAGACACCCACTGGCTCTTTATGTACATTTTGAGGAAGTATTTCTGAAGTCGGGAAATCAGAAGTAGCTGTGGAGTCTAAAGAGAAACTACGCCAGTGAGGAACTTATTTGCATGACCAGCGAGTGTACTGGAGGTATTCAGACTGTACCATCAGTCATGTGGAGATGTCATAAGGAAATGCTAACACTTGTTGAGCAGACTCATAAGTGAAGAGGGAAACCATAGGAATGGTGAGATCTCCCAGAGAGAAAATGTGGAGAGAAGTTCAGAGGAAACTTCCAAAACAATCATGGTTTAAGGAGATCCAGCAAACAAAAGAGGAGGGCATGGCAACCCACGCCAGTATTCTTGCCTGGAGAGTCCGGAGGACAGAGGGGCCTGGCGGGCTACAGTCCATTGGGTCACAAAGTCGGACACGGCTGAGTAACTGAGCGGAGCACAGCAAAGGACTTACCAGAGAGATGGGGCAGCTAGGATGCTAGTGTCCAAACAAGGGACGCTAAGGGAAGAGTAAATTCAAGAATTTTTTTTGATGGAAATTTACTTTCTGGTTCAAATTTTAATTTTAATTAAAAGGTTCATGAATAGCCAATACAATTTTGAAAAACAAGAACATCTTGACAAAACACATGTCAAACTGATCTTACAATCATTCTCAGTTANCCTCCACTGTGAAGGCCACCGTGCTAACATACCAGCCCTGTCTAGGGGCACCCGACCTGAGGTGGGTCCTGATGAACTTCTCCTCAGCTTGGCGCCAGAACTGAGAAAGCGAGGTCTGTCTCTCTCTGGGAGGTTGAAGATAGGCTAGGTGAGTTTGTGACCTGCTACTGGCCTCATTCTTCTGCACGGACCAAGGAGCGCAGGAAGAAGTCGCAGTATGAAGAAACACTTAGCCAGTGCAGATACGGCTTCAGAGAATGTGCCTGCGAGCCACAGCCTGGAGCCCTGAAGGCTGTCAGCATTCTGCTTGTACTTCCTGTTCTTGGGCTCTGGGAGACACCCACTGGCTCTTTATGTACATTTTGAGGAAGTATTTCTGAAGTCGGGAAATCAGGAGTAGCTGTGGAGTCTAAAGAGAAACTACGCCAGTGAGGAACTTATTTGCATGACCAGCGAGTGTACTGGAGGTATTCAGACTGTACCATCAGTCATGTGGAGATGTCATAAGGAAATGCTAACACTTGTTGAGCAGACTCATAAGTGAAGAGGGAAACCATAGGAATGGTGAGATCTCCCAGAGAGAAAATGTGGAGAGAAGTTCAGAGGAAACTTCCAAAACAATCATGGTTTAAGGAGATCCAGCAAACAAAAGAGGAGGGCATGGCAACCCACGCCAGTATTCTTGCCTGGAGAGTCCGGAGGACAGAGGGGCCTGGCGGGCTACAGTCCACTGGGTCACAAAGTCGGACACGGCTGAGTAACTGAGCGGAGCACAGCAAAGGATTTACCAGAGAGATGGGGCAGCTAGGATGCTAGTGTCCAAACAAGGGACGCTAAGGGAAGAGTAAATTCGAGAATTTTTTTTGATGGAAATTTACTTTCTGGTTCAAATTTTAATTTTAATTAAAAGGTTCATGAATAGCCAATACAATTTTGAAAAACAAGAACATCTTGACAAAACACATGTCAAACTGATCTTACAATCATTCTCAGTTAAATGCTATTAAACCAATTAAATTTGAGGCAAGTGTGAGATACATTAGCATAGTTTTACAAAATAAGATCCTCAAATACAGAGAAGTCATGGTGTTTGGCAAAAAAAAGAAAGAAAGAAAGAATTGGTAAATTCAAGGATCTTAACCAACAAGGAAACATGGATGGGTTCAGGCTGAATTTGGGCAGCTCAGTAATGTTCCTTAGAGTCCAGGTTCTGTCCACTTCTCTTCTCTGCTGCACTGGGCACTGGATGCATCAAAGTAAGGGGAGACTCACTCCCTTGGCTTAGTATCTGGAAGGACAGAAGAGTGAAGGTTTTCTCAATCAAGAAATCTAAACTTCTCTCTGCAANCCAAAATCAGTGCAGATGGTGACTATAGCCATAAAATTAAAAGATGCTTACTCCTCGGAAGAAAAGTTATGACCAACCTAGATAGCATATTCAAAAGCAGGGACATTACTTTGCTGACTAAGGTCCATCTAGTCAAGGCTATGGTTTTTCCAGTAGTCATGTATGGATGTGAGAGTTGGACTGTGAAGAAAGCTGAGCACCGAAGAATGGATGCTTTTGAACTGTGGTGTTGGAGAAGACTCTTGAGAGTCCCTTGGACTGCAAGGAGATCCAATCAGTCCACTCTGAAGGAGATCAGCCCTCGGATTTCTTTGGAAATGCTAAAGCTGAAACTCCAGTACTTTGGCCAGCTCATAGGAAGAGTTGACTCATTGGAAAAGACTCTGAAGCTGGGAGGGATTAGGGGCAGGAGGAGAAGGGGACGACAGAGGATGAGATGGCTAGATGGCATCATTGACTTGATGGACGTGAGTCTGAGTGAACTCCGGGAGTTGGTGATGGACTGGGAGGCCTGGCGTGCTGCGATTCATGGGGTCGCAAAGAGTCAGACACGACTGAGCGACTAAACTGAACTGAACTGAGAGCGATACTGGTTTATTAATTGGCTTGGACCGATCAGGAGCCACTCTTTGAGCTGGGGGTGGGATCAGATTCCGTGTAGCTCCTCGCTGTAGAGGCTGGCAGCCCCACCTGCAGCTCCAGGGAACATGCTCAGGGGTGTGTTGGGGACGGAGAGAGGGGATTGGAAGCATCAAAAGCAATGAACAGTCCCCAGCAAGTGGCCCACAAGGCCTGCATGAGCTGGCCCTGCCTTACCTTGCTCCTGCTCTCTGTGCTTTGTAAAATTCCCAGGAGGTACCAAATTTCTTCCTCCCTCATGATCTTCTCATAGACTGATCACTTTATGGGGACTCTTTGCAACCCCATGGACTATACAGTCCATGGAATTCTCCAGGCCAGAATACTGGAGTGGGTAGCCTTTCCCTTCTCCAAGGGCTCTTCCCAACCCAGGGATCAAACTCAGGTTTCCTGCATTGCAGGCGGATTCTTTTCCAACTGAGCTATCAGAGAAGCCCTATGGGGAATACCTGACAATATTTGTTGCCTTAACTAATTCCTATTCCTGTAGCAAGTCTCACTTAAATGTTATTCTTTAAAGAGATCTCTCCAATCCTCCTAACTAAATTAGCACCCCTAATTCCACTTAGGTGGCTACTAGACTCAGATTTCAAATTGTAATTATGTTTATATTATGTTCAGTTGTACCTCTGTAGGGCAGGGCCCATGTTTGTTCTGCTCACCAATGAACCCTCCAAGACTGGCACACAGCAGAAGCTCGAGGAATATTTGATGACCACTTCTTTTTCTGACTCACATCTATTGTCTTTTTTAAGCCCCTGAGACATCTTTGGAGGTTTCTTGAATGTAAATATTTCTATAAAACATTATCTCTTCCAAAAGAATGATGACTTTAAATGAACCTAAGTAATAAGGAATGCCTTGAAAGCTTATAGAGTCCAAGCAATGGGACTTGATGTATTTTTATTATGTTCAAGTAATTTATGCCTCATGTCAGTTACATAAAGACAAGACTAGAGAAAACTAGTGAACTAATTAAACACCGTCTTTGTTTCACTCCCTACCTTATTAATTAATTATATTATCAAACATTTGTTGAACGCCTCCCCTGCAACAGCATGGGTTGGGCTATCAGACTTGGCTCCGTTTCACAAACATGTGTTAGGGCTGTTCTAGCTCCTAAAGCAAGAACTGAATAAACACATAAGTATGGTTTTCTACTACAAAGCCTAAAATAAATAAGCTTTTCTGGTTAACCATTAGATAACTCAGTAAACTTCAGTTGCTAGGAGGACATTCTTGTATAGTTTTCTAGTCATTGTTTCGAGTAATAGTTTCCTCTTCAGGGAGAGACTTAAGGTCTGGCAGTCTGCTGGAAGGAAGGCTGGAAGCTTGTCTTGAAATCATGTTCACACAGCAAGCATGCTGATTCTGCTCAGATTGCATGGCGAGAGGTGGCTATCAAAAAAAAATTGTGGGATAATTAAATCATTGCCTCCCCCTATCTACCCCTTGGAACTCCCACTGATCCTAGTTAACTGAAGCATAACTGTATTTTGTTTTTAAGACTTTCATATATCCCAAGCTTCAAAATCCACTAAGATTTTTTAAAAAAAAATATCAAAAGGAGGAAGCAGCAGTGGTCTTTGATGACTTACCAACTATTTTCCAGTTGTCCAGGCTTCTTCTCTCATAGGAAGGCAACAGTGAGAACTTGACTGGTAAGGCTAATGTTCATGACAAGCTATGATATAGAGCGTATTTGAGTACTTATTTTTGTCAGGTGAGGGTTAAGGGGAAGGGCAGTTTGGGACCCTGAAGAGGAAAAGAAAAGAAAGAATCTGTAAACTGGCAACATGGAAGCGTATCTTCACCTACTTCATATGGACATCGTGGCATCAAAATCAGAGGAATGTGCTGTGCAAATACGAAGGGTGTCATTTAATAGTTTCCACGTGGCCTCTCTTGTTTTATTATCACCCATCCCCTCCTTGCACATTGAAATAAAAAAAAAATAAAAGACTTGTTTGTATTTATCCTTTTCATTTCTGCTGAATGAACATATTTAACTCAGGGAAAGCAGAACTAGACAGGTCCAGTTTAATTGTTCAATTAGATATTAATACAGTGTTTTGGAAGATAAATACTTTATGACCTCAGAATGAATCAGCTTTCAGGGCAAGGAGACTTTAAAACAGAGGCAGGAATGCCTGCTGTCCATTGCTGTGGCCAGCAAGGCTGAGCTTCACACTCACACAGTTTAGAAGCTGGATTAACGAGAATGTATGAAACTGGACTTCATTCTCCTTCTCTTTCTGGGCTCCATCCCTGGCTTCACTTTAGAGCCTTCATTTTTAATCTCCAAACTATAGTTTCTAACCAATCATAAATAACCTGAATATCAAGGACTATCTAACTTCCAACCCAAAGTAGGTGCTCAATTCAACTCCAGAGCTGAATCAAAGTATTCAGTTCAGTTCAGTTGCTCAGTCGTGTCCGACTCTTTGTGACCCCATGGACTACAGCATGCTGGGCCTCCCTGTCCAATACCAACTCCCGGAGCTTACCCAAACTCATGTCCATTGAGTCGGTGATGCCATCCAACCATCTCATCCTCTGTCGTTCCCTTCTCATCCTGCTTTCAATCTTTCCCAGCATCAGGGTCTTTTCAAATGAGTCAGCTCTTTGTATCAGGTGGCCAAAGTATTGGAGTTTCAGCTTCACCATCAGTCCTTCCAATGAACACTCAGGATTGATCTCCTTTAGGATGGACTGACTGGATCTCCTGGCAGTCCAAGGGACTCTCAAGAGTCTTCTCCAACACCACAGTTCAAAAGCATCAATTCTTCAGCACTCAGCTTTCTTTATAGTCCAACTCTCACATCCATACATGACCACAGGAAAAACCATGGCCTTGACTAGACGGACCTTTGTTGCCAAAGTAATGTCTCTGCTTTTGAATGTGCTGCCTAGGTTGGTCATAACTTTTCTTCCAAAGAGTAAGCACCTTTTAATTTCATGGCTGCAGTCACCAACTGCAGTGATTTTGGAGCCAAAAAGATAAAGTCATCAGTTCAGTTCAGTTGCTCAGTTGTGTTTGACTCTTTGCGACCCCATGAATAGCAGCACACCGGGTCTCCCTGTCCATCACAAAGTCATAGATGGCCGAATAAATGTCCTACTTGATAACCATGCTGTAGACCGATTACTACTGTAGGTTGAAAAGCATGGAATGGATTAAAACACTGGGGAATCAGAGCACCTTGTGAGCCCTTAAAAGAAACGGATTATTTCCTGACGTAGAGTAGCAGCTGCGCCTTCTCCAGTGCAATGGGCAGGTGAGAAGTGTGGATTTTTCTCTGTATCTCTTTACTATTGGCAAATCCCACAGAATCCCACACTGGTGCATTTGCAGTGAGCAGGCAATTCCATAAGAGACACCTCATTTCACTGATCTTATCCAATTAACAAAAGGAGACAAACAAATTAAAAGGAAGTCCCTGAGGTGGCTGAGATCCAGTGTGCCTAAGTGGATAAACAACATAATTACCATCGCCTTCCCTAATGAAAGCACCACTCTCAGGGCTGGCTTTGAACAAGCACTTCTAGTTTTGCAAGAGTTAGCTACTGTCTTTTCAAGGAAAGGTGAGGAGGAAATGTGTTGAAAACAAAAGTTTTGGTTTAGACATAGATGGTGAGGGTTGATACCTATTGGAAATAACTGTTGAAGGAAGTCAGAGAATGTTCCTCGCGTCTCAAATGTAATCTTGTCTCCAAGCAAAGAGCCTGGGGAGTCCTCCAGGACTCTTCCCACCTGGAAATTCCAGCATCCTAATGGGATGCTCCTTCCCTGTGATTTATGGCGAGTTATGTGTCAGAGTGAGGAGATTCCAGAGGATGGACTACCCTTGAGAACAATCAGTGGTGCTTCTGAGGATCACCTATGCTTTTCTGGTGACCTGACTCCAGGGTACTCGACCGACTGATTCTGCTCACCTGATCTAGAGGAATTAGGCCCACCTGGGTCTTGCTGGCTTGCATACAAAGGAAATGACTTGGTAGTACATATACATTAGGGGTCGAGGTATTTGCTCTTGTCTGTAACAGTGGAACAATTAGCAAAGTTACAAACTGTCTGTTCATCAGATTTTGAGGCTACTCTTGGTTTACTGTTAGGAATTTGTTGCTTTGTTATGAGGTGTGTATGTGGGTTCAGTTGCTCAGTTGACTTCAGCTGTTTGCAACCACGTGGACTGTAGCCCACCAGGCTTCTCGGTCCATGGGATTTTCAGGGCAAGAATACTAGAGCGACTTGCCATTTCCTACAGCAGGGGATCTTCTCACCCAGGGATTGAACCTACATCTCCTGCATTGGCAGGTAGATTCTTTACCACTTAGCTACCTGGGAAGCCCTGGTAGGAGGTAACATGACCTAAAATAGGTGGCTTTCTACGCAAATCAGCAAATTCAATGTAACTCCAGCCAATAGTGTAATGGGATATAAAGGAAGAAGAAGAGAAAAAGAAAAGATTAAAAAGAATAATAAGGTAATGGGAGAGTCACTTTCCTTTTCATATATGAATATGCACCACGATGTTCAGGTATGTATGTGGTAGCTAAAAGTATGACCCTGGGACTTCCCTGGCGGTCTATATGGTTAAGACTCCTTGCTTCCACTGGTTTCGGGGGGTGGAGGGAATGAGGGGGTGGATTTGATCCCTAGTCAGGGGGCNTTGCGATGTTCAGGTATGTATGTGGTAGCTAAAAGTATGACCCTGGGACTTCCCTGGCGGTCTATACGGTTAAGACTCCTTGCTTCCACTGGTTTCGGGGGGTGGAGGGAATGAGGGGGTGGATTTGATCCCTAGTCGGGGGGCTAGGATCCCACAAGCCAAGTCACATCAAAAAAAAAAAAAAAAAAGTATGACCCAGAAATCCCACTCTTGGGTATTTATCCAAATGAAATGAAGACCTAGGTTCTTGAATATCTGAATATTGATAACACCTTTATTCATCATCTCCAGAAGCTGAAAACAGTTCTAATGTTTCTCAGCTGGGGAATGAATAAACAAAACTATGGCGCATTTGTGCAATGGACTGCGGCTCAGTAGTAAAATGGAAGGAACTGCCAATACCTGCAACTGTGGGGAAGGATTGTATGAACATTATGCTCAGTGAAAGAAGCAAGCCTCAAAAGGTTACATGCTGAATAATTCCACTTATATGCCATTCTGGAAAAGGCAAAACAACAGGGACAGAAATCACATCAGTGATTGCCAGTGGCTAAAGGGAGAGGTGAGGTTTGACTGTAGAAAGGCAGCATGAGGGAATCTGGGGAATGAGGGAACTGCTCTATCTTGATTGTGATGGTTACACAACTCCATGCATTGGGTGAAACTCAGACCTGTACATTTCAGGGGGTGGGTTTTACTGTATGACAACTGAAATATAAAATCAAATAGACCAGTGTTATACTAGTACAAGTATGGACAGATCAATAGAACATCATAGTGAACTAGAAATGAAGTGAAACATAGTTAATTAGTTTTGCTAAAGATGGCATTTTAAAAACCATGGGGAAAAGATGCATTATTTAATAAATGGTGTTAGGAAAATTAGTCCTTATCATTATGAAAGATACCTAATTTACTCCTTGAATCAAAATAAACTCTAGAAGGATTATAGATTTAAATGGGAACAAAAATGAGACTAGTGGAGGAAAATGAATTTTTTTTGTTAATACTGGTGTTGGGAAGGACTTTTAAAGAATGGTATAAAAGTCAGAAACCATAAAGAAATAAAACCCTAATTGATATGACTCTATACAACATTTTTTAAAGCAGTAAAACAAGCAAGCAATAACTATTAACTAGCCAATAGAAAAATAGCAATGTGGGAAAACATCGACAACATACATGACAGTCAGAGAAATCTGTAGTGAATGTTGGGGTGCACTGCTCAGAGCCCACCAACAGCCCTGGGGTCTCCCTAGCTGTAGAGAGTGTAGGTGTCAAATAGCTCACAGCTAGGCTTTTGCCTGGAAAATCCCATGGATGGAGGAGCCTGGTAGGCTGCAGTCCATGGAGTCACTAAGAGTCGGACAAGACTGAGCGACTTCATGTTCACTCTTCACTTTCATGCATTGGAGAAGGAAATGGCAACTCACTCCAGTGTTCTTGCCTGGAGAATCCCAGGGACGGGGGAGCCTGGTGGGCTGCCGTCTCTTGGGTCGCACAGAGTCGGACACGACTGAAGCGACTTAGCAGCAGCAGCAGGCTCCTCTCCTACAGCTGTCCTCAGCTGAAGACAGCCACTTTGCATGGTCTTCCCCCCTCCCTGAGGGCAGCTCTCATCCAATGATTGATTGATAAAGGAGTATGAAAACTGGCCCTCTTGTCTTAAGACAGACTGTGAAAGGCCACTCCAGCTCAAGAGCTCCCAATGGGGTCAGCTAAGTGGGGCCTTCTGTCCACTCCTGCTTTTTTTCACCCTCTCTTAGGTCTTGATCCCAAGGGCACTCCCCAATAAACTCTTTCATGGCAATCTGTCTCAGGGTCTGTTTCTAGAAATTTTAATTCCGAATAATATCCTTAATATGTAAAGAACTTTTCTAAATCAACAAGAAAATAGATACATAAGCAAAAGACAAACAGCTAATTTTTTATATGCACCATAATTAAAACTACCTGTGCCTTGTGTCACAGCAGGTTCACTTCTAGAATTTATCATGGAGAGATAGTCTCACAAGTGTGTAAAGCTATATGGTCAAGGTTGTCCACAGGAGCATTGCTTCTAATAGGGAAAAATTGGAAACAGTGCCCACCAATCGGTTAAATAAATATCATACTGTGTGGTTATTAAAAACAATGATTTAGATATTTATAAACAAGAAAAAATGTTCAACATTCAAATATTCTTCTTAAAGTACATTCTGTAAAATAGATTGCAGGATACATAACACACATATAAAATTAAAAATAACCTAGGGGGTTTCCCTGGTATCACAGTGAATAACAATCCACCGCTAATGGAGGGGACACAGGTTCGATCCCTGGACCAGGAAATTCCACATGCCTCAGGGCAAATAACCCCGTGCACCACAGCTGCTGAAGTCCGAGGGCCTAGATCCTGCACTCCACAACCAGAGCCTGTGTGCGTGCTGAGTCGTGTCTGACTCTGTGACCCTATGAAGTGTAGCCTGCCAGGTTCCTCTGTCCGTGGAATTTTTCAGGCAAGAATACTGGAGTGGGTTGCCATGTCCTCCTCCAGGGGATCTTCCCAACCCAGGGATCAAATCCGGGTCTCCTGTGTGTCCTGTATGGGCAGCCTGATTCTTTACCACTGTGCCACCTAGGAAGCCCCAAAGGAGAGAAGCCACAGCAATGAGTAGCCCCCAAACTGCAGCTAGAGGGTAGCCTCTCCTCTCTGCAACTAGAGAAAGCCGTGCAACTACGAATATGCAGTGCCACCAAAAGTAAACAAATAAAAATTTTAAAATGATCCAGGAAGTTTCAGAAGAAAATTTTAGTGGTTAGTATTTTTTAGGATTACAAGGGATTGTCATTTTCTTCCTTGTACTTTGCTATATTTTCTGAAAAATCTTTTATAATGTATAACTTGCATAATGAGATAAAAGTTATTTTTAAAAGGATACTGTTGGATAAGACTTTAGTATAAAATTTGAGCAGACTGATTGAAATTCAAGCATGTTTTCATGTTCACATTTCCAATTTTTTCAACTAAAGCAAATTAATCACAATATTAACGTTAACAGCAATGAATAAACAAAAATCTTAATTTCTGGCTTTACTATCCATATTAACCCATAACAGCCGCACACAACCTGTGCTAGACACCTGCTGTTTCCATGTTTGTTTTGCCTGAGCAGTCTCCAGTCTCCTTCTTCAGGTAACGGGCCTGGTTTGCCTTTGGGGAAACTACCCTCCCTCTTGGAAAGCCAAGAGGTTCCTGTGAGGCTGACCCTACAGCCCCCATGTAGAGCACATCACCCACCCACACCTCCCACCCCTCCAGCCACGAGGGAGTCAGGAGGAGTGTGTTCTGAGTCAGTCCAGTGAGAGTCAACTACCGGACTTTGGTGGCAATTGTTAGGAATGCAGTGTGAAGTGTGTGCGTGCTGTGGCCTCAGTCGTGTCCACCTCTTTGCCACCCCCTGGACTGTAGCCCACCAGGCTCCTCTGTC
This sequence comes from Raphicerus campestris, assembly GCA_006410735.1. Classification (NCBI taxonomy): domain Eukaryota; kingdom Metazoa; phylum Chordata; class Mammalia; order Artiodactyla; family Bovidae; genus Raphicerus; species Raphicerus campestris. The sequence goes on from SJYW01019382.1 coordinate 154,399, forward strand.
CATGGGATTCTCTAGGCAAGAACACTGGAGTGGGTAGTGGTTCCCTTTTCCAGGAGATCTTACTGACTCAGGGTTCAAACCCACATCTCTTGGATCTTCTGCGTTGGCAGCTGGTTTTTTACCACCAGCGCCACCTGGGAAGCTCCTAGGAATGGAATACTTGCTCTCAGCTGGGGCTGCTAAGCTGGGTACAGAGAAGCTTGGAGACAGGCTGCTGAGCAAGAAGTCAACACAGAACAAAACAGAGCAGACAGATGGAGAGAACATTCCTGAAGACGTGCTGGTGCCTTTCAGTCCAGCTGCACTCCAGAATAAATCCCTGGACTTCTCACTTGCACGAACGAACACATTCTCCAGTTTTGCTCGAGCCTGTTTGAGTTGGGCATCCTCTGCATCTCAGAGGATGTGGTATGATACTCATTCTACTACAACTTCAAGGAAAGCAAAATCCTGTTCTTTTGTTCAACCTTTCAGTCATTCAATTAAAATGTGTGGAGTACTGTCTTAGCTCAGGCTGCCATAACAAAGTACCATAGACTGGGTGGTTTAAACAAGAAATCTATTTCTCACAATTCTGCAGGCTAGTTCAGGATCAAACTGCTACAAGGCAGGTTTGAAAGCAAGCAGTTCTCAAACTGCTACAAGAGGCGTCTACTCTTGGCTTGCCTGTGGGCCACCATCAGGCTGTACGCTCCCATGGCTTCTTCTCTTTGCCTGCTGAGACAGGAAGCAGTTTTCCAGTGTCTTTTCCTATAAGAGACATAAAAGCCCCACCTTCATACCTCATCTAACCTTTATGACCTCCCAAACGCCCCGTCTCCACATCCTATTACACTGGGGTTAGGGCTCCAACACCCACTGAGACACACTGAGCTCATCATATGCACCTAGGACCCACCATGTGCTAGTAACTATGCTAATCCTAGGAGAACAGGGGAGGAAGCCAGTCTCTGATCTTAACAGGATGGGCACTCTTGGTGGGAGCTCAAGCCAACCTCCTCTAAGCAGAAGGTAGGCCATCATTTCTTTCTCTCTATGGACACTCCCTCCTGCTGGAGAAGTAGAGTCTATCTTCTCTCTGGCTCTCTCTGGCCTTCCTTCTTTGGACTCTTCCAGCTGTCTGTCAAGTCAGAATGGCTGCAGACTGGGAGGCCTGGGCTGGGCAGTCCTGGTAGTGACACAAACACCCTTCTGTCCCGCAGTCGTGCTCCTTGCGCTCTCTCTCTCTTTTTTTAAACTTATTCATTTTTTACTTATTTGACTGCATGGAGTCTTAGCTGCAGCGTGCGAGCGCTCAGTTGCTTCAGTAGCGTCTGACGTTTTGTGGCGTCATGGACTATAGCCCACGGGACTCCTCTGTCCATGGGATTCTCCAGGCAAGAATACTGGAGTGGGTTGCCATTTCCTTCTCCAAGAGATCTTCCCAACCCAGGGATCGAACTGGCAGGCAGTTCGTGTTTCTTCTCTCTTCTGCACTGGCAGGCAGGCTCTTTACCACTAGCGCCACCTGGGAAGCCCCCTTTAGCTGAAGCCTGTAGGATCTAGTTCCCCTACTAGCGATCGAACCTGAGCCCCTGCGCTGTCAGGGCAGAGTCTTAGCCAACAGGGATGTCCCTGTGCTCTGGTTGCTGGACTTTGCTCTCCTCTGAACATGGTGGGATCTAGACTTGGGGATGCACTTATGGAAAAATGATAAAGGAAGAAGCTGCCTCATGCCTAAGTCAGAGCGGTTCCGCAGGGGCTCGGCCCAGCCTAGACTACCAGCTCCACATTGGGGACCGATTGGGGCCCACGTCCCAGGGTCAGTCTTGGCTGGCACCTTGCTCTCTGAGTGTGGGTGACCTCATGGCGAGTGGCTGGTGGCCAGAGGACAGGGTCTGGGCCTTCCTGGGCTTTCTGGTCAAATGCTTCCTTCATCTTGCCACCCACAGACGTGTGTAATATCTTCAAAGGAAACTGCTCAGATGAGAAACTTGTGGGGAGTGTAATCCTTTTCAACATATCTACCTGAGCCAGATGGCTCTCTCAGAGGTCCCTGTTAGAGAACTTAGGAGGCTGTAGATCACATATCCAGAAGGGGAGAAGCAGCATCCTCAGCAGATTCCATGAGGATAAGGGTAACTCGTGAGGTCATGTCTGGTAATTACAGAATTATCTTCATTATTTTTTAATGTAGTCAAGGCTTGAGTGCACGGGCATTTTCATTAGACAGTATAAACTTTTGAAACCAATCCCAAACATTTCTGGAGAAACTGCACAAACAGGCAGTGAGCCTTCTGATCGCACCTGGAGATGGAGAGTCCTAAACTGGGCTGACGGCCACGCTGTCCACCGTGGGAGCGACCCGCTGGCTTCCTCTATCCTCTCGGGCCTGGAGAACCAGTCTCAGTCCAGTGGTCCCTTCCTTGGTGAGCACGTCAGAACCTCCTGGGGAGCTTTGGCAGGCTTCACGTATCCAGTACTCCCCTTTGGAGACTGATCCTGTAGGTCTGGGTATGAGAGGGCGGGGGGACCTCCAGCACCTGAATTACACTGATGAGTCTCTAAATTAGCAGATGGAGACCCGAGACCCGGAAAGAGAGAAATCCACTTGTCTAAGGTGGCAAGGACTATTGGTCAGAGCCAGGCCTAGCAGCCAGGTTTCCTGACTGACCCACTGCTCCTTTCACTACGTAAGTAGAAGCACAAACACACAGGTATTCTTATCCAAACTGCCTGGTTGGCTTCTGTTACCCGAGGAGCCACCTTGGAGAGTGGAGTGTGGCTTCAGTCTGCCCCTGGGAGCGCTGATCAGCAACTTCTAGCTCTGCCAAGCAGACGGACCTGTGCTATTTGGGTAACAGCTGCCAGACAAATCTGTCACTCATTTCCAAAGACAAGGCCACTGGCCTTTTGTATTCCACTNTGCCTTTGGGGAAACTACCCTCCCTCTTGGAAAGCCAAGAGGTTCCTGTGAGGCTGACCCTACAGCCCCCATGTAGAGCACATCACCCACCCACACCTCCCACCCCTCCAGCCACGAGGGAGTCAGGAGGAGTGTGTTCTGAGTCAGTCCAGTGAGAGTCAACTACCGGACTTTGGTGGCAATTGTTAGGAATGCAGTGTGAAGTGTGTGCGTGCTGTGGCCTCAGTCGTGTCCACCTCTTTGCCACCCCCTGGACTGTAGCCCACCAGGCTCCTCTGTCCATGGGATTCTCTAGGCAAGAACACTGGAGTGGGTAGTGGTTCCCTTTTCCAGGAGATCTTACTGACTCAGGGTTCAAACCCACATCTCTTGGATCTTCTGCGTTGGCAGCTGGTTTTTTACCACCAGCGCCACCTGGGAAGCTCCTAGGAATGGAATACTTGCTCTCAGCTGGGGCTGCTAAGCTGGGTACAGAGAAGCTTGGAGACAGGCTGCTGAGCACGAAGTCAACACAGAACAAAACAGAGCAGACAGATGGAGAGAACATTCCTGAAGACGTGCTGGTGCCTTTCAGTCCAGCTGCACTCCAGAATAAATCCCTGGACTTCTCACTTGCACAAACGAACACATTCTCCAGTTTTGCTCGAGCCTGTTTGAGTTGGGCATCCTCTGCATCTCAGAGGATGTGGTATGATACTCATTCTACTACAACTTCAAGGAAAGCAAAATCCTGTTCTTTTGTTCAACCTTTCAGTCATTCAATTAAAATGTGTGGAGTACTATCTTAGCTCAGGCTGCCATAACAAAGTACCATAGACTGGGTGGTTTAAACAAGAAATCTATTTCTCACAATTCTGCAGGCTAGTTCAGGATCAAACTGCTACAAGGCAGGTTTGAAAGCAAGCAGTTCTCAAACTGCTACAAGAGGCGTCTACTCTTGGCTTGCCTGTGGGCCACCATCAGGCTGTACGCTCCCATGGCTTCTTCTCTTTGCCTGCTGAGACAGGAAGCAGTTTTCCAGTGTCTTTTCTTATAAGAGACATAAAAGCCCCACCTTCATACCTCATCTAACCTTTATGACCTCCCAAACGCCCCGTCTCCACATCCTATTACACTGGGGTTAGGGCTCCAACACCCACTGAGACACACTGAGCTCATCATATGCACCTAGGACCCACCATGTGCTAGTAACTATGCTAATCCTAGGAGAACAGGGGAGGAAGCCAGTCTCTGATCTTAACAGGATGGGCACTCTTGGTGGGAGCTCAAGCCAACCTCCTCTAAGCAGAAGGTAGGCCATCATTTCTTTCTCTCTACGGACACTCCCTCCTGCTGGAGAAGTAGAGTCTACCTTCTCTCTGGCTCTCTCTGGCCTTCCTTCTTTGGACTCTTCCAGCTGTCTGTCAAGTCAGAATGGCTGCAGACTGGGAGGCCTGGGCTGGGCAGTCCTGGTAGTGACACAAACACCCTTCTGTCCCGCAGTCGTGCTCCTTGCGCTCTCTCTCTCTTTTTTTAAACTTATTCATTTTTTACTTATTTGACTGCATGGAGTCTTAGCTGCAGCGTGCGAGCGCTCAGTTGCTTCAGTAGCGTCTGACGTTTTGTGGCGTCATGGACTATAGCCCACGGGACTCCTCTGTCCATGGGATTCTCCAGGCAAGAATACTGGAGTGGGTTGCCATTTCCTTCTCCAAGAGATCTTCCCAACCCAGGGATCGAACTGGCAGGCAGTTCGTGTTTCTTCTCTCTTCTGCACTGGCAGGCAGGCTCTTTACCACTAGCGCCACCTGGGAAGCCCCCTTTAGCTGAGGCCTGTAGGATCTAGTTCCCCTACTAGCGATCGAACCTGAGCCCCTGCGCTGTCAGGGCAGAGTCTTAGTCAACAGGGATGTCCCTGTGCTCTGGTTGCTGGACTTTGCTCTCCTCTGAACATGGTGGGATCTAGACTTGGGGATGCACTTATGGAAAAATGATAAAGGAAGAAGCTGCCTCATGCCTAAGTCAGAGCGGTTCCACAGGGGCTCGGCCCAGCCTAGACTACCAGCTCCACATTGGGGACCGATTGGGGCCCACGTCCCAGGGTCAGTCTTGGCTGGCACCTTGCTCTCTGAGTGTGGGTGACCTCATGGCGAGTGGCTGGTGGCCAGAGGACAGGGTCTGGGCCTTCCTGGGCTTTCTGGTCAAATGCTTCCTTCATCTTGCCACCCACAGACGTGTGTAATATCTTCAAAGGAAACTGCTCAGATGAGAAACTTGTGGGGAGTGTAATCCTTTTCAACATATCTACCTGAGCCAGATGGCTCTCTCAGAGGTCCCTGTTAGAGAACTTAGGAGGCTGTAGATCACATATCCAGAAGGGGAGAAGCAGCATCCTCAGCAGATTCCATGAGGATAAGGGTAACTCGTGAGGTCATGTCTGGTAATTACAGAATTATCTTCATTATTTTTTAATGTAGTCAAGGCTTGAGTGCACGGGCATTTTCATTAGACAGTATAAACTTTTGAAACCAATCCCAAACATTTCTGGAGAAACTGCACAAACAGGCAGTGAGCCTTCTGATCGCACCTGGAGATGGAGAGTCCTAAACTGGGCTGACGGCCACGCTGTCCACCGTGGGAGCGACCCGCTGGCTTCCTCTATCCTCTCGGGCCTGGAGAACCAGTCTCAGTCCAGTGGTCCCTTCCTTGGTGAGCACGTCAGAACCTCCTGGGGAGCTTTGGCAGGCTTCACGTATCCAGTACTCCCCTTTGGAGACTGATCCTGTAGGTCTGGGTATGAGAGGGCGGGGGGACCTCCAGCACCTGAATTACACCGATGAGTCTCTAAATTAGCAGATGGAGACCCGAGACCCGGAAAGAGAGAAATCCACTTGTCTAAGGTGGCAAGGACTATTGGTCAGAGCCAGGCCTAGCAGCCAGGTTTCCTGACTGACCCACTGCTCCTTTCACTACGTAAGTAGAAGCACAAACACACAGGTATTCTTATCCAAACTGCCTGGTTGGCTTCTGTTACCCGAGGAGCCACCTTGGAGAGTGGAGTGTGGCTTCAGTCTGCCCCTGGGAGCGCTGATCAGCAACTTCTAGCTCTGCCAAGCAGACGGACCTGTGCTATTTGGGTAACAGCTGCCAGACAAATCTGTCACTCATTTCCAAAGACAAGGCCACTGGCCTTTTGTATTCCACTGTGGTAGACAAGATAGGGACATGTGAGACACGTCTCCTCCTGTTTCCATACATGAACTCTCTTGTGGGGCGTGTGCCCATCTTAGTTCCATGACCAGGGATTGAACCTGTGCTCCCTGCGTTCGGAGCGCAGAGTCTTAACCACCAGTGCGCCAGGGAAACCCCGGTGTATGAACCCTTAATGCCCCGTGGTTTGCGGCTGTGGTCACTCGTTTACAAAGCCTGGCTCAGAGTGCTTGTTGAGGAAGAACCATCACTTGTGCTATCACGCCCCAGGGGGGCCTGTCTGCTGCTGGCCTTTCCTAGGCACCAAGTTTGAATGTGCACATTTTCATTGAATGCGGAAGATATACCCTACAACAGTCAAGAAAGAAGAATTTGTTGAGGGACTTCCCTGATGGTCCAGTGGCTAAGACTTCACACTCCCAATGCAGGGGGCCCAGGTGGAGGAACCAAAAGATCCCCCATGCCACAGGATAACTAAGCTTGTGCACCTTACCTGAAGAGCCCGCCTTGGCAGCTGGAGAAAGCCCGTGCCCCCCAGTGAAGAGCCCTCATGCTACAAGGGAGACTTGTGCAGCCAAAATTTAACAACAAAAGAAGTATTAGTTGAGAGATAGGACACACCCAGCATCATGCCTGTGTTTAACTCATGCTGTAGTTAGAAGGCATTTCAGGGTGTTGCAGGGAGAGAACGTAAACGCCTCAGAGCTCTCTTTCAGACAAAGAAGGTCCCCTATTCACAACACACTTAAGAGTGTACTAAAATTCCTTTACTCCTAGAGAAAAATATCCTTTGGATACCCCGGAAGGCTTCCATCAACCTCTCTCCGCCAGGCCTATCTGGTGGGACTCAGCCACACAGCGCTATTGACTGTCTCAAAAGTGCCACTTTGCTGGAAGAAATCTGGCAGCTGCAAGTCGTACAGCTCCCTGGCCCCTTGGACTTGCCACCACTTGCAACTGTTTTACAGTTGAGGAAATCTAGAGACGGAGTGATTAAAGCCCGGCCAAGGTCACTCACATGGAGTTCAGAGTACAATCCAACAGAAGGGAAACTTGCTGGGTTTCTAGAATCAAAGGACACGAAAGCTGGAAGGGATTTCAAGAGGTCATTTGGCTCACTTGCTTCACTGCAGGTGACCAGCGGAACCGGCTGAGACTCACGACTATCTAGGGGCATAGGCTTCATAATGCCCCCTGACCTCTGGGTTCAAGTTTGTTCTTCCCTATAGTTCTTCCTAAAGTCTAACCGAACGCTCTCTTGCTGCAACTCTTTCTATCATCCCAACCAGTGTTTCATGGAGAGAACAGGGCTTCTCTAATGTGAGGCCTCATTTGTTCTACTGAAGAGTCGGCTCTAGGGCAATCTTGAAAGACCCACTCAGAGAGGCCTTGTGGGGAGCTTTCTGCCGCCAAAGGCACACTGGTCTTTATTTTTGGCTCTTTTATACTTTGGCTGAATGCCAGGCAACTGTACTTTCCTGATTCATCCTCCTCAAGGATTATTTTCCCTGGAGAAGAGAAGGCTGAAGGCAAATCAGTGAGAACGCGAAGACAGAAGATAAGTGAGAGACGGTATGCACAGCCTCGGAAACTGCAGAGTGACAGCTTTCAGGTTAGGAAGATGGAAGGGGTCTTCCTCACTCTGAGGGCTATTATTGGAGTCAGACCTGATCCAGAGGGCGGCTGTGGCTTGTCCTTCTCAGGAGGACTTACAGACAGGAGATGGTCTCAACACAGGGGTGACTTCGCTGTGCTCCCCATTGGGGGAACAAAGGGGCACTTTACTTGGACTCTTTCCAGCTTTGCGGGGGCTCGTCCCCTGCTCTGAGAAAGCACCAGTCCTGAAGCCTTCGAAAGATCAGTGTGTGTGAGGGAACTAATAACGTGCAGCCCCACGAGATGCCCTTTGAGTCTGGCTCTCACCCTGTGTTAAACCAGCACAGACAAGCCTAAAATGAGATGGTTCCGAGATGGCTCCCCGGGCAAAGTTTGAAAGCTTTAAAACTGATATTTTCTTTCTTGATATGTTCTCCCCCTCCTGCCTCCTTCCATTAGACTGTGCAGCAGGAGACAGAGTTCGAGGTTTATTCCCACGCATAGGATTTGATTTCGTTAAGTCTCCTTTGGGGGTAAACTATTCACTAGTTGCTCTTGAATCCCTGCCTAGTTTGAAAGGCTTCAATAGCAAGGAGAATTTTTCTTAAGCCAACTCTTCCTAAAGATGAAACGAGATATTATAAACTCTATGGAGATGAGCTTTAAGAAGAATATATATATATGACAAATCAATAGACTGCTCTTTACATTGACACTTTTTGTAACACTTTTCACCAGTCTCTTCCAATCTACCAACAAGCATGTCCATCATGTCCTGACTGAGGCCAGGTTTAGGCCATGCAGTGTAGGCTTTATCCCAAAGCATCAGATTTATCCCTGCCCTTAAAAGCTCTCCAAGTTAGGGGGCTACAAGTCTTAACTCACTCATTTAGGCTGCCAAAATGGTATTAGTGTTTTAGTGGATTAAGGAAGTCGTCAGATATTCAGAAAGCTTTTACTAAAGGGTGCATGGCCAGAGATCGCTTTCAAGAAAGGGCAGATTTGTGAGAAGCAAAGCAAAACAAACAAATAGAAATAAATGGGGGGGGGGGGGGGGAGAAAGCAAACTATGAAAATTTAAGCTAGGATTTTAAAACTTTTCAATATAGATCCTTTCAGTCACATAGAAAGATACAGAATCCCCGTGTACTCAGCACTTACCATTTCATGGCCAATCTTGCTTCCTTTATACCCCGACCCACTTTCCCCACATCATGGATTGTGTGGAAACAAAACCCAGACATCGTAGCATTCCATCGATAAATATTTCAGCATTTTTACTAGCATTTTGATGTAAGCAGGATCAACTTATGCAGGTCAGAGCGTGTTTCAAAAAACAAACACCAAATTGAAAATCTTGACACAATAAAAAGATCCCCCAAGCCGCAGCTAATAGCACATTTATTCCCAGTTCTACTTGGTTCAACAACATCCTAACACATCAGAAGAATCCTTAATTCTTTTTTCTTTTTGGAGGAGGTTAAAATAAAATGTATATGTCCAGAAATGCATGCTTTTTGCTATAATGCTGGGATGTTAATGGAATGTTGGAAGCATATGAACAAACACTTGTCCCTGTACATCTGCTTCAATGTAAGTCTATTTCTTTAGTCTATTTTCAACATAGCTCAGAGTGGTATTTCAGGAAGACATGCTTTTCTTAAACCAGAGTCCAACAAAAATGGTCAGAGGAATCTGAGGATGGTTGGACAGTCTGGGGCCAGGAGGTAACAGCACAGCTGGGGAGGGGAGAGGATGGGGAGGGCGGTGGGGGCACAGAAGGCAAGGAGACTCGTAGGGCTTTGCCTGGATGTGAAACTGAGTGGGAGGCAAAGAATGAAAGTGGAGCATGTTAGTTAATCTTGGAACGAGGATGAGTCATACAGAAAATGAGATACTTTCCCACTGATGCTTTGAATAATACCCTTTGACTGGGAAAAGAAACCAAATGAATGTTACTTTTTTTTTTTGCCACAATATTTCCCCAACCAAGGATAGAACCCAGGCCCCTACAGTGGAAGGGCACAGTCTTAACCACTGGACTGCCAGGGAAGCCCCTAAATGCTGCTCTTGATACGGTAAATACAGGCGATGGCCTACAAGGTATACAGTTGAAGACTGAGCGTGCTTCTGAGCTCTTCCTCTCTTCCTGGGTGACCTGGAGCAAGCTATCTAAAGTCTCAGGGTCTCAGACTCCTCCTTTTCAACAAAAGGAAAGTTGGGTGAGATCATCTCTGGATCCCTGGAGACCCGTAATATTCAACAATTCTGTTAATTGATATGTATTGTAAAAGGACAGATAGATATGAATTGGGGGTGACTTTTGGATGGGGGCTACTAGCAGTAAGAAGCAGCAGGAGGAACTGAGACAAGCCAACCCATGGACAAACTGTCATACGGGCAATAAACTAAGGCACTGACCCACAAGCACCAAGGGCTTACGTATCCGCTCCTTTAGTGAGCGGTTCACATACATTATCTCTCTTAGTTCTTGAAACAGCCCTACGAGGTAGGTTCCAATATTATCATACTATCATGAAGAAACAGGTATAGAAAGGGGTAAGTAATCTACCCAAGAAACACTGCCAATCAATCAGAAAGCCAGACTCGACCCAGGAATCTATTCTGACTCTTAAAACCTAACCATACTACGTTCTCTCTTATTATGCTGCTGCTGCTAAGTCACTTCAGTCGTGTCTGACTCCGTGCGACCCCATAGATGGCAGCCCACCAGGCTCCCCTGTCCCTGGGATTCTCCAGGCAAGAACACTGGAGTGGGTTGCCATTTCCTTCTCCAGTGCATGAAAGTAAAAAGTGAAAGTGAAGTCGCTCAGTCGTGTTGGACTCTTAGCGACCCCATGGACTGCAGCCCACCAGGCTCCTCGGTCCACGGGATTTTTCCAGGCAAGAGTAACGGACTTATTATGCTAAGGTACATAAAATAACCATTAAAGCCATGTATTTTACCTTTCAATCAAAATCTAGAAATCTTTGTTAAAAATATGACACAGGAGTCCATTTGAAGGGGGTCCCACTGCCTAAAACCCCACTGGGACAAATTAAGCACCAGAATTAAGTAGAGTGATGAATTATAAACCACTGAAAAAATAGGATTCAGGAATGCCCTTACTGATGATAGACAGACAGATAAGTGCATACATACATAAGAGAATACTGAGGGTTGCCTGGTAGACATGGAGAGACTACTAGAGCTGGAAAATTGTTTGGTAATCATCAAAATAAAGACGGGGTCGGGGCTTCCCTGGCGGCTCAGTGGTTAAGGAGTCCACCTGCCAAATGCAGGAGACATGGGTCTGATACATGGTCTGATCCGACGCGGTGCAGAGCAACCAAGTCCACGCGCCGCAACTGTCGAGCCTATGCTCTAGAGCCTGGGAGTGGTGCCCACTGAGGCCCGCTCACCCTAGAGCCCGCGCTCTCCAGCAAGAGAAGCCGCGGCAACGGGAAGCCCGAGCACCACAACCAGAGAGGGCTCCTGCTCCTGCAGATAGAGAAAAGCCCGCACTTGGCAATGAAGACTTAGCACAGCCCCCCAATAATAAACTAATTAACTAATTAAAATGGGATCAGGCAGAAACTGTCAATAGATGCTAAATCGAAGGGGGGGCATGTAAATGAGCAAGAAATTTGCATGGTTGTAAAGTCTCTCTCCTGAGACTTATTAGTTCAAGGGAGAAAAAGATTATATACAGTAAACAATTTGATCAACAACTTGATGGGTGAGAAAAATTTACATTACCAATAAAGGGCAGATGGACATCGTGCGCCTTCAGCTGTAATAACATTAGAAAGACAGGATATCCATTTTGCAATATTCTAGCCAAGAATGCATAAACAAATAAAAAATATGTGAACGTTCTATTTTCTTTAAAAAAGGCACGGGGAACTGTATTATTTTAAAAATGCCGACGTCATAAAAGACAAAGGCTGCGGAGACGGTCCAGATTAGAGGTTATAGGGGTAAGACAACTAAATGCGCGTTTGACCCAAAACTTGACGCTGTGCAGGAGGGGGTGGTGATGATAATACTTCAAAAGACATTAGTGGATCAACTGACAAAATTGGAATGTGGATGATGTTCATGTATAAAGTTGGTAAAAATGCCCTGTGGTTATGTTGAGAAAATTCCTATTTTCAGGAAATGTACATTGAATTTAGTGCTGAAGGAGCCTGATGAGTGGGACTTAGCCTCATATGGTTCAAAAGAGAAAGTTCAAACACTAAAAAAAAATGGGATAAAACGTTAATAATAGTTGATAAAATAGTTCATAAAATATAGGTAAAGGATATGTGTGTGTGTGGGGGTGTCCTTGAAAGTTTTTCTAAGCTTGAAAATATGCCCAAATAAGGAGAATTTTTTTAAAAGTCAGTCTGGCATCACGTTAGTAATTAGTGGTCAGTCTCTTAAATTCTCAAACTGTGTGTGGCGGGGTGAGGGGGAATAAAGGAATGATCCACATTGAGCCATGAGAACAATTGTCATCAGATGGAAAAAGCTTAAGGGAGAGCTGGCTCCCTGCTGTTTAGGGGTCCACCAACCAAGCCAAGGAGTTATATGGGTCACACAGAAAACAGGCTCATGTGTGAACAAATAATGGAATAATTCCACTGTGAGAAATACCAGGATAACCAACATCTCAGTTATGTGTAAGGGAAGGTTTTCAGGCATGGGACTATAGCCCACTTATTTCAACATGAATCTCCCCAGTAGAAGAATTAGTCTGTTTAAGCTCATCTTCCTTTTGCTTTTCTGGAAAATATGTACGTGCGTGCTAAGTCACCTCAGTTGTGTCTGACTCTTTGTGACCCCACGGACAGTAGCTCACCAGACTCCTCTGACCATGGGATTCTCCAGGCAAGAATTATTGGAGAGGGTTGCCATGCCCTCCTCCAGGGGATCTTCCCAACCCGGGGAAAGAAACTGCATCGCCTGTAATTTCTGCATTGCAGGTGGATTCTGTACATGCTGAGCCAGCAGGGAAGCCCCTCCTGGAAATATATTGGGACTTAAATTATATCTGCAAAGGATCTTTTTCACAAATAAGGGAGAATATTCACAGTTTCCAGGAATTAGGATATTGAGCATATCCTTTGGGAGCCACCCATTACAGGCCCTTTCCATGTACCAGGCATTGTCCTAAGCATCTTATATGCATTAACCCATCTATTTCACAACAACCCAATGATATAGATATTATTTTGGTCCATATTGGGGGAAGGAGGCACAGAGCCATTAGGTAACCTGCAATCATTTCTTAGGATAATTTGGTTTGAGCAGCAGGCTTGGGGAAGAGGAATGAGAGATAAACAAGTTAAGATCACATGCAAGATGCCTTAAATACCTAGATAAAATAGTGTGCCTTTATTCGTGAGTAACGGGCAGTAACTGAGGGTTTTGAACAAGAGTGTCATGTGAACATTGATATATGGGAATATTGATCAGAAAGCACTGTGTTAAACAGACTAGAGGAGGGCAGGAATGAGATGCCTATTAGAAGTGCTCACATAATTGCTCCAAGAGACGTGTCGGCGGGGGCTGAAAGTCTGGCCACAGAAACAGAGGAATACTTAATAGCCCATCCTTCTTTTCATCCCAGCATGGGGAGCCAGGCGGTCTTTTCCATTAGACTCAGCTCGTCCATCTTCCTCCTGGTTCCACACCAGGAGGCAGTTGAGAGATAAAACAGTCTCCATTTGCCCCAATTTAGCAGACACTGGTTTTTCCATTAAAGGATGGCTCTCAAATCTGAAGACACCTGAGCAACGCCTAGAAACGCAATCCCAGTAGTCTCGATTGTGCTCACTCTTAAGACAACGGCACTTTGGGGACTGAAAGATGTCTCTCTTGAGTTTAAGAGAGGGTCAACTCTGACCTTACAATGGAAAACCTTGAAGCTCAATGCAAAGCATAAATAAAGTCAATAACAAGGGCCCATGGGAATGGTATGTGGCTGCAGCTACCACGAGGCTAGATCTTGGCTGTCTTCTTCTAGAATCAGCAGACAGGCTAGAGGGAAGCATTTCTAGCCTCACTTCCCACCTACTCTTTTTGGTGTATATTGCCATTTCCAGTGCTGCCTAAATTTTAAGTCTCTTTGGTTCCTAATGAGGATTTGATCAGTAATTGATAGAAAAGGCTTTTCACTTTGGATGATGAAAGGTTTGAGTGCAAGAGGCACCCAGTCATACTCTGACTCCTCAGCCCAACCCATTAGTCAGAATAACAAATACTTCCAAAAACTGTCAAGGATTTTTTTTTTTTCTGACACAGCGAAGGCAAAACCAGAAATGCATTCACACCTGGAGCTTGATTAATTTAAGGTGTGCTTGGATCTCCTTGGTGGCTCAGACAGTAAAGCGTCTGCCTGCCGTGTGGGGAGACCCGGGTTCAATCCCTGGGTTGGGAAAATCCGCTGGAGAAGGAAATGGCAACCCACTCCAGTAATCTTGACTGGAAAATTCCGTGGACTGAGGAGCCTGGTGGGCTACAGTCCATGGTGTTGCAAATAATCAGACACAACTGAGCAACTTCACTTTTACTTTATCTACAAGAAAAAGACATTTGATTTCATTTAAAAATTCTAATATGTGATATCATTTATTGCTAAATAAAATTTGAATGTGCAGATTAATACAAAATAAAAAGTAAAATCAAAACATTTTAATGTTTGAGGATTTTTTTTTTTTTTTTTNAGGAAATGTACATTGAATTTAGTGCTGAAGGAGCCTGATGAGTGGGACTTAGCCTCATATGGTTCAAAAGAGAAAGTTCAAACACTAAAAAAAATGGGATAAAACGTTAATAATAGTTGATAAAATAGTTCATAAAATATAGGTAAAGGATATGTGTGTGTGGGGGGGTGTCCTTGAAAGTTTTTCTAAGCTTGAAAATATGCCCAAATAAGGAGAATTTTTTTAAAAGTCAGTCTGGCATCACGTTAGTAATTAGTGGTCAGTCTCTTAAATTCTCAAACTGTGTGTGGCGGGGTGAGGGGGAATAAAGGAATGATCCACATTGAGCCATGAGAACAATTGTCATCAGATGGAAAAAGCTTAAGGGAGAGCTGGCTCCCTGCTGTTTAGGGGTCCACCAACCAAGCCAAGGAGTTATATGGGTCACACAGAAAACAGGCTCATGTGTGAACAAATAATGGAATAATTCCACTGTGAGAAATACCAGGATAACCAACATCTCAGTTATGTGTAAGGGAAGGTTTTCAGGCATGGGACTATAGCCCACTTATTTCAACATGAATCTCCCCAGTAGAAGAATTAGTCTGTTTAAGCTCATCTTCCTTTTGCTTTTCTGGAAAATATGTACGTGCGTGCTAAGTCACCTCAGTTGTGTCTGACTCTTTGTGACCCCACGGACAGTAGCTCACCAGACTCCTCTGACCATGGGATTCTCCAGGCAAGAATTATTGGAGAGGGTTGCCATGCCCTCCTCCAGGGGATCTTCCCAACCCGGGGAAAGAAACTGCATCGCCTGTAATTTCTGCATTGCAGGTGGATTCTGTACATGCTGAGCCAGCAGGGAAGCCCCTCCTGGAAATATATTGGGACTTAAATTATATCTGCAAAGGATCTTTTTCACAAATAAGGGAGAATATTCACAGTTTCCAGGAATTAGGATATTGAGCATATCCTTTGGGAGCCACCCATTACAGGCCCTTTCCATGTACCAGGCATTGTCCTAAGCATCTTATATGCATTAACCCATCTATTTCACAACAACCCAATGATATAGATATTATTTTGGTCCATATTGGGGGAAGGAGGCACAGAGCCATTAGGTAACCTGCAATCATTTCTTACGATAATTTGGTTTGAGCAGCAGGCTTGGGGAAGAGGAATGAGAGATAAACAAGTTAAGATCACATGCAAGATGCCTTAAATACCTAGATAAAATAGTGTGCCTTTATTCGTGAGTAACGGGCAGTAACTGAGGGTTTTGAACAAGAGTGTCATGTGAACATTGATATATGGGAATATTGATCAGAAAGCACTGTGTTAAACAGACTAGAGGAGGGCAGGAATGAGATGCCTATTAGAAGTGCTCACATAATTGCTCCAAGAGACGTGTCGGCGGGGGCTGAAAGTCTGGCCACAGAAACAGAGGAATACTTAATAGCCCATCCTTCTTTTCATCCCAGCATGGGGAGCCAGGCGGTCTTTTCCATTAGACTCAGCTCGTCCATCTTCCTCCTGGTTCCACACCAGGAGGCAGTTGAGAGATAAAACAGTCTCCATTTGCCCCAATTTAGCAGACACTGGTTTTTCCATTAAAGGATGGCTCTCAAATCTGAAGACACCTGAGCAACGCCTAGAAACGCAATCCCAGTAGTCTCGATTGTGCTCACTCTTAAGACAACGGCACTTTGGGGACTGAAAGATGTCTCTCTTGAGTTTAAGAGAGGGTCAACTCTGACCTTACAATGGAAAACCTTGAAGCTCAATGCAAAGCATAAATAAAGTCAATAACAAGGGCCCATGGGAATGGTATGTGGCTGCAGCTACCACGAGGCTAGATCTTGGCTGTCTTCTTCTAGAATCAGCAGACAGGCTAGAGGGAAGCATTTCTAGCCTCACTTCCCACCTACTCTTTTTGGTGTATATTGCCATTTCCAGTGCTGCCTAAATTTTAAGTCTCTTTGGTTCCTAATGAGGATTTGATCAGTAATTGATAGAAAAGGCTTTTCACTTTGGATGATGAAAGGTTTGAGTGCAAGAGGCACCCAGTCATACTCTGACTCCTCAGCCCAACCCATTAGTCAGAATAACAAATACTTCCAAAAACTGTCAAGGATTTTTTTTTTTTCTGACACAGCGAAGGCAAAACCAGAAATGCATTCACACCTGGAGCTTGATTAATTTAAGGTGTGCTTGGATCTCCTTGGTGGCTCAGACAGTAAAGCGTCTGCCTGCCGTGTGGGGAGACCCGGGTTCAATCCCTGGGTTGGGAAAATCCGCTGGAGAAGGAAATGGCAACCCACTCCAGTAATCTTGACTGGAAAATTCCGTGGACTGAGGAGCCTGGTGGGCTACAGTCCATGGTGTTGCAAATAATCAGACACAACTGAGCAACTTCACTTTTACTTTATCTACAAGAAAAAGACATTTGATTTCATTTAAAAATTCTAATATGTGATATCATTTATTGCTAAATAAAATTTGAATGTGCAGATTAATACAAAATAAAAAGTAAAATCAAAACATTTTAATGTTTGAGGATTTTTTTTTTTTTTTTTTTTGCATGGGAACAGATTAACTCCACAGAATAGCCTCCTCCTGAGGTTAAAAATAAAAAGCTTCTGGGACTCCCCTGGTGGTCCAGTGGCTAAGACTCCACTCTCCCAATTCAGGGGACCCAGGTTTGATTCCTGACCAGGGAACGAGATCCTGCATGCCACAACTAAGACAGAAGATCCCACGCACCACAAGTAAGGCTTGCTGCAGCAAAANCATGCAAGATGCCTTAAATACCTAGATAAAATAGTGTGCCTTTATTCGTGAGTAACGGGCAGTAACTGAGGGTTTTGAACAAGAGTGTCATGTGAACATTGATATATGGGAATATTGATCAGAAAGCACTGTGTTAAACAGACTAGAGGAGGGCAGGAATGAGATGCCTATTAGAAGTGCTCACATAATTGCTCCAAGAGACGTGTCGGCGGGGGCTGAAAGTCTGGCCACAGAAACAGAGGAATACTTAATAGCCCATCCTTCTTTTCATCCCAGCATGGGGAGCCAGGCGGTCTTTTCCATTAGACTCAGCTCGTCCATCTTCCTCCTGGTTCCACACCAGGAGGCAGTTGAGAGATAAAACAGTCTCCATTTGCCCCAATTTAGCAGACACTGGTTTTTCCATTAAAGGATGGCTCTCAAATCTGAAGACACCTGAGCAACGCCTAGAAACGCAATCCCAGTAGTCTCGATTGTGCTCACTCTTAAGACAACGGCACTTTGGGGACTGAAAGATGTCTCTCTTGAGTTTAAGAGAGGGTCAACTCTGACCTTACAATGGAAAACCTTGAAGCTCAATGCAAAGCATAAATAAAGTCAATAACAAGGGCCCATGGGAATGGTATGTGGCTGCAGCTACCACGAGGCTAGATCTTGGCTGTCTTCTTCTAGAATCAGCAGACAGGCTAGAGGGAAGCATTTTTAGCCTCACTTCCCACCTACTCTTTTTGGTGTATATTGCCATTTCCAGTGCTGCCTAAATTTTAAGTCTCTTTGGTTCCTAATGAGGATTTGATCAGTAATTGATAGAAAAGGCTTTTCACTTTGGATGATGAAAGGTTTGAGTGCAAGAGGCACCCAGTCATACTCTGACTCCTCAGCCCAACCCATTAGTCAGAATAACAAATACTTCCAAAAACTGTCAAGGATTTTTTTTTTTTCTGACACAGCGAAGGCAAAACCAGAAATGCATTCACACCTGGAGCTTGATTAATTTAAGGTGTGCTTGGATCTCCTTGGTGGCTCAGACAGTAAAGCGTCTGCCTGCCGTGTGGGGAGACCCGGGTTCAATCCCTGGGTTGGGAAAATCCGCTGGAGAAGGAAATGGCAACCCACTCCAGTAATCTTGACTGGAAAATTCCGTGGACTGAGGAGCCTGGTGGGCTACAGTCCATGGTGTTGCAAATAATCAGACACAACTGAGCAACTTCACTTTTACTTTATCTACAAGAAAAAGACATTTGATTTCATTTAAAAATTCTAATATGTGATATCATTTATTGCTAAATAAAATTTGAATGTGCAGATTAATACAAAATAAAAAGTAAAATCAAAACATTTTAATGTTTGAGGATTTTTTTTTTTTTTTTTTTTGCATGGGAACAGATTAACTCCACAGAATAGCCTCCTCCTGAGGTTAAAAATAAAAAGCTTCTGGGACTCCCCTGGTGGTCCAGTGGCTAAGACTCCACTCTCCCAATTCAGGGGACCCAGGTTTGATTCCTGACCAGGGAACGAGATCCTGCATGCCACAACTAAGACAGAAGATCCCACGCACCACAAGTAAGGCTTGCTGCAGCAAAAGAAAAAAAAAAAAAAAAAGCTTCTAGTATCTTTTGGTCCTCAGAGTGTGATCTGGGAAACACTAACACTGGCATCCCCCAGAAGCTTATTGGAAATGCAGAATGTCAGGCTCCACCACAGACCTCACTGAATCAGTATCTGCTTTTAACAAGGCACTGAAGGCAAGGGGTCACTATTTTCACGAATGTTAGTCCTTCGGAAGGCATCCAAACTATTGAAGAAATTGAAAGGAAGAGGTACATAAAAAGAGTAGGCAAAACAATGAGGAATTCACTCTACAAAGTCTTGTGTGATCAGAACCCGATTGTGGAACACACCACTAGAGAATCAGATTTGGGAGTGACCTGTTAAAGAGATGTCACTCACATGTAGGCCACCTCCCCTTAGTAATACAAATAATAATTACAAATTAATAAGAAAACCATGGAACCAGAGACCTTTAAAACCGAGACAAATGATAGAATTTGTAGTAAGCACTGCGTGTGAAGTCTGGAGCCTCAAACTGAGTTTGTTTCTCTCTATTTGGGGTATGAAGTTAAAAACAAACCCAGTGCTGGTGCGATTAGGGCCTCTCAAGCGGAGGGACCTTGAGCAAATGTCTTCATTTCTTGGAGTCTCATCCCATAATCTGTAGAATCTGTCCTACAAACCTTATAGGCTCATCATGCACCTTAAATAAGGGATGTGGACGTGTTTTAAAAACTACATGAGAACCTAGAATGTTGCCATGGCGGGTTTCAAGGGTGGGTCCTAGTTTCATTCAATTAACTGCATCTTGTGTGAGATAATATCATGGCAAAACTATGGTAGCCTGCTTGAAGTAAAGAAAACAATGAGCTAATTAATAAGATTGTGTCACAGTGGTTTCTACACTGTCTAGAAGAAGAGGATTCTCTGATTCTCAAGTTCCAGTGTAGACAGGGAAACAAGGATATTCAGTAAGGATCTATTGAACGAATGCCTGAATTACTAAACTTGAGAAAGGTAATTTACCAACATTCACTCATTCATTCATTTATTCAACAAACACTTTTGAGTCCCAGGTTGGCTGGGGATAGATACAATGGTGAACAGAAAAGCACACACTGCCCTTGCCCACATGGAGCTTGTGTGTGAGCATGCTAAGTCACTTCAATCGTGTCCAACTCTTTGGACCCTATAGACTGTAGCCTGCCAGGCTCCTCTGTCCATCGGATTCTCCAGGCAAGAATACCAGAGTGGGTTGCTATGCCCTCCTGCAGGGGATCTGCCCAACCCAGGAAACAAACCCCTGTCTCTTCTGTCTCCCGTATTGGCAAGCAGGTTCTTTATCACCAGAGCCACCCAGTTTATTTATTTATTCTTGGCTGTGCTGCATGGCACTGTGGGATCTTAGTTCCCTGACCAGGGATGGAACCCACGACCCCTGCACTGGAAGTGCAGGGTCTTAACCGCTAGGCCACCATGGAGCCTACAGCCTAATCAAATACTCAAATGGATAAATGTAAATGGCATCCTTGCTCTATGCCACAAAAATCAGGACCAGGAGCCAAGCGAACTTGTACTAGAGTGATGTGACCTGGTCAGAGAGGTCACAGAAAATTCATTGAGGAAATGGCTCTTAAGCTGAGAGCTGAGTACTAACTAAGGTGGGGAAGAAGGGAGGAAAGAGTGTCCCAGGCAGAGGGAGTAGGGTATGCACAGGTGTTTTGGCAAAAGGAGGCATGGTGGTCAGAAAGACCAGGCTGTTTGCTTCGGGGTGATGGGATGAGGCTGGGGAGGCCAGCCCATGGCCAGCCCTGTGCGCGCGAACTTGGCTCATCCCCTCCGGGTGCTGGGGAGCCACAGAGCGATCGCAGGTGTGACGGTGCTGGTGCTGGTGGAGGTGGTGGGGAAGGACGTATATTTTGTCATGATCAGATCTGGGTTTCAAAATTATCACTCTTGGCAGCAAAATGGAACATGACTCAGGGACAGGAGGGCCGGGTGCATGTGGAGACACCAGGAGACTCTCACAGCTCAGGAGACAGAGCTGAAACCGTCCCTTCCACGGAAGACCCAGCTCCTCTGGCCCAGTTCTCTCCTCCACAGACAGCCTTGTTTCTGAGAGGCCCTTCCCACAAGAGGGAGGCAGGCTCTGGGCAAGGGATTCCGCCCCGCCCCGCCCCAAGACTAAGTAAATGAAGTAGGGATTCTGGTCAGCAACTCAGTCCGTTTTGAGTCTATGTGAATCAGTTCCCTTCAGGTGAAACGACAAAAGTGTGGTTTCTGAATGTCCAGGTTAAAATGTTCAGTCCTGGATTCATGGTGACCCCAAGTACAGGTAGCCTGAAAGGCTCTCATTCCCACCCCTCATGAGAATAT
This sequence comes from Raphicerus campestris, assembly GCA_006410735.1. Classification (NCBI taxonomy): domain Eukaryota; kingdom Metazoa; phylum Chordata; class Mammalia; order Artiodactyla; family Bovidae; genus Raphicerus; species Raphicerus campestris. Next base: position 175,499 of record SJYW01019382.1, read on the forward strand.
GAGGCAGGCAGTATCATCTTCTGCAGTCACATCTTAGGGCTTCCTTTGGTGGCTCAGATGGTAAAGAACCTGCCAGCAATGCAGGAGATGCAGATTCCATCCCTGGGTTGGGAAGATCACCTGGAGAAGGAAATGCTAACCCACTCCAGTATTCTTGCCTGGAGAATCCCCGTGGACAGAGGAGCCTGGTGGGCTACAGTCCATGGGGTCGCAAAGAGACAGACACAGCTGAGCACCTAACACACACATATCCAGTTAAATGGCCATCCCTGAGAACCCCTCACTAAAAAGATATGGAAGTGAGGCCTACAGAGTTTTAATAACTTGTCCAAAATATGTCATTTTAAGGATCAGTTCCCTGAACTTTCTAAAAGTCACCAGGTATATAAAGCTCTCAACATATTCTGCTGGTCAACATCATCTTTATAGACAAGTAACGGAGAGAGTCATAAAAATATGCTTTTAAACTAAATTTTTTTTAGACTTCTGTACTTTGTACTTTAATTACAATCTCCCACCCCTAGAGTTAGAAGGGCTAAAGAAAGAATGGGCATTCAGCCTAAACCTTAAAACTGACTAACTACGCCTTCCACAATTTCTAGTATTATGTAACACTGCACGCAAGAAATTCACAAATGCNGATCTTAGTTCCCTGACCAGGGATGGAACCCACGACCCCTGCACTGGAAGTGCAGGGTCTTAACCGCTAGGCCACCATGGAGCCTACAGCCTAATCAAATACTCAAATGGATAAATGTAAATGGCATCCTTGCTCTATGCCACAAAAATCAGGACCAGGAGCCAAGCGAACTTGTACTAGAGTGATGTGACCTGGTCAGAGAGGTCACAGAAAATTCATTGAGGAAATGGCTCTTAAGCTGAGAGCTGAGTACTAACTAAGGTGGGGAAGAAGGGAGGAAAGAGTGTCCCAGGCAGAGGGAGTAGGGTATGCACAGGTGTTTTGGCAAAAGGAGGCATGGTGGTCAGAAAGACCAGGCTGTTTGCTTCGGGGTGATGGGATGAGGCTGGGGAGGCCAGCCCATGGCCAGCCCTGTGCGCGCGAACTTGGCTCATCCCCTCCGGGTGCTGGGGAGCCACAGAGCGATCGCAGGTGTGACGGTGCTGGTGCTGGTGGAGGTGGTGGGGAAGGACGTATATTTTGTCATGATCAGATCTGGGTTTCAAAATTATCACTCTTGGCAGCAAAATGGAACATGACTCAGGGACAGGAGGGCCGGGTGCATGTGGAGACACCAGGAGACTCTCACAGCTCAGGAGACAGAGCTGAAACCGTCCCTTCCACGGAAGACCCAGCTCCTCTGGCCCAGTTCTCTCCTCCACAGACAGCCTTGTTTCTGAGAGGCCCTTCCCACAAGAGGGAGGCAGGCTCTGGGCAAGGGATTCCGCCCCGCCCCGCCCCAAGACTAAGTAAATGAAGTAGGGATTCTGGTCAGCAACTCAGTCCGTTTTGAGTCTATGTGAATCAGTTCCCTTCAGGTGAAACGACAAAAGTGTGGTTTCTGAATGTCCAGGTTAAAATGTTCAGTCCTGGATTCATGGTGACCCCAAGTACAGGTAGCCTGAAAGGCTCTCATTCCCACCCCTCATGAGAATATGAGGCAGGCAGTATCATCTTCTGCAGTCACATCTTAGGGCTTCCTTTGGTGGCTCAGATGGTAAAGAACCTGCCAGCAATGCAGGAGATGCAGATTCCATCCCTGGGTTGGGAAGATCACCTGGAGAAGGAAATGCTAACCCACTCCAGTATTCTTGCCTGGAGAATCCCCGTGGACAGAGGAGCCTGGTGGGCTACAGTCCATGGGGTCGCAAAGAGACAGACACAGCTGAGCACCTAACACACACATATCCAGTTAAATGGCCATCCCTGAGAACCCCTCACTAAAAAGATATGGAAGTGAGGCCTACAGAGTTTTAATAACTTGTCCAAAATATGTCATTTTAAGGATCAGTTCCCTGAACTTTCTAAAAGTCACCAGGTATATAAAGCTCTCAACATATTCTGCTGGTCAACATCATCTTTATAGACAAGTAACGGAGAGAGTCATAAAAATATGCTTTTAAACTAAATTTTTTTTAGACTTCTGTACTTTGTACTTTAATTACAATCTCCCACCCCTAGAGTTAGAAGGGCTAAAGAAAGAATGGGCATTCAGCCTAAACCTTAAAACTGACTAACTACGCCTTCCACAATTTCTAGTATTATGTAACACTGCACGCAAGAAATTCACAAATGCTTTTCATGAGCCGAGCTATATAGGTGTCAGGGTCTTTATTTCTAGATTTAATTTCCAGGCATGACAAGATCTTAGATCCAGTTTTCAGTCTCTAAGAAAAATGAGTTTTCCTTTGCTATTCACTCTCACCTGCTATTCTTTAGTTTAACCGACACATACAAAAAGCTCCGTGATTGTCTGGGGCCTCTCACTGGACATTCTACTCCCTATCCCGTTCCTGTTTCCCGTTTGCTTCCCAGTAGGGTTTCCAGCTCTGACCCTTTCTTTCATATGGTTTCCCTTATACCTCTGAGCCCTTTTGTGATGTTTCTGGGCTTTATTACTGCATTGTTACTTGTTTATTCTTTTTATATACTGCCTGTTCCCTCCAGGAGCAGCTACAAATTCAAGCCTTGGCCCTCATGTTACTGGTAGAGATTTTATATTTTTAGTTATTGGTAGAGATTTTTATATTTGTATTATTAGTCAATACATTCTAAAACAAGACAAACATATTTGACTTCCCCCATCATTTTTGCCCTAAGATTGAACATTAGAATTGATTGGCCATCAACCAAAGTCAAATGCAACCTGCTTTTCACATGGCTTTATTCATCTATCTGTCCTTAACACAGCTTCAAACACTCATGATTTTTGAAAACCAATATTCAGAGGTGTGTCTGTGTTTAGCAGTTTTTGTTTGTTTTTTACAAGAATCCTTTGAAACCTACGCTTTGGGTTGATAAGGTTCAGGCTAGCTCATTGAGCTAAGAAGATCCAATTTGGAGAAGCTTGGCATTGATAAAGCAGGGAGGTATCTTAGAGGGCTCTGAAATTGCAAAGTTCGTGTTCAACATTTGACTTTCACTCAAATTGGCAGTCTCTTTCCAAAATGAGCATTATTTTCTCATCTTTAAAGTATGCTGAGTTTAGTCAGTTTGAGCACTAAGCAAATTGTCAGGAGAGTTCTCAAGAATTAGGAAGAAAAAGCCAAGCCATCTTACTCAACCTGGGGCCACAACCTCCAGGAGTGTTGGTGAATAATGGTATGGCTTCCCTTCATTTTAACCCACTTCTGGCTGTGTTAATGCTATGCCAAGACAATCGGCTAAAAAAGGACAACACTGTGTTAAGCTACCAAAGTATTTTGACTACACTGTGCTAGAGGGGAAAAGGTTTATTTGACTGAAATGTTTTGCTGATAGGTAAATATTACTCTTTCTGGAATGCATGATTATAACTTTTCCAATCTGGAAAATGCATCTCTGACACCCCTCCCCGCTTCTAGGTTATGAGCACATAAAGCACATTGTCTGGGAAGTGGCTTACAAGAAGGGGGAAAATGTGGCACCACGCAGCTTCTCATAAGTGACTACTGAGTTGACTTGAACCTAGAGCCCCTTTTACATGGGTCTGAATGTCTCCCAGTTCAGTCTGCTTAGTGATTGAAAGGATTGCTACTGTTTGCTGAGCATCCTCACCTTCTGCACCGTCGTACTGATTTCTTTTTGGACATTAAGTACTTACACTTGGAGGAATATCTTTTCTTTTTGCTTTTGCCCACACAGCACATGGCTTTTAGGATCTCAGTTCCCCTAACCAGGGGCTGAGCCACGGCCACAGCAGTAAAGCATTGAATCCTAACCACTAGACTACCAAGGAACTCCCTGAAGGAATCTATCTTTTAAGTAAAGGGACCCAGCAGCTCCCAAAAGGAGGCAAAACAGTCTTCCAACTGGCTCCTGGCCATTTCCATGGGATATCTTGACCCACATGTGGCTCCTCAACATCTATATAGGAGGACCTGGTTTGTAGGAGGTTTGAGGCTGTATTCGTATACATGAATTCACAAACATCCATTGTCTACACCAAGGGAGAGAAGATTATGGAAGTCCCAATCCCATCTCCCCACTCCTTAGCAGTGCCACCATCCAGACTTCACTGAAAATTCAGCACATTAAAAAACAGACTCAGTATTTTCTCCTTAAGAACAGCTCCTTGCACACCCTTTCCAACTTCACCTGTTTTAAGCAATATTTTCCTTGTCGGATTAAAAACTACGTTTTTAAAATTCTCCTCGTCAGCTTTCACTCTCCCAATACCCAATTAATCAAGTCTTGTCAATTCTTTCTTAATAAATGTCTCAGGAAGTTTCCTCTATTCTTTTGCATTCCGGAAGAACAGAAACAGATGAGGATCTCGCTCTCTAGTCTGGATGGGGAGATGAGAAATACACCATACACAAGTGAAAAAACTTTTCTAGAAATAATATTTTTTTAAATGCAAAAATACATGGCCCCAAACAAGCCTTATACACAGACCCTGAGGCACTGGCTAGCACTGTCTTTGTCTCCCAGCAATCCAGAGCAGTTGGAGGTCCTTCTCGCTGTTGAGGGGCTGAGTGAGGCCTTTGGGAGTCCAGTTCAGGCCACTCTGACTCTAGCCACCCCTCCACTTAGGAAGCAGGAAGCCTTCACTTTCAAGTTAGCTCATCTTCATTCAGAGCACAGCAAGGTATGTATCCAATCTGAAGCAGTGTTAGCACAATTTATCAGTATTTCACAGTAATTTAAAATTTTGTATACTTCACCTCCACCTAGACAGAAGCTCATTCTGTATTCTCACTGCCCCTCCCGTTCCCCATAGCAACCAACATTGGGTTCTGCTGTTTGTAGTGTATAAATACAGTGCTTAAGTCTTAGAGCCTTAGAATTTTAAAGTCAGGGGGAATTTTAAGATCTCCTCTTGTTCAGTCCTTTACTCTCCAAAGACCAAGAAACAGGTCTAGAGAGACCGGCTGACTTGCCCAAAGTCACCCAGCTGGCTAGAGGCAAAGGAAGAACCAGAACCCAGGTTTCTCCTGCTTTAAGTCTGCACCCTAATGATCCTTAGATAATCAGTGACAGAAATATCTGACTTCACACAAGGTCTCCGGGCGATGGTGGCGATAGGGGGTGATTTGCTTTACTGAAACATTTACAAAGATTCCATTCATCGCCTCGCAGGACCGTCCTGGACGAACTCCTCAACTCGGTGTTGAGCAGTCACAAGTTACGTGCTGCACTTGTTTATGAGTCTGTCGGCCCTAATCGCAGTTCTGACAGAAGGGCGTCCCCGCGCCTCCCGCCGCCCCTCGCACTGGGGCTCCCCCTCCTGGCCCCTCCCAGGCTGCCGACTGTCACACGGCGGCCGAGCGGCCCGCCCCACGTGGACCTGGCTGGGAGGATCAAAGTCTGTTTGCTGGCTGGCCCCCGGCAGGTGTGAGGTGGGCTGCTAGGACCCGCAGCGCCTGGGCCAGAGGCCCGCCACGCCGCGGGGACCCCGCCTGCCTCGCCCTGCCCCTCCCCCTCCTGCTGCACGCGGCCCGCGCCCCCTACCCTCCCCCACGACGCCCGTCGCTGCACCCGGCCGCGGCCCCCGGCCCACGCCCGGCTCCTGAAGGGAAAGGCCCCGCCCCCATCTGTTGAAGCCGCGACACCGCCTCCTCCCCGCCCCACTGAGCCTCTGCCCAATAGCGAGCGCGGGTGGGCGGGACGCGGCGGCTGTCGTGAGGGGGTCCTGGCCAATGGGAAGACGTGCCGGGCCTGGTGGGCGGGGCGGCGAGGCCTTGTCACGCTCGGGTCCGTGTGAAAACGGGGGTTCCGAGTGCAAAGCAAAGTTTTTTTGTAAACCGTCTGCAAAGGCTGGGGGGGCGGCGGGTGGCGAAGAAGGCGCCCGACACCGGGCCGAGTGCAGCAGCCGTGGCCGCCGCCTCTTTAGCTCTTCAGGCGTCGCCTCCTCGGTCCGCGCCACACCGGAGGAAGACCGCCGGAGGGGAAGACCTGCGCGGAGAACCCGCAGATGCTTGGAGCCTCCTCAGCGCTGAGCTGCCGGTCGCCCGCCCCCGCCGCCCGCCCGCCCGCTGCTGCTCCGGCTCTCTGTCGGCGGGCTTCGGGAGCCCCAGCTCCCTGCCGCCTCCGCCGCCGCCCCGCTGTGGGGGTGTGGGGGCTGCTGGGGCTGAGCCGGGCCTCGGCGCCGGCTCCGAGGACGGACGCCTGAGGAGGAGCTGCGCGCCGCCGGCCNCCCGCCGCCCGCCCGCCCGCTGCTGCTCCGGCTCTCTGTCGGCGGGCTTCGGGAGCCCCAGCTCCCTGCCGCCTCCGCCGCCGCCCCGCTGTGGGGGTGTGGGGGCTGCTGGGGCTGAGCCGGGCCTCGGCGCCGGCTCCAAGGACGGACGCCTGAGGAGGAGCTGCGCGCCGCCGGCCGGCCGGGGACGCCCGCAGGCGCGGGGGCTCGGCGGCTAGACCCCGGGCTCGCCCGCCCCTGTCCAGTCACCGAGGCCCCGCGGCAGACTCCCGAGCGCCGCGCCGCTCGCCCTCCCTCCCTCCGTCGCCGGCTCCTCTGCGCCTCGCCGCCTCCTCAGGAGTGTCCGGGCCGCGCTCGGGCGGGCTCCTCAGCCGCAGCCATGGGGTGCTGGGGTCGAAACCGGGGCCGGCTGCTCTGCATGCTGTTACTGACCTTCATGTTCATGGTCCTGGAGGTGGTGGTGAGCCGGGTGACCACGTCCCTGGCGATGCTCTCCGACTCCTTCCACATGCTGTCGGACGTGCTGGCGCTGGTGGTGGCGCTGGTGGCCGAGCGCTTCGCCCGGCGGACCCACGCCACCCAGAAGAACACCTTCGGCTGGATCCGGGCCGAGGTGATGGGGGCTCTGGTGAACGCCATCTTCCTGACCGGCCTCTGCTTCGCCATCCTGCTGGAGGCCATCGAGCGCTTCATCGAGCCGCACGAGATGCAGCAGCCACTGGTGGTCTTCGGGGTCGGCGTGGCGGGGCTGGTGGTCAACGTGCTGGGGCTCTGTCTCTTTCACCACCACAGCGGCTTCGGCAACGACTCCAGCCACAGCCACTCGCACGGGGGGCACAGCCACGGCCTCCCCAAGGGGGCCCGCAGCAAGAGCAGCCGCGCCGGGGGTAGCGACAACGCCGTGACCCCGGGCGAGCAGGGTCCCGACCCGGAGGAGACCAACATCCTGGTGGCCAACAGCAGCAACTCCAACGGGCTGAAATTGGACCAGACAGGTGAGGAGAGAAAAGTCGCCGCCGCAGGTGGTTGGCCCTGGGGAGCCCAGACCCCGGTATGGCCCCGGGCGGGGTGGCCCGCACGCCCCCTGGCGCCCGAGCAGACCGCGCCGCGCCGCCTCGGGGCCGCTCCTTCCCGGGCGGGCTCCCGCACCTGCGGGCAAGCAGCCGAAACTGACGACCCCCTCCACCCCGCCCCCCGCTGCCAGCCGGGTGTCCGGAGCCCGGGGAAGTGCGTCCTCCGCCCCCTGTATGGGGGTGTAGGTGGCACCGCGGTGGTGAGAGCGGGCAAAAGGTCAGGAGGTGACCCTCAGCCCGCTGCGGTCCACAACTGCACTTGGCAGTCTTTTACGGGCTGTCGTTCCAAGAGACTGTCTGATTTTGGCGTTAGCAGGATCAGCAATGCTTCCTAATTAAATTTCTTGGCCCTCTTGGAAAACCGGAGAGAATCTCCAGTTGGTCCTTAGTTGTTGGATGTTTGGAACCTTGCTCTGCCCAAGTAGTGCTTTTGCCCTTCAAACAAGTTTCTTAATGTTGTATTCAGAGCGATGTTAGTGATTGACTTTCCTGAACTCAGAATCTTGGTTAAAGGTTTCAGTTTTCTAAAGTCTAAACCCAATCCTGAAAATCCTAGACTTAAGACCTGTCTGGGCATGGTTTTTTGTTTTTTGTTTTTTTTTTTGTGGGTGGCATGTTTTAACATTTCACTTAGGATTTGTCGGTTTTGTACTAAGGTAAAAGTGATAATTTATTCATCTTATATTTTTAATGTGTAGTTTTCATTCTAAACATTAAGTGCTCTTGGAAGGAAATGGGGAAATAGGTGTTGAAAGAGGAGATGGGAAAAGGAATGATCCTAATGCCTTACTAACCAATCTCAGTGATATTTTTAATAGGTTGGTGTATTTCCTCCCACTGTTTTCCATTTATATGGAAATAACAATTTCTGTTTACCTATTTGTGTGAAACCACACATGCATGACACTACATAGACAGTTTTCCTCTTTCTAGAATTCAGGATATCATGTTAATGAAACTGAAGTTGTACATTGAAAATGTTTAATATAAACAATTGAATTTCCTCTCACTCCTACTCTGCAAGGAGTTATTCCAAAGAATATTAAGGTGTTCTGGTGTGTATAATTCCTTTAAAGGAGCTAGTAGGGTGGATGGTGATCATTTAGTTCCAACTTTTCCTGAAGTCTCTGTGTGATTGTTGATAGGCTTATATGGTTCGTTTGTCAGTTTCTAAACCCCTTCTATCAAGGGACTCTTATCATTTATAAGTGACAAAAGTCTAAAAGTTAACCTTAACACTTGAATGATGAAAAGTGACTAGAGCTGTGTGTCAAGTCAGCCATTTGTATTAGACTTATCCATAGTTGCATATGATTTGGGGTGATAGCATTCAAATTTGCTGTTTTTGGTATATGTCAACAAGTATAGAATGTTCCCAGGACCCCACAGAAAAGGTGAACATTTGGAAGTGGGAAGGTAGGAGGTTGGAATATGAGAAAGTAGTATCATCTTAATGACTTAATTTAGCCCTGACCGTATGTCCTGGCCCATTCCCAGTATGTCAACTTATATTAAATTGCTCTGAGCACATTTCTTTGTATGTTTTATTAAAAATTTTCACCTCCATCTCTTAAATGGAATTAGGCAAGAATGTTTATATAAACACTTAAGATGTGTTTGATACAGAGTTTTTACTTCTTTGTAGATCCAGAAAAGTCCAGAAATGATGCAATGGAAGTACAAGTGAATGGGAATCTTATCAGAGAACCTGAAGAGGTGGAATTGGAAGAGGATGAAGATAAGACTGGACAACTTAACATGCGTGGAGTTTTTCTGCATGTCTTTGGAGATGCTTTGGGTTCAGTGATTGTGGTAGTAAATGCCTTAGTCTTTTACTTTAATTGGAAAGGTTGTCCTGAAGGGGAGATTTGTATGAACCCATGTATACCTGACCCCTGCAAAGCATTTGTAGAATTAGTTAATAGTACTCAGGCAACAGTTCAAGAGGCTGGTCCTTGCTGGGTACTGTATTTAGATCCAACTCTTTGTATTGTAATGGTTTGTATACTTCTTTACACAACTTATCCATTGCTTAAGGAGTCTGCTCTTATTCTTCTCCAAACTGTTCCTAAACAAATTGATATCAAAAATTTGATAAAAGAACTTCGAAATGTTGAAGGAGTTGAGGAAGTTCATGAATTACATGTTTGGCAACTTGCTGGAAGCAGAATCATTGCCACTGCTCACATAAAATGTGAAGACCCGACATCATACATGCAGGTGGCTAAGATCATTAAAGACGTTTTCCATAATCACGGAATTCACGCTACCACCATTCAGCCTGAATTTGCTAGTGTAGGCTCTAAGTCAAGTGTAGTCCCGTGTGAACTTGCCTGCAGAACTCAGTGTGCTTTGAAGCAATGTTGTGGGACACGGCCACAAGCCCAGTCTGGAAAGGATGCAGAAAAGGCCCCATCAGTTAGCATTTCTTGTTTAGAACTTAGTGACAATCTAGAGAAGCAGGCCAAGAGGACTAAAGTTGAAAACATCCCTGCTGTTGTGATAGAGATTAAAAAAATGCCAAACAAACAACCTGAATCATCTTTGTGAGTCTTGAAAAAGATGTGATGTTTGACTTTTGCTTTAAACTGCAAGAGGGAAAAAAGACTCTATTGAAATTCTATGTTTGCCAAGTAGTGTAATTGAAGTCCTTGTCTGGTCACACAGTTTAATTCTATTTTTGTAAGAACATAATGGGACTGCTTAACAGAGTTCTATATTACAACTTTGTGATTATTAGTGCAGAGTACAGCTATGCTGTAACAGTTTTGGAAAGCCAGTTTTAACACTATGTTACGTTTTTGTTTAAGTATAAACCTTATATGACATAATGCTATTTGATTTCCAGTTTTTCAGTGGTAAAAAACTAATTAGGGGGATAAATAAATTTAAATTGTTACTGGAATTTCTCTGCTTTTCTTTTCCCCCAGTGTTATATTTTGTTAGGATTATAATTGCTAGAACTCTAAAAATCAACAGGTCTGTTTCCTTTGACATTTTATATAATATTTACTTGCCCTTTGAGATCATTACATAGCATAATGGCAGCATATTTTAAGAATGACTCATGAATATTATTAGGAAAAGTTCTTTTTTTTCTTCACATGGGGTTTTATGATACTGAAGATCAGTTACTACTCTGTATCCTATGTTCCTGAGTATTATTCTAGTAGATAATTAAATTGAACTAGTATACCTATAGTAGGGCATATGGACAGAAAGAGCAGGGAAGGAAGTTTTACCAAATTAAATATTTAGATTCTTGTAAGTTAATAATCAGACTACATATCTAAATTATTCTGAGAATTTTAATTAAAAAAAAAAAAAAAGAAAGGTAGCCTAAAAGATGAATGTGTTCACCAGCATTACTTTCTTTGAAAGATTGGCATTAGAAACAGAGTTGAAAGTTTACTCATAAAATATATACAATAAATATTTTTAAGACTTTAATAATTACATGTTAAATGAAAGCTTATTAATCTGATCTTTTAAATTGTGAGTTTCAAAAATAACTTCAGAGTCATTTCACAGTGACCAATTATGAATGGATTTAGACAGCTTTTTGAGCCCAACCAGCAATGCTTGTGCTTTGCCAAGAGCCATTGACTTTAGAGAAAAATCTGGAGGTTAACGCAGTTTGGATATTAAACTGTCAAAAAGCAAAATTAGTTAAGACAAAATTAATAATTGAGATTCTATAAGTCATTCTGTCTTGACATTGCTCAGACCTTCCAATAGTGGCTTATTTTGCAAGATGTAGTATCTATACAGGAAACTGTTTTTGGCTATTTCATTGTTCGTATGGATTTCAAATCCATACACAAATATTATTTAAGGGTATTTAAGTTATATTTTTCTGATAGAGGGATTATGCTTTGTGAAGAAACTAGATTTTTGTTCTCAAAAGGATGAATATTAATATCAGTTATCATGTATAGCTCTATTTTTCTAGAAACGAGGTATCCTGACTACTTTAGTACCTTTTATAGCTGACTACTTTGGGGATGGCTACCTTTTGGGATTTGAAATAATTCATTGTTTAGTGGGTCTTAAGATGAAAACGTTGGCATTTGACAGTTAACTTTTTAAAGGGATGATCTTTTATGGTAGACGGTGTGATTTTTTCCTAGTATAAGCCTGTTGCTGGCAATGGGCCTGTTTAAGAACACCCGATTTTTCCATTGAGAATGAGGTAATTTTAGGAACACAGTTTGTAAGTTCATATTTACTATAATGGGCCAAAACCATAACCTGCCAATTTGCAATACATCTTTATCATTTAATACTCTTCTGATATTATATATTTCAATTCCTAAACTGGTAGTTACTTGGAATTTTGCAAACATTTTTTTGAAACATGAAATTGGAATTTCATATGAATGAACAAGAGAAAGCTTCAAATTATATCATGTACATTCCTGATTTACCATTTTCTGAAGATCTCAAAACAATTTATGTTACAGAAATATTTCAGTAGTGATATAAAAGGATAACTGGTAATATATATTACATTCATTGAGGTTTTCTTTACAATGCTTTATTGGATCTATTAAAGGTTGCATAAGGCATAAGACATCAACTGAAATAAGTTTTTTTTTTAATGGTGTATAAGCATGGGACAAGGGCTATTTTTTTTTTTTCAAAGTGCTTTGAAAGTAACAGCCTTTAGATTTTAGTTATTTCACTTTTCATAATTTTAAGAAGCTCATAAGTAACAAAGTGGTACCATAGGATTCTCTTTTTCAAAGGATTTCTGTCATAATAGCAAAATCAGTGGGCACTGACCCACCTCTTCAGTTTTAGCAGAGAATTATTTATTTCTTTACAATGCACTTTCTAACCCATTTTTAGCTATATTAGCATTATCTTTTAAAAATGCTTTTATATTTAAATATTGTGGGATTTAAGTGTCTTTTCCAAAATAGTTTATTCTTTCCTGGAAGAAAATGAGGGAAATTCCATTAATTATTAGGAGACTTAAACCCAATATTTAAATGCTATTTTATAACACTGCATCAATTTTAGGAGGTGCATCTCTCCTGCTGGCTCTTTTATATTTGAGCAAGATCAGTGTATTTAGAATATGTGTTTAGAAATGTGTCTGTTGTCTCAATTTAGTAAGATGGAGGTGCTGCATGTGCCTGAATTAAAACCAACCCAGACATTTTTTTCCAACCTAAATTCCGCCTTAGTGAAGAGAGAGATTTAATTCTCCGTGGTCACCTTTTAGTTACATGATTGTTTAATAATTTTTTTTTTTTCAGAGAGCATCTGCCCTGTATAAAGTATGAACTAGAAACTAAAGGAAAAGTAAAAAACTCAGAAACTTTGCTGTGTGTATTTTAACATTTTAGCAAGTAGTATGTTTGAGTGAGTAAGGTATGTAATTTGACCAGGAAGAATTTGCATCAAGAGCACCTTGGAAAATCACAAGTAGATGACTATTAATGTTTGTATCTTGTTAACATCCTCAGTTAATTTTGAATTTTTGAAAGTTCTGAAGGAAAAGGCCTATGGAACCTAATGTGAAGTATTTAGTAGGCTAACTGGTATTAAGTTGTAGATTTTTACTGTTTATAAACAAATATCATTTGATGAAATGTCATTTACCTGCTGTCTTAAGATGTTCACACATACACAAATATGGAGAAGAATCCTACAATATAGAAATATTTATTTTAATAGAGTTTCAGTTAAGTCATAAAACAGTGTTAAAACTTGGGAAGGTGGAGGGTTCGTTGTTTTTTAAATTGAAACTGTCATACAGTGTTTGACCATCTGAAACGGGAATTATAATAGCACTATTTTGATGTAACTCTACTGCTATTATGTGGCAATGCTATTTAGTTTTACTAACAAGTTCTGAAATACTTAGCAGTCATTTTCAATGGCACAGGAGCCTTTTCTATGTCATTCAGTTTAAACTTTTAAACCAAAAACTTTATGGTTCAGTGTCTTTGGCAAAAAGATACTGGAGGGAATGTAACATACAATTAATATGTGGTTATATATAAAAAGACACAAATTGCCATGTTATGGTTCTGCCTTGAAACAGCACAATGAAGTGTATCAGTGTATTCTGTGATTCTTTATGAAACTTCTATGTTGCGTTGTTTTGTGTCTGCCACAGGGTGTCCTTTGGGCCAGACGTGGCACAATTAAATGCAATTATCATCTCATGAAATGCAGATGCAGATAAAATGTCTTTAGTGCTGCAACATTTTACCTAACTTTTTGTATGTTTCTGACTGTGCGTTATTTTCCAAAGCTGTTCCTACCTCACCATGAGGCTTTATGGATTGTTATGTATTATAAATGTTCTTTATGAGACAGACTACTGTGTTTCTTCTCATTTATTAAAAGTTAAGTAGAAAAATAAACTAATTTTAATATCTACTTCATTGTTTTGTGCATATGGCCTCAGTAGTTGTGGCTCACAGGCTTATTTGCTCTGGAGAATGTGGGGTCTTCCCAGACCAGGGATTGAACCAGTATCATACTATCCACGATTTCAGGCAACCACTGGGGGACTTGGATAAGAGGAGACTAAAAGTGTGTGTGCCATTCAGTTGTGTCCGACTCTTTGCGGCCCTGTGGACTGCAACCCGCCAGGCTCCTCTGTCCCTGGAATTCTCCAGGCAAGAATACTGGAGTGGGTTAGCATTTTCTTCTCCAGGGGATCTTCCTGACCCATGATCGAACCTGGGTCTCCCACACTGCAGGCAGATTCTTTACTGTCTGAGCTCCCAGTGAAGCCCAAGAGGAGACTACTGGACTGTTTACTGGTAATTTTTTTCCAAACAATTAATTGTAAGATCCAGTGTTGAATTACAGCACCAGAGGAGACTACTACAATTGATTCCACTTTTTTTCATACTTGAACATTTCTGAGATCAGTGCATCAATACAATCAGTGGTATCTTAACCATTCCTTTTGGCCCACTGTTTCTTATTAGCATGTATCTTAAAATTAATCATTCAGAAAAGAATTACCAGGTCTTTCCAGAAGTACTGCCAACATTTCCTAAAACCTTACGTACTATGCATTGCACATCTGGATGAGAGCTGTTGCTTTTCAATTAGATGAAAATATGCTTAAGAAAGTCAATGACAGTGTTGCTTTTAAAGAATTCCCATAGACATTTCTGAGCCTTCAGAACTGACCACTTTTGCCCTCTCTTCACTATAGCCTATATAGCCTTTTCTCTCTTAAATCAAGTAATGTAGCACTTTGTTTCATTTGCTTATTTACAAACCTATTTCCTTTTTAAAGATTATAAATTCTATGAGGTCAGAGCTATCTTCTTTATTTCCTCAGAGTCTAGCACACTGTAAGCATTCAAAGGTGTTTGAAAGAATATTGAGGAATGGCAGGTGTGGAAGAGGACATAGCAATAACACTATTAACGGCGAAAATATACTGAGCAGTTACTACCTACCAGCCACACACATTTTCATTTAATCCTTACAAACTGTTAGCCACATTCCATTACTCCCATTTGGCAGACCAACGGATATCAAGTACCTTACCCAAAGGCATCCAGATAGTGACTGAGCTAGAACTGGAATTCAGCAAGAGATCTAGAACGCATCAAGTTGCACGCTTTCCCATTACTTTAAACTGTCAACAACGTATTTCATAAGAAATTCAGAATGAATTCTTTTAAATTTTCATGCAACAAGCAGCAATAGATAAGCCAAAGGAAAAAAAAATAAATTTTACAGTATATATTTACAAAAAACATCAGCATAGTCACCAGATGAAAAATCAGAACTTATGGTGTGTCATTCAAATTACCTGGGGCAGAGGAATACCAATATTTTTTAGAATTTAGTGTCTCTTGGTTTCAGTCTAGCCTTGCAGACAGTGGCCATCATTACAAAGTAGTCAGCTAAGCCACTATTTGTACAAGTGTTTAAGGTAGGAACGGCTCCCCTTGAAGCACAAACACCTATGGCCTATCAAACACCTATCACTTTTTATGCTGAAGATTGGGCTTTTGGAGAACTGGAGAGCAGAGGTGATTGAACTAAATGTGAATGAAGAGATGCAGGTAGAAGATGATTTGCTTTTCGACAGAGATGCTATCAGCATTTGGGTGAGAAAATGTATCATAGTACAGAAATGTCTCATGCACTGAATTTAGTAACCCAACCTCCTTCCACACAAGTGTTTGTAGCTCCTCCACTCCCCCAGCTCAACATCAACACACCTCAACTTTTTCAAATGTTTCCTGGCGCTGGACCACCATGAAGGACTGACCCAGTCAGACTCCTCCAGTCTCTCCCATATGATCCAAATGCTATCTCTATTTTCCTCCTTTTACACAGACCGAGTATCATAGATTCTTGTGTTTTGCTTGAACTTCAGTCCCATCCTAAAGTCCAAGAACCAAGGTTCCATTCCTACAGAGTCAAATAGACAACCTGAAGATTTGATTTCTGA
>SJYW01019384.1:5156-15451 GCA_006410735.1 Raphicerus campestris
CGACATAAGTCTCTTATGGCAACATAAATCACTTATCATGACAAGTGTTTTATATCGCGACATAAGTCACTTATCGCGACATAAATCACTTATCACTACATAAGTTTCTTATCGCGACATAAATCACTTATCACTACATAAGTCTCTTATCGCAACGTAAATCACTTATCACGACATAAGTCTCTTATCGCAACATAAATCACTTATCGTGACAAGTGTTTTATATCGTGACATAAGTCATTTATCGCGACATAAATCACATCGCGACAAGTGTTTTATATCGCGACATATCGCGACATAAGTCTCTTATCGCGACATAAATTACTTATCGCGACAAGTGTTTTATATCGCGACATAAGTCACTTATCGCGACATAAATCACTTATCACGACAAGTGTTTTATATCGCGACATATAGCGACATAAGTCTCTTATCGCAACATAAATCACTTATCGCGAAATAAGTCTCTTATCGCAACATAAATCACTTATCACGACATAAGTTTCTTATCACAACATAAATCACTTATCGAGACAAGTGTTTTATATCACGACATATCGCGACATAAGTCTCTTATCGTGGCATAAATCACTTATCGCGAAGAGAGTTTTATATCGCGACATAAATCACATAAATCACATAAATCACTTATCGTGACATAAGTCACTTATCGCGATATAAATCACATCCCGACAAGGGGTTTATATCACGGCATATTGCGACATAAGTCTCTTATCGCAACATAAATCACTTATCACGAAATAAGTCTCTTATCACAACATAAATCACTTATCGCGACAAGTGTTTTATATCACGTCATTAGTCACTTATCGTGACATAAATCACTTATCGCGACAAATGTTATATATCGCTACATATCACGACATAAGTCTCTTATCGCGACATAAATCCCTTATCGTGACAAGTGTTTTATATCACGACATAAGTCACTTATCGTGACATAAATCATTTATCGCGACAAGTGTTTTATATCGCGACATAAGTCTCATATCACGACATAAATCACTATCGAGACAAGTGTTTTATATCACGACATAAGTCACTTATCGCGACATAAGTCACTTATCGCGACAAATGTTTTATATCGCGACATAACGCGACAGAAGTCTCTTATTGCGACGTAAATCACTTATCGCAACAAGGGTTTTATATCACGACATGAGTCACTTATCTTGACATAAATCACTTATCGCGATGTGATTTATATTCTGACATATCGTGACATAATTCTCTTATAGAGGCATAATTCACTCATCACGACAAGTGTTTTATATCGTGACATAAGTCACTTATCACAACATAAATCACTTATAAAGACGTGTTTTCTATCGTGACATATCATGACATAAGTCTCTTATTGAGATATAAATCACTTATCGCGACAAGTGTTTTATATTACGACACAAGTCTCTTACTGCGCCATAAATCACATCGCAACAAGTGTTTTATATCATGACAAATCGCGACATAAGTCACTTATCGCGACATAAATCACTTATCGCTACGTGCTTTATATCGCGACATAAATCACTTATCGCTACGTGCTTTATATCGCGACATAAATCACTTATCGCTACGTGCTTTATATCGCAACATAAGTTTCTTAGAGCGACATAAATCACTCATCGCGAAAAGTGTTTTATATAGTGACATAAGTCACTTATCGCAACACGAATCACTTATCACGACGTGTTTTCTACCGCAACATATCACGACATAAGTCTCTTATTGCGACATAAATCACTTATCACGACAAGTGTTTTATATCATGACATAAGTCACTTATCGCGACATGAATCACTTATCGCGACAAATGTTTTATATCGTGACATATCGTGACATGTCTCTTATCGTGACATAAATCACTTATCGCGACAAATGTTTTATATCGCGACATAACTCACTTATAGCGACACAAATCATTTATCACGACACGTGTTTTATATCGTGACAAAAGTCACATATCGTGACATAAATCACTTATCACGACGTCTTTTACATCGCGACATAAGTTTCTTATAAAGACATAAAGCACTTATCGCAACAAGTGTTTTATATCGGGATGTAAGTCTCTTATCGCGACATTAATCATATCGCGACAAGTGATTTATATCGTGACATATCGCGACATAAGTCTCTTATCACAACATAAATCGCTTATCGCGACATAAGTGTCTTATCGCAACATAAATCACTGATCGCAATATAAGTGTCTTATCGCGACATAAATTACTTATCACGTCAAGTGTTTAATATCGCGACATAAATCACTTATCGTGACATAAATCACTTATCGCAACAACTGTTTTATTTCGCGACATAAGTCACTTATCATGACATATTTCACTTATCGCGACAAGTGTTTTATATCGCGACATAAGTCACTTATCATGACATAAATAACTTATCGCGACAAATGTTTTATATTGGGGCATATCGCGACATAAGTCTCTTACCGCGACATAAATCACTATCGCAACAAGTGTTATATATCACGACATAAGTCACTTATCGCGACATGAATTACTTATCGTGACAAATGTTTTATATCGTGACATATCGAGACAAGTCTCTTATTGCGACATAACTCACATCGTGACAAGTGTTTTATATCGTGACATATCGCGACAAAAGTCTCTTATCGCAGCATAAATCACTTATCGCGGCATGTCTCTTATCTCAATATAAATCACTTATCGCGACAAGTGTTCTATATTGCGACATAAGTCACTTATCGTGACATAAATCACTTATCGCGACAAGTATTTTATATAGCGACATATCGCGACACAAGTCTCTTATAGTGACATAAATCACTTTTCGTGACAAGTGTTTTATATCACGACATAAGTCACTTATCGCGCCATAAATCACTTATCGCGACAAGTGTTTTATATCACGACTTAAGTCACTTTTCGCGACATAAATCACTTATCGCGACAAGTGTTTTATATCACGATATATCGCGACATAAGTCTCATATCGTGACATAAATCACTTTAAGTGACAAGTGTTTTATATCGCGACATAAATCACTTATCGCGACATAAATCACTTATCGCGAAGTGTTTTATATCGCGACATAAGTCACTTATCTTGACATAAATTACTTATCTCGAAAAGTGATTTATATCGCAACATAAGTATTAAATCGCGACATAAATCACTATTGCGACAAGTGTTTTATATGACATTATTCACTTATCGCGACATAAATCACTTATCGCGATGTGATTTATATTCTGACATATCGCGACATAATTCTCTTATAGAGGCATAAATCACTCATCACGACAAGTGTTTTATATCGTGACATAAGTCACTTATCACAACATAAATCACTTATAAAGACGTGTTTTCTATCGTGACATATCGCAACATAAGTCTCTAATTGCGACATAAGTCTCTTATCGCGACATAAATCACATCACGAAAAGTGTTTTATATCGCAACATAAGTCACTTATCGCGACATAAATCACTTATTGCGACACAAATCACTTATCGTGACAAGTGTTTTATATCGCAACATACCGCGACATAAGTCTCATATCGCGACATAAATCACATCGCGACGGGTTTTATATCACGACATATCGCGACATAAGTCTCGTATCACGAAATAAATCACTTAATGCAACGTGCTGTATACACAACATATCGTGACAAAAGTCTCTTAGAGCAACATAAAACACTCATCGCGAAAAGTGTTTTATATCGTTACATAAGTCACTTATCACAACATGAATCACTTATCACGACGTGTCTTCTTTCGCGACATATCACGAAATAAGTCTCTTATTGCGACATAAATCACATCACAACAAGTGTTTTATATCGCGACATATCGCGACATAAGTCTCTTATCACGACATGAATCACATCACGACAAGTGTTTTATATTGCGACATAAGTCACTTATCGCGACATAAATCACTTATTGTGACAAGTGTTTTATATAGCGACATAAGTCACTTATCACGACATAAATCACTTAAAGCGACAAGTATTTTATATCGCGACATAAATCACTTATCGTGAAGTGTTTTATATCGCGACATAAGTCTCATAATGTGACATAAATCACTTTAAGCGACAAGTGTTTTATATCATGACATAAATCACTTATCGCGACATAAATCACTTATCACGAAGTGTTTTATATCGCGACATAAGTCACTTATCGCGACATAAATCACTTATCGCGACAAGTGTTTTATATCGCAACATATCGCGACATAAGTCTTTTATCGCGACATAAATCACTTATTACAAGAGTTTTATATCGCGACATACCGCGACATAAATCTCGTATCGCAACATAAATCACTTAATGCGACGTGCTTTATACGCAACATATCGTGACAAAAGTCTCTTAGAGCAACATAAATCACTCATCGCGAAAAGTGTTTTATATCGTTACATAAGTCACTTATCACAACATGAATCACTTATCACGACGTGTTTTCTATCGTGACATATCATGAAATAAGTCTCTTATTGTGACAACGTGTTTTATATCGCGACATATCGCAACATAAGTCTCTTATCACGACATGAATCACATCGCGACAAGTGTTTTATATTGTGACATATCACGACATAAGTCTCTTATCGCAACATAAATCACTTATCGCGACATAAGTGTCTTATCACAACATAAATTACTTATCGCGTCAAGTGTTTAATATCGCGACATAAGTCATTTATCGCAACATAAATCACTTTAAGTGACAAGTGTTTTATATCACGACATATCGCGACATAAGTCACTAATCACGACATAAATCACTTATCTCTACAACTGTTTTATATCGCGATATAAGTCACTTATGGCGACAAAAATCACTTATCGCGACAAGTGTTTTGTATCGCGACATAAGTACTTCTCACGACATAAATCACTTCTCGCGACAAGTGTTTTATATCACAACATATCACAACATGTCACATTTCGCCATAAGTTACTTTTCGCGACACATGTTTTATATTGCATCAGAAGTCTATTATCACGACAAGTGTTTTATATCTGGACATAATTCACTTATCAAGACAAGTGATTTATATCACGACATATCACAACATAAGTCACTTATCGCGACATAAATCACTTAATCGTGGCAAGTGTTTTAGCGATATAAGTCATTTATCGCGACATAAATCACTTATCATGACAAGTGTTTTATATTGCGACATATCGCGACACAAGTTTCTTATCGTGACATTAATCACTTATCACGACAAGTGTTTTATATCGCGACATATCATGACATAAGTCTTATCGCGACATAAATTACTTGTCACGACAAGTGTTTTATATCGCGACATAAGTTACTTATCGCGACATAAATCACTTATCGCGACAAGTGTTTTATATCGCAACATAAGTCACTTATCGCGACATAAATCACTTATCGCGACAAGTGTTTTATATCGCGACATAAGTCACTTATCGCGACATAACTCACTTATTGCGAAAAGTGTTTTATATCGCGACATATCAAGACATAAGTCACTTATCGCGACATAAATCACTTATCGCGACAAGTTATATATCGCGACATAAGTCACTTATCGCGACCTGAATCACTTATCGCGACAAGTCTTTTATATTGTGACATATCGCTACACAATCACTTATCGTGACATAAATCACTTATCGCGACAAGAGTTTTATATCGCGACATAAGTCACTTATCGCGACATAAATCACTTATCGCAACAAGTGTTTTATAACGCGACATAAGTCACTTATCGCGACATAAATCACTTATCGTGACAAGTGATTTATATCGTGACATATCGCGACATAAGTCTCATATGGCGACATAAATCACTTATGGCGACAAGTGTTTTATATTGCGACATAATGCGACATAAGTCACTTATCATCGTGACACAAGTCTCTTATCACTACATATATCACTTTTCGCGACAAGTGTTTTATATTGCGACCTAAGTCACTTATCGCGACATAAATCACTTATCGCTACGTGCTTTATATCGCGACATAAGTTTCTTAGAGCGACATAAATCACTCATCGCGAAAAGTGTTTTATATCGTGACATAAGTCACTTATCGCAACACGAATCACTTATCACGACGTGTTTTCTATCGCAACATATCACGACAAAAGTCTCTTATTGCGACATAAATCACTTATCACAAGTGTTTTTTTTTTTTTTTTTATCACAAGTGTTTTATATCACGACATATCGCGATGTAAGTATCTTATCGCGACATTAATCATATCGCGACAAGTGATTTATATCGTGACATATCGCGACATAAGGCTCTTATCGCAACATAAATCACTTATCGCGACATAAGTGTCTTATCGCAACATAAATCACTGATCGCAATATAAGTGTCTTATCGCGACATCAATCACTTATCACGTCAAGTGTTTAATATCACGACATAAATCACTTATTGTGACATAAGTCACTTATTGCGACATAAATCACTTATCGCAACAACTGTTTTATTTCGCGACATAAGTCACTTATCATGACATATTTCACTTATCGCGCCAAGTGTTTTATATCGTGACACAAGTCACTTATCGCGACATAAATCACTTATCGCGACAAGTGTTTTATATCATGACATATCGCGAGATAAGTCACATATCGTGACATAAAACACATATCGCGACATGAGATTTATATCGCCGCATAAGTCACTTATTGCGACATAAATCACTTATCGTGACAAGTGTCTTGTATCGCGACATATCGCGACACGAATCTCTTATCGCGACATAAATCACTTATCACAAGTGTTTAATATCGCGACATATCGCGACATAAGTCACTTATCGCGACATAAGTCACTTATCGCGACAAGTGTTTTATAACACGACATAAGTCACTTATCGTGACATAAATGACTTATCGCGAAAAGTGTTTTATATAGCGACATAAGTCACTTAATGCGACATAAATCACATCGCGACAAGTGTTTTATATCACGACATATCGCGACATAAGTCTCTTATCGCGACATAAATCACTTATCGCGACAATTGTTTTATATCGTGACATAAGTCACTTATCGCGACATAATTCCGTTGCCGTGACAAGTGTTTTATATCGCGATATAAGTCACTTATCGTGACATATATGACTTATCGCGACAAGTGTTTTATATCGCAACATGTCAATTATCGCGACATAAAACACTTATCGCGACAAGTGTTTTAAGTCGCGACATAAGTCACTTATCTAGACAAGTGTTTTATATCGCGACTTAAGTCTCTTATCGCAACATAAATCACTTATCACGAAATAAGTCTTATCGCAAAAAAAATGACTTATCGCGACAAGTGTTTTATATCGCGTCATTAGTCACTTATCGCGACATAAATCACTTATCGTGACAAATGTTATACATCGCTACATATCGCGACATAAGTCTCTTATCGCGACATAAAGCCCTTATCGTGACACGTGTTTTATATCACGACATAAGTCACTTATCGTGACATAAATCACTTATCGAGACAAGTGTTTTATATCGCGACATAAGTCTCATATCACGACATAAATCACTACCGAGACAAGTGTTTTATATCATTACATAATTCACTTAAGGCGACATAAGTCACTTATCGCGACAAGTGTTTTATGTCATGACATAAGACACTTATCGCGACATAAATCACTTATCGTGACAAATGTCTTATATCGCAACATATTGCGACAGAAGTCTCTTATAGCGACATAAATCACTTTTCGCGACGTGTTTTATATCGTGACATAAATCACTTATCGCGACATAAATCACTTATCGCGACAAGTGTTTTATATCGCGACATAAGTCACTTATCGTGACATAAATCACTTATTGCTACAAGTGTTTTATATCGCGACATATCGTGACATAAGTCTCATATCGCGACATAAATCACTTATTGCGACAAGTGTTTTATATCGCGACATATCGCGACATAAGTCTCTTATCGAGACATAAATCACTTTAAGTGACAAGTGTTTTATATCGTGACATAAGTCACTTATTGCGACATAAATCACTTATCGCAACAAGTGTTTTATATCGTGACATACTGCGACATAAGTCTAATATCGCGACATAAATCACTTACCGCAACGTGTTTTATATCTCGACATATCGCGACATAAGTCTCATATCGCGACATAAATCACTTATCGCGACGGGTTTTATATCACGACATATCGCGACATAAGTCTCATATCGCGACATAAATCACTTAATGCGACGTGCTTTATACACAACATATCGTGACAAAAGTCTCTTAGAGCAACATAAATCACTCATCGCGAAAACTGTTTTATATCGTTACATAAGTCACTTATCACAACATGAATCACTTATCACGACGTGTTTTCTATCGCGACATATCACGAAATAAGTCTCTTATTGCGACATAAATCACTTATCACAACAAGTGTTTTATATCGCGACATATCGCGACATAAGTCTCTTATCGCAACATAAATCACTATCGCGACATAAGTGTCTTATCACAACATAAATTACTTATCGCGATATAAGTGTCTTATCGCGACATCAATCACTTATCGCGTCAAGCGTTTTATATCGCAACATAAGTCACTTATCATGACATAAATCACTTATCTCTACAACGGTTTTATATCGCGACATAAGTCACTTATCGTGACAAAAATCACTTATCGCAACAAGTTTTTTGTATGGCGAAATAAGTACTTCTCGCGACATAAATCACTTCTCGCGACAAGTGTTTTATATCACGACATATCACGACATAAGTCACATTTCGCCATAAGTTACTTTTCACGACACATGTTTTATATTGCATCATAGGTCTATTATCATGACAAGAGTTTTATATCTGGATATTATTCACTTATCACGACAAGTGATTTATATCACGACATATCACAACATAAGTCACTTATCGCGACAAGTGTTTTATATATATCACGATATAAGTCATTTATCACGACATGAATCACTTGTCGCGACAAGTGTTTTATATCTCGACATATCGCGACATAAGTCTCATAATGCGACATAAATCACTTATCACAACAAGCGTTTTATAACGTGACATAAGTCACTTATCGCGACATAAATCACTTATCGTGGCAAGTTTATTATAATGCGACTTAAGTCACTTATCGTGACATAAATCACTTATCGCGACAAGTGTTTTATATCGCGACAGAAGTCACTTATCGTGACAAAAATCACTTATCGCGACAAGAGTTTTATATCTCGACATAAGTCACTTATCGCGACATAAATCACTTATTGTGACAAGTGTTTTATATCGGGACATAAGTCACTTACCACGACATAAATCACTTATCGCGACAAGTGTTTTATATTGCGACATAAGTCACAGCCACATAAATCACTTATTGCGACAAGTGTTTTATATAGCGACATATCACGACACATGTCTCTTATCGAGACATAAATCAGTTATCACGACAAGTGTTTTATATCGCGACATAAGTCACTTATTGTGACATAAAACACTTATCGCGACAAGTGTTTTATATCGCGACATGTGTTTTATATCGCGACATATCGCGACATAAGTCTTTTATCGCGATATAAATCACTTATCACGACAAGTGTTTTATATCGTGACATAAATCACTTATCGCGACATAAATCACTTATCGCGACAAGCGTTTTATATCGCGACATAAGTCACTTATCGCGACATAAATAACTTATCGCGACGTGTTTTATATCACGACATATCGTGACATAAGTCTCATATCACGACATAAATCACTTATCGCGACAAGTGTTTTATATCGCGACATATCGTGACATAAGTCTCATATCGCGACATAAATCATTTATCGCGACAAGTGTTTTATATCGCGACATATCACGCCATAAGTCACTTATCGAGACATAAATCACTTTAAGTGACAAGCGTTTTATATCGCGACATAAATCACTTTAAGCGACGTAAATCACTTTAAGTGACAAGTGTTTTATATTGCAACATAAATCACTTTAAGCGACATAAATCACTTATCGCGACAAGTGTTTTATATCATGACATATCGTGACATAAGTCTCTTATCGAGACATAAATCACTTTAAGTGACAAGTGTTTTATATCGCGACATAAATCACTTTAAGCGACGTAAATCACTTTAAGTGACAAGTGTTTTATATTGCAGCATAAATCACTTTAAGCGACATAAATCACTTTAAGCGACAAGTGTTTTATATCGCGACATAAGTCACTTATCGCGACATAAATCACTTATCGCGACAAG
>SJYW01019386.1:0-53603 GCA_006410735.1 Raphicerus campestris
TTGAGCTTTTCCATACATTTTTTTCTCTTTTTTTGGAAACATATTCCCAGTTTTTTTTTAGGAGTCATGTTTGTCTGGAGTCACATTTTTTTTCTAAGACTAATCTAGCCTGATTATTAAAGCATTACTCTTCTAGGCTCTACTGAATGCCTTACCTGTAAAACAAGGCTTTGTCACTCTTATTGCTTGGAACGTAAATGTCTTCTAGCCTTGTGTGAGAGCTGGGAAATATTTACATTAAAGCTTTTTGGTAGCTATTCATTCCCTGACCTTGCTGAGTCTCTTCACTTTTAATGTAATTTCTGAGACCTATTTATTTGCCATTCCTTCTTCAGTATAATTCCAGTGACCACTCCACTATTTAATGAAAAATATAAATTTTCATTAGAATGAATACTCACCTTTTTTAATGAGGGCTCCAGGCTTCATTAGAAAGAATCTAAACTTAACAAAGTTAAAGATATTTTCTTTTTTTGTGCACCATCTGAGTGTCTGTTAAAGTCCTGGGCACAGAGAATGTGCTCAATAAAACCTTAGATGAATAAGTTCATTAATTCACTCTGTGGCTCTTCAAGAAATATTGGGTGGGGTTTTTTTGCCTTTTTTTTTTTTTTTTTTTTCCTTACTCTTGAGAGGAAGTAAAAGAAGTAAAAGTTATTATTGCATTTATCTGAAAATAAAATTCAGTGAAATAAAATGCAGTTTATAAGGTCATTTATTATTCCTTAGTCCTGTAAGTANCTTTTTTTTTTTTTTTTTTTTGCCTTACTCTTGAGAGGAAGTAAAAGAAGTAAAATTATTATTGCATTTATCTGAAAATAAAATTCAGTGAAATAAAATGCAGTTTATAAGGTCATTTATTATTCCTAAGTCCTGTAAGTAGGTCTTAGCTCTGCTAATGTAAAATGTTTTCTTCAGAAAACATAGTTCCATCATTTCCCCAAATGAAATAGGAAATAGCATCAACAAAAGGAAAAACATCAAAATCCTTTGAAATAGTTTAAAATAAACTCCCAGTTATCCAGTAAACAACAAAGGAAATAAACAAATTCAAACTAACTTAATCCCTTAGCATATTTGAACATGTTTCATGGGATTTCACTTTAATGTTAGTTACAAATCTCCCTAAGTTAACCAAGAAGAGTCAATTTCCTCATTGGAATTGAAATCTCCCGCCTCAAGGTGAAAAGTATTTATGGGACAAATTTTAACTCCAACTAGGAAAATTTTCAATTAAAAAAGTGAAAGAAAAAGACATTTAAAGACACAAAATCAATATAAGAATCCAACCCCTAAACTTTGATGGGTGTTGGCATCAACTTATAACGGAGGAACCTAGGAAAAATACCACTCCCAGGTACCCTTATAAGAGCCACAGCATCATCAGCAACAACAAAAAGCTGTAATCTACAAAATGACAATTCTCTTGTTAACAAAGTTGGAAAATACCACCTAATTTGAATCTAAGGAAAAATAGATATTTCTCAAGAGAGACTGAAACAAACAATTGCTTTCTGGGGCAA
The DNA here is from genome assembly GCA_006410735.1 of Raphicerus campestris. Classification (NCBI taxonomy): domain Eukaryota; kingdom Metazoa; phylum Chordata; class Mammalia; order Artiodactyla; family Bovidae; genus Raphicerus; species Raphicerus campestris. Next base: position 1,524 of record SJYW01019386.1, read on the forward strand.
ATTCTGTATAAGTAGGTAAAAAGAATTTAGCTAAACTTTTTAATAAACAGCCACTTCTTATGGATTACCATGAGACACAAAAAGAATCTGATCCAACTTTCAGGCTCTTCTTCATAGACTGGAAGACTTTCACAAAAAAGATTGGCGACAGAGGAGAATATGAGAAAGCCTCTTCCTGGTGTAGGCCTAGTGAAGATAACAGCAGCCTTTGAGGGGGAAAGTATACAGCCCTGCCCAGATCTTTCTCCCCTATATTCCCAACAGAATGGCACACCTTTTAAGTTGCTGAGACAAGAGTCACAAGTCATTCACCCTTAAAGCACAGGGGAAAGCCCAATACAGTTGGAGGAAGGGAACAAAATAGAATCTTCTATCCCTGGGGAGGAGACAGAAAAATGTTCAAGGCCCAAACCATTAGAGATTCCCTAATGGGTCGCAAAGAGTCAGACACAACTGAATGACTAACACACACACACAGGCAATGGGGAGAGACAGGATCATTCAGAAGGTCCTACCCCTGAAACCCAGGGACATACGCCTACCTATGCCTGAGGATGAACGAGCACAACAGAGTATGACTCATTTGTGTGTCACTCCTCCACCATTCCACTTAAAATTCAGTAAGCACCATGCAACAAAAAACAGCAGTCTACTGCTGGGGAGGGGGAAGAACCCGGAGAGAAACGTCCTGCAAGGTGAGGGGCAAAGGGAAGACTTAACCCTGAAGCAAACCAGCACGAATTACAAAGTAATTTAGAGCAATCTGAAGAATGTGATGTATTGACTATAACCAAAGCAACAAGACCCACACTCAGCTAAAATTTCTGGACTATATAGATTTCATTAAAGAAATATCTCAGAAGACAAGCTATGTCTGCTTCTGGAAAGGTATTATTTGCTTGAGGAAAAAAAAAGCAGAACACAGCACCCATGAGCTATGGACAATGTCAGATGTCCTAACATGCAGATAATAGTAATCTCTGGTGAAGAGAGAAAGAACAGGCTGGAGAAACATTTGAAGAGATAATGGCTAACATTTTTCTAAAGTTAAGGGAAGACATCATGCCACAGATGCAAGAATCTTAGAGAACATCACAAAGAATTAACAGAAAAATGAGTAAATAACAAAATAAAGAGGGAAGTAATATGTAAATACATCAATGAATAAATAGTAGATACATCATAATCTAATATTTACTAATGATTGCTTTACTTATTAATTCCCTGTATATTTATAGATACATCATAGTTGGGCTTCCCTGGTGGCTCAAACAGTAAAGAATCTGCCTGCAATGTGGGAAACCCGGGTTTGATTCCTGGGTTGGGAAGATCCCCTGGAGGAGGGTATGGCAACCCTCTCTAGCATGCTTGCCTGGAGAATTCCCATGCATGCAGGAGACTGGCTGGCTACAGTCCATGGGATTGCAGAGAGTCAGACATGACTGAGTGATTAAGCACAGCACAGCACAGCATAATCAAACCATATAGAACATACAAATGGCCAATGGTTTTCAAAAAAACAGAGCTCTCAGAAAACTAAAAAATAAATCTACTACCTGATTGAGTATCCCACTTCTGCATATATATGTATATGTATATATATATATATATATATGTGTCCAAAGGGAATAAAAACCGGTTCATAAATATATATTTGTATTCCTCTCTTCATTTTAGCTTTATTCACATTAGCAAGGTTATAGAAACAACCTAAATGTCCTTCAATAGATGGATGGATAAAATAATATGGCAAACATATAAATGGGAAATTTATTCAGCATAACAAGAAAGAAACCCATCCCTCTGCAATAAAATGGCTGGACCTTGGGAGCATTATGCCAAATGAAGTGAGACAAAGAAAGATAAATATTGTATAATATCACATATGTATGGAATTCAAAAAAGCAGAACTTATAGAAACAGAGATCAGAATGGTGGTTACTATGGCTTGGGGGATGAGACATATGGGTAGATACTAGTCAAAGAATAAAAACTTCCAGTTATAAGAGCACTATGGGGAATTTAATGTGAACATGGTGATTATAATTAACAGTACTATTTTATATATTTTAAAGAGGCTAGATCTTAAATGTTCTTACCACAAAAAGGAAATTATAATTATATAACACAATGGAAGTGCTAGCTAATGCTATGATGGTAATCGTCTTCCAATTATATGTTTTTTCAAATCAATATGTTGTGTACCTTAAACTTAAGCAATGGTATATTTCAATAATACCTCAATAAATTTGGATAAAATAGTCATAAAGAGAAACTATTAAAGAAAGAACCTTCTATGACTGTGTTTTATCTATATGAAGTTTTAATATTCAAGCTCTTTTCCACTGAAGTCAGCTTTTGATGTTTCTATCAGTCAATTCTTTATTGGTTATTATACATCAAGTACAGTTTACATGTAAACTGTAAACATGTAAACCACCAATAAATTCAATAATCTGATTTCCAGGTCAGTGTTCTTTTTCCATATAGACAGACTCCAACTTAGTAGCTTCTCTTATCCCATTGTTTTGTATGATTGCTGAATTCCCACAAACTTTCAACACTTTTATTTCTCCTATCTGAAGTTAATGAAGTTGACTCATCTTTTGTGATGATTCCCAGTTCTCAGGTTTCAATATTTCATATTGCACTCCCTTTCTTTCTCCATCTTTCTGCACTGGCCAAAACTTAGTCTCATAGATTTCGTGCTTCTAGGCCTAACCTACTTATATAAAAATGTAGGTTTCTCCAAGTGTAATTTCCCACAAGCTAACAAAAACCAAAATAACCTACAAGGGAATGAATCACCTGTGTTTAAAATACATCAAAACATTTTATAAGCTGATTCTATTTATGCTTTCAGCAACTTGACCTGGTTTCAAGTCTTTTCTATATAAAACTAGATCTTCCCAAGTCTATATTTTTATGACAGCACCTATTTTGCTGAAATGTTTTCCAGATATGATCTCTAAAATGATCACCTTAGGAAACCATCTCTGGCAAATGACTGATTCTAATTCTGCTCTTAAATAAAATATAAAGTTCTATTGTTATTATACACTTAGGGAAATAATTAAAAGTGAGTATATGTATGGGGAATTTCCTAAAGACTTTTATTATGACAATCTAACATGAAAATGAAGTGACTATGTTTAAATTTTAATGTTGATTATGCTTTGGATAACAATGTACAATGATTAGACATTTTGAAAATATCATACTCTGACCACAATGTTGATTTTATTGATAGCATTTTTAAACATCATTTAAAAACATTTTTAACATTTTAAAACATTAAACAATTTTAAACATCATTTTAAAAATTAACACAGTGCTTCTGATCCAAGAAAAATCTATATTTGATTATTAAGCCCAAAATGTTACCTTTCCTCTTTCCATACATACTTCTTTTATAGAAAATTGGGCTGGCTTTCTTCTAATGAACAGGAAGAGGAAGACAGATCATTGTATATGATCTTTATAAAAGGATATCACTGTATTATTCTTTTCTTTCTTTTCCTTTCTTTTTTCTTCCCTTCTTTTCTTTTCTCTACTATTCTTTTACTTACAGAGACACTGAGGCTTACAGAGGTACGAAAGGTGCCTAAAATCTCTCAACTAATTAAGAGTAGTATAAAAAACTTTTTTTTAAATGTGCAATTTCACTGTTGAACCAATTGCTTTAAAGCACTACTTCAGTGTAAGAATAATAAAGGGAGGATGAAAAGAGGCACAGTGTTGCAATGTATATCTTCTTCCTTTAATGATTCTTTGAGATGATGCCGATCTTTTGGACGCATGTGTGCTAAGTCACTTCAGTCATGTCTGACTCTGCAACCCTATGGACTGTAGCCCAACAGGCTCCTCTGTCCATGGGATTCTCCAAGCAAGAATACTGGAGTGGATTTCCATGCCCTACTCCAGGGGATCTTCCTCACTCAGGAACTGAGCCCACATCTCTCATGTTTCCTGCTTTGACAGATGGGTTCTTTACCACTAGCACCACCTGGGAAGCCCCACCAGTCCTTCAAGTACAAGTAACTTGTACTTCAAAGAAAAAATCTAATATGCTAGCTACTAGTAGTCAAAGTATGTTCTGAGAAGGAATATTAACAATATATCTCTTTCCTGTCCTATTTCTCAGAGGAAACACCAGAAATTCAAGGGTGATGTGCCTGAGATCCTTGGGGGGTACTGCTTTCTTTCTTTAAAGGCTATATCTGAAAAATAGACTTTATTTCCAATTTCTAAGTGCTTGCTTTTTAAGCATTGTATTCAATTGGACCATAAGAGTAGATTAAATTTGATTAAAATAGTCTGTTTTTAATTTCTTCAGCTTACTTATGAGCCATCTGGAGTAAATTTCATGGAAATTAAAACCTCAAGTGTAGTTACATGCTATAACTTAAGTGAATTTAAAAGTTTTTTGCCCCTTTTCTGAAGAAGTGATTACAGTTTCACTAAGGATAAAAGAAAAATGATAATACAACCATTCCTGGTAAAGGTGTGGTAAAGTAGCTTTTTTACAGACTGACAATAATGCTAACCCATGTAACTTTTGGAAAGGTGTGTCAAGAACATGACAACATTAATACTTTTTTACCTATAATTCTATTTCTAGTAATATAAACAAAACCATTGATATAGAAAAACAATTATGTATAAGGATATCATCACAGTGATATTAATAATCAAAAGTTGGAAACAATCTAAATATTTTATAATAGGTGAACTATACAGTAATATTGTACAAATCCATATAATATAATAATATGGAGCCATTGAAAATTTTTGAAAGAAATTGTAGTGGTATGATTCTAGTCCTGTAACATATATTTGTGTAGTGGCTCAGACAGTAAAGAATCTATTTGCAGTGAAGGAGACCTGGGTTCAATCCCTGGGTTGGGAATATCCCTTGGAGAAGGGAATGGCTACCCTCTCCAGTATTCTTTCCTGCAGAATTCCATGGACAGAGGAGCCTGGTGGGCTACAGTCCACGGTGTTGCAAAGTGTCAGACACAACTAAGCAACTAACACTTGTGGGCATACATGAATGTATGTATAAGCAAATATACAAAACTAGATACAAATACTTATCAAGAGAGCAAAACAGAAAAGGAGGATTGAGGAGTGGTGATTGATTTTTTAATTGTTTATCTGCATTTTCTAACTTTTCTAAAATGAGCATATGTTAACAGAGAGATTGATCTTACATTCAACACTTCCTAGAAGAGCTCTAGGTTACCCCAGAGTAATTGCTTATCGTGCTCTAATTTACCTGCAGAAGTGTCACTGGACAATAAATTATATGGTCTAACTAAGTATAATTGAGAAAAATAGCTTAAAAATCACCACAAAGTAGTATAGGATTGAACTGTAATTACTTGCACAGGAAATATGAAGGATATTTAAAATTCAGCCCAATATCTCCTATATACAAACTATAAGAATCTTTGATCACATAAAAAGAACAAGATAATTTGTGAACAAAACATATTCAAAGGATAATACCTGAAATTACAACAACTGAATATGTAACTCTTAATTTCAGACACTTGAGTGAGCAAATTTTTAAACATTTTCTGAAGTATTTGGAGTATGAGTCTTACAATTTCAACTTAAGGGATTATTAAATTTACACTGTGCAAATGTACTAAAAGTAGAATACCAGATTAAATACCTTCTCAAGGACAGTGAGTTGATTCTTCACCTGAATTTCCTCTGGCATTAATAGAAAAATCTGAACCTTAGCAAACAAATATTTAAAAGTACCTCGGGGGATATTATTCTAATAAATTCAAAATAGAAAAGAAGAACTTATGATGAAATAATTGTAAATCAGTGCAACTTTAGGTACGTTTTCTTTAAATTCTGTCACATTTCTTTGTAGTGCACGTCATACATAATCCCTGAAATTATCATCTTTTTGTGGGTACCACATCCAACCAAACTTACTAACATTTAGTTCCAAACATCTTTTCACTCCTTCTAATGCCACATTAGCCAACCTCTGCCTCTCTCCTGAGAAATTTAAAGAAATCAAACCTTAGGAATGCATTTGATTGAAACAGTGGATGGCCGGACACTTTGGCTAAAAAACTTGCTCTTTATGAACAACAAACTCGATTAAACATGAGATGGATTGCCTTCAGGCTAGGAGAGAGACAGATGCCTACAACGGTGATTGACCAAGAGACGAAGGGAGCCACAACACTCAGGAAGGGAAGCCAGCTGACACAATGAACCCAACTGCATGGTATTACCTACTAAACCATATACATATGGATGATTCTTATTTTCCCTTATGCATTGTTAGTTTTCTTGAAATGAAAAGTCATAGACTATTGTAAGAAATGTACTACATTCTTTATATCTGTAGATATTACATCAAGACAGAGATATGCAGAAGGGAAATGTTATCAAATGGACATTTGACAGAGATATGCAGAAGGGAAATGTTCTCAACTGGATCATTTGTGGGGGAAAATATATATGTGTATATATATATATATAATCTTAAAGGTTTCAGGTGATTGCAAACTCACTACAAGTCAGAAAAGTTTTTCAACAAATATAATAGCAAAAGTAATAGTAGAGGTCCAGCAGCACAAATAGAACAAGATGGGAAATTATGCCTACTGATATTTTAATCTATGCATATTAGAGAATGCCATAAATGTTGGATTCTATTCTGTTAGCCTGGGATATAGAGGAACTGTTGAAACCAAGATAGAAATGTGAAAGAAGACAACCAAAATAAATAACAAAACTGGAACTAGAGCTGCCTTATGACCCAGCAACCCCACTGCTGGGCATACACACCAAGGAAACCAGAATTGAAAGAGGCACATGTATCCCAATGTTCATCGCAGCGCTGTTTATAATAGCCAGGACATGGAAGCAATCTAGATGTCCATCAGCAGATGAATGGATAAGAAAGCTGTGGTACATATACACAATGGAGTGTTACTCAGCCATTGAAAAGAATACATTTGAATCAGTTCTAATGAGGTGGATGAAACTGGAGCTTATTATACAGAGTGAAGTAAGCCAGAAAGAAAAACACCAATACAGTATACTAACACATATATATGGAATTTAGAAAGATGGTGATGATAATCCTGTATGCGAGACAGTAAAAGAGACACAGATGTATAGAACAGTCTTTTGGACTCTGTAGGAGAGAGAGAGGGTGGAATGATTTGGGAGAATGGCATTGAAACATGTATAATACCATATATGAAATGAATCATCAGTCCAGGTTCGATGCAGGATACTGGATTCTTGGGGCTGGTGCACTGGGATGACCCAGAGGGATGGTATGGTGAGGGAGGAGGGAGGGGGGTTCAGGATGGGGAACACATGTATACCTGTGGTGGATTCATGTTGATGGATGGCAAAACCAATACAATATTGTAAAATAATTAGCCTCCAATTAAAATAAATTTAAAAATAAATAAATAACAGTCATAATAACAGCAAAATCCTGTAAGTAGAGCATGCAAAATAGAGAGAAGCTGGATTGACCATGAGTGTACTTAAGCATATTTATCTTGGAAAAAAGGAGGCTCCGTGGGGTTATGTAGTTCTTCAACAATATAAAATGTAGGAATGTAGAAAGGAGGTGATTTAGTTTATGAGCTTCCAGTGGCCATACTTGGTAATTATAAACAGAAAGACATTACACAGTTACAAGAATATTGAAGAAAATAGAGGGGTACTAGTTTAAATAAGGTTGCTTTTTTTTTTTTACATTTTTTTAAATTTTACTTTACAATACTGTATTGTTTAAAATAATATGCCCACCATATCATTAAAGGTATTTACAGAAATGTTCAATAACAATTCAATGACAACAATAACAAAGCAAGTATTTCTGAGGGCCTTCTCAACTACTCGTTGATACAAGTGTTAGTCTTCTTTTACATAGGAGGAAACTATCTATGTCTACAAATGAATAAAAAAGTAAAACCAAGTTTACAACTAAGTACTCTAATTTTAAAATCTGGCTTCCACTTTTCAGAAGTGGTAAAGAGACACTACATAAATCACTTAAATGGATAAATTAGATAAATCCATGTCATTTCTTGAGTTTTCTAGTTGGCACAGTGGTAAAAAAAAAAAAACTGCCTGCCAATGCAAGAGACACAGTTTTGATCCCTGGGTTGGGAAGATCCCATGGAGGAGGAAATGGCAACTCACTCCAGTATCCTTGCTTGGGAAACCCATGGACGGAGGAGCCTGGTGGGCTACAGTCTACTGGGTCGCAAAGAATCAGACATGACTTAATGACTGAGGATACACACACATTATTTATGCCAGTTCTACCATTTCATTCCCTATCTCAAAGTTTCTACAGAGAGTAAGAAACTAATTCAGTGTATTCTATAAAATACTACCAAAGGTGCTCTCCCATACACAGTTGAAAAGATCCTGAAAAACATGCACCTCCTACCACAATTGCATGCCTGAAATCCAGTGACACTACACGGAACTGATGACTGAAAGAAAACCAGGAAAATGTGCCTCTATCTGTTCCCTCAAGCAGCCCTCAGTTTAATCAAGGAAAGTCAATGTTACAAGCATATGAGAGAAAGGCAAATACAGCTGAGTGAGTAAGAGGAAGAAAGGAACATTCATGACACATTCTTTTCCAGAGCTCTTCTGAATTTTGAAACTGTGCAAAAACAGAGATCTTCATTCAAAGAGAGAAGCCCAGTTCTAGTATCCTGGGGCATGTTTTCAACTGCTGCGTATTGAAGTATGTAACTCTGTGGGGCTTCCTAGTGGCTCAGTCAGTAAAGAATCTGCCTGCAATGCAGGAGACCTAGGTTCCATCCCTGGGTTGGGAAGATCCCTGAGAGTAGGAACTGGCAACCTACCCCAGTATTCTTGCCTGGAGAATCTCATGGACAGAGGGGTCTGGCAGGCTACAGTCCACAGAGCCACAAAGAGTCGGACATGACTGAATGACTTAACTATCATGTAACTAAAGGCAGATCAGACTTTTGCTGTGAATGCCTTGCCGGCTTGCCTTGCCACTCTCTGGGGCAGCGGAGAGTGGAACAAGATTGTCTTGAGAAACACTGGGTGAAAGAGGTCCACTTCCCTCTTGAAGCAGATATTTGAGAACAGAAATAGAAAAACACTCTGGGAGGAAAAACACACTTGAAAATCAGAGATGTGGACCAGCCTTCATATCAAATACTTTTAAACAGAGGCAATTTCTCACCTCTGGTGTGTAAGATCCACCTGACATTTTGTGCTTTTTAAGTAGAAAAAGTGAGTGAGGTAGAGACCAGAACTGAGAGGAAGGTGAGGGTCTTGAGAATAAAGAAGGACTAAGTGATGAGAGTGTTACCAAAGCAAGCCTGGGTCTGCTTGCCTGACATGCAGCTAAGCCAGCCTACTGAATGAAAGCATGCTCAGGTGAAGGGAGTGCAGAGTTTATTGAAAGGCACCAAGCAAGAAGTACAAGCAGCCAATGATCAAAAGACCTCAAGTCTCCCATGGTTTTCAGAAAGGATTTGTAAAGGCAGCGTGAGGGAGTTTATATGGTCTGTCATCAGCCCATGCACAGTCCTCTGACTGATAGTGTGTTGTTTCGGAATGTCAACTGCCAACCTTCCAGTTCTAACTGATCCAGTTTGCATACTGATGATCAGCATGCAGTTAATTCTTCTCCTTGGTGCAGTTTTCAGCATCTGCAAAACGACTCAAGGGTGTGTCTCAGGAACTTATCTGTAGCCCTTGGGGAGGAANTACTCTGTATTTATTCCCTTGTCCCTGTCCTTTCACTCCTCTGTCTTTAATTTACTGCATCTCATTGGACTGTCTGATTCACTTTTATGGAAATGTAAATAACCTGTATTTGTCTCCTACTACTACCATACAAGTTACAACAAACCTAACAGCTTAAATGAAACAAGCGAATTTTCTTACAATTATAAGAAAGTAAGTCAGAAGTCCGATATGGGCTTCACTGGGCTAAAATCAAGGCACCAGCAGGGCCACACTCCTTTCGGGAGGCTCTAGTGGAGAACTTGTTACCTTACTCATTTGGATGGTTGGCAGAATTCGGTTCCTTGAAGTTGCAGGACTAAGGTCCTCACTTCTTTGTTGTCTCAGTAGCTCAGGAATGAGACAACTGAGTTCTTTGGCTTGCTCTCCCCTTCCTCCATCTTCAAAGTTAGCAACAATGGGGAGCGATCCTCTCACATTTTGATTCTCTCCCTTATCTTCTTTTATTATAGCTCTATGANAGACAACTGAGTTCTTTGGCTTGCTCTCCCCTTCCTCCATCTTCAAAGTTAGCAACAATGGGGAGTGATCCTCTCACATTTTGATTCTCTCCCTTATCTTCTTTTATTACAGCTCTATGACTAGCCGGAGTAAGCTCTACGGTTAAACAGTTCATGCGACTAAACTGAGCCCACCTGTATAATCTAGGATGCTCTATCTCAAGTCTGTAACCTTAATCATACCTGCAAAATCCTTGTCAGTCATGGTAACATAGTCACATATTCTGAGGGTTGATATGTCTTTGGAGAGCCATTATTCTGCCGACCACAGGAAAACAGTGCAGGGTTGGTGCTTCTTTTCCCTCACCTGTAATGACTGAGCTAAGAAAACATTGCATTTCCAGTTCAAATATGTTGTTTTCAAAATATAATGCTAATGATAGCCTACCTTCTACTGATATTTACATTTTCTCTTCCTCTCAGCCTTCTCAGTATGTCAAGTTAGTCTGACAAGTCCACACCTGCACCTTTGTAAAATAATCTTAGAACACCACTTCCAAAAAAGCTGACTTCATCATCCCATGTGTTAATGTTTCAGGGGATACTGATTTTCCACAGGTGGATGCCCTCATGGTTGGCATCAGAAGAAGGCTCCTTCAAGTCCAGATGATGTTTATAGGGCCCTTAACTTAGGTATGTTCAAAACACCCCAACATGCAGAATTATTACTGATTATCTGAAGTGAATGCTGTAATGTACCATCAATATCTCCTATCTCTTATCAGTAATAAAGCCTTTATATCCATAACTGCCAAGAGTACTGCAGGAAGACTGCCCCCAGCACCACATCCTGCCCTGGGGACTGGTCTGGATTCAAGGCAGAAAGTCCTTCCAAGGTCATGTGACATCCAGTGATGGATTAACATGAGGCGTAAAGGTATAAAGAGTATTAAGATATAAAGGGTCTTGAGGTAGAAAGAGTCCAGACAACTTTGAAATGGCATTATAGTTCCACTGTTCCTCAGATCAACAGAGGCTTTTGTTGGGGTTAAATTACAGCTCTATTTGTCCCATTTTTCAATCGTAATTTCATCCTCTCTTTTCCACAGGTATTGGTCTGAAGCACATTCTCTAATAAATTTTTGCATGCTAAACTATCTCCAATATTGCTTCTAGGGTAAGACAATCTGAAGTAAGCAACACTGAGTGAAGCTTAGAGCATTATTAGCATGAAAGATTACATTAGTCAATTCTAGTCTGTATTGAAATTAATGTTTTACTTCACTTCAAAGTGATCTTAAGTATTAAAAATGAGGATGGTGATGGCAATGATAATGAAGATTTTTTGAAAATATGAGTAATCACAAAGTTCATATTACATGATACACAATAATCTAATAAAGCAATAACAATTTTGTGATAAGATGTAAACAATTTGATAATTTATCAAAAAGTTTTGTCCTATCACGTTCTCTTCATAACAATGTAGATATGCCAGTGTCTTTGTTATAGGAACAGTTATTTAATGTTGATATTACATCTATTTTAAGAGCTATGACAAAAGTACATAAATGTATTTATGTACTGCTGCTGCTAAGTCGCTTCAGTCATGTCCGACTCTGTGTGACCCCATAGACGGCAGCCCACCAGGCTCCCCTGTCCGTGGGATTCTCCAGGCAAGAACACTGGAGTGGGTACAAAAGTACATAGATGCCATACTGGTGCAAAACGTTATTTAGAAGTAGCTTGGTCAGAGACATTTCTCAGTTTTCTTAAATAAGGCAGAACAAGGAAGGCATTCAGTGTGATTAATGCAAAGGCTTTTTTGCCTGCTAAAGAGTTTATGATATTTTTCTACTTTCCGACAGGGACATGTCATGATCCAAATCATGTAGCCACATGACCAACCTGAGAACAATGCACAATGTTATCATAAGAAAGAAGACATGAGAGGTAAAGCAGAAAGCTAGGACGCTGTTGCAACTGAGAGATACTGAGTAAATGATCTTGGAAAGAAAGAAGAAACAGGTGTGGAAGATACCGCAGCAGAAGAAACAAGAGATCTTGCCAACTGAATGTATGACAAAAGCTGGGCTTCCCCAGTGGCTCAGCAGTAAAGAATTTGTATGCAGTGCAGAAGCCACAGGAGAAGCAGTTTGATCCCTGGGTTTGGAAGATCCCCTGGAGGAGGGCATAGCAACCCACTCCAATATTCTTTCCTGGAGAACCTCATGAACAAACGAGCCTGATGGGCTACAGTCCATAGAGTTGCAAAGTCGGATGAGACTGAAGTNATATCTCCTATCTCTTATCAGTAATAAAGCCTTTATATCCATAACTGCCAAGAGTACTGCAGGAAGACTGCCCCCAGCACCACATCCTGCCCTGGGGACTGGTCTGGATTCAAGGCAGAAAGTCCTTCCAAGGTCATGTGACATCCAGTGATGGATTAACATGAGGCGTAAAGGTATAAAGAGTATTAAGATATAAAGGGTCTTGAGGTATAAAGAGTCCAGACAACTTTGAAATGGCATTATAGTTCCACTGTTCCTCAGATCAACAGAGGCTTTTGTTGGGGTTAAATTACAGCTCTATTTGTCCCATTTTTCAATCGTAATTTCATCCTCTCTTTTCCACAGGTATTGGTCTGAAGCACATTCTCTAATAAATTTTTGCATGCTAAACTATCTCCAATATTGCTTCTAGGGTAAGACAATCTGAAGTAAGCAACACTGAGTGAAGCTTAGAGCATTATTAGCATGAAAGATTACATTAGTCAATTCTAGTCTGTATTGAAATTAATGTTTTACTTCACTTCAAAGTGATCTTAAGTATTAAAAATGAGGATGGTGATGGCAATGATAATGAAGATTTTTTGAAAATATGAGTAATCACAAAGTTCATATTACATGATACACAATAATCTAATAAAGCAATAACAATTTTGTGATAAGATGTAAACAATTTGATAATTTATCAAAAAGTTTTGTCCTATCACGTTCTCTTCATAACAATGTAGATATGCCAGTGTCTTTGTTATAGGAACAGTTATTTAATGTTGATATTACATCTATTTTAAGAGCTATGACAAAAGTACATAAATGTATTTATATACTGCTGCTGCTAAGTCGCTTCAGTCATGTCCGACTCTGTGTGACCCCATAGACGGCAGCCCACCAGGCTCCCCTGTCCGTGGGATTCTCCAGGCAAGAACACTGGAGTGGGTACAAAAGTACATAGATGCCATACTGGTGCAAAACGTTATTTAGAAGTAGCTTGGTCAGAGACATTTCTCAGTTTTCTTAAATAAGGCAGAACAAGGAAGGCATTCAGTGTGATTAATGCAAAGGCTTTTTTGCCTGCTAAAGAGTTTATGATATTTTTCTACTTTCCGACAGGGACATGTCATGATCCAAATCATGTAGCCACATGACCAACCTGAGAACAATGCACAATGTTATCATAAGAAAGAAGACATGAGAGGTAAAGCAGAAAGCTAGGACGCTGTTGCAACTGAGAGATACCGAGTAAATGATCTTGGAAAGAAAGAAGAAACAGGTGTGGAAGATACCGCAGCAGAAGAAACAAGAGATCTTGCCAACTGAATGTATGACAAAAGCTGGGCTTCCCCAGTGGCTCAGCAGTAAAGAATTTGTATGCAGTGCAGAAGCCACAGGAGAAGCAGTTTGATCCCTGGGTTTGGAAGATTCCCTGGAGGAGGGCATAGCAACCCACTCCAATATTCTTTCCTGGAGAACCTCATGAACAAACGAGCCTGATGGGCTACAGTCCATAGAGTTGCAAAGTCGGATGAGACTGAAGTGACTGAGCATGCACGCATGATGCAAGTTGAAGAGTTAAACAAAACTTTGGCTTTTGGGCCATGAGGAACATAAATAGTCTGCTAACTATAAACAGAAACAGAGAAGTATGAGGAAAGATGTTTGAGATAAAGGATTGTTGTCTTCGGTTTTGAATATATTGAGTTATACAGGTTTAAACAAAACTAGGAATGAAATGTGAAAATATTTAGATACTTTAAAGCATTGTACTTAAAACAGAAAAAGAAATTAGTCAATTTAAACAGTATAGATAATTTAAATGGAGATTTTTACCCTGCAATTGAGTATTCAATCAAAACTCTCAGAGTAAACACAGTAATTGATTTTCCTGCTTTCTTCACTATAATGCAGTTGCAATGTCAACCAAATATGACACTCTATCTTCTTTTAAATATCTTCACAAATACGAGAGGGATGGCACAATTAATCCACAACAGTAGGTTACAAAAAAGAGCAGCTATTTAGGATACATATTAGGAGTTGGATATGCTATTATGCTGGACATTATTGCTGATCTGGGACTGAATTATACCAGACAGAAATCAGAAATCAGTACTGAGGACTTCACTAAGGAGAGCCAGTGTTACCAGATTCATTTCATCCAAGCTTTTCTCATTGGCTTTAGAGGCTCACACTCAGTCATTTCAGTCGTGTCCAACTCTGTGAACCTGTGGCCCACCAAGCTCTTCTTTTTATGGGATTTTCTAGGCAAAAGTACTGGAATGGGTTGTCATGCCCTCCTCCATGAGATCTTCCCAACCCAGGGATCAAACCTCCCCCTCCTGTCTCCTGCATCTCCTGCACTGCAGGCAGATCCTTTACTACTGAGCCTCTGAGGGAAGCCCTGCTCTATAGACAGTGGGGCACAACTAACTGAACCTGAGCTCACCCAGCTTTTTTGTACATGGAGGGAATGATGTCATCAGTGGACAAAAGGGAGGAGACAAGGGGCACCTAAGCAACCACAGCTTTGGATATTTGTGATTCAACAATCCTGACTGGGTTATAATTTTACCTTTGTATTATTTACAAGGAAGGTATATTCAGTGAATTGCTAGTTAGAAATACTGAAAAGAAAAGGCTGAGCCATCATAAGGACATAATTTCCTAAGTGACTTTTTAGAAAATTAACTTTGCTCATTACAAATGAGATCATTTCACTCAAACAGGCTTGCATGACATTTAACACAAAATTATATTATTCAAATTACTATATGAATTTTAAAATGATAGTGCTACATCAGACATTTTATAGTATTACACTTAGTTCTTTAGAAAAAATGCATTTTGACCAATTTTTAAAATAAAATTAAATTTTAAAAATCAATTTTTAGTTGAAGTCCTTATGTTGTTCAGTTGCTCAGGCATGTCTGACTCTTTGTGACCCCATGGACTGCAGCAAGACAGGCTTTCCTATCCTTATGAAAAATAACATGTTAAATTCAGTTGCCACATTTTAATATTCCACCTTGAATGGGACTTTCTCAGGAGCCCCCCACTTTCTGTTTCTCCCATTTTCCTAGAATACATACAAAACTGTTTACATATGCATGCACATACACTCTCTGCATTCACGTAGAGGTAGAAATNCAGGCAGATTCTTTACTGACTGAGTTACAACTGTCTCTTATACACATCTGGACTTTCTCAGGAGCCCCCCACTTTCTGTTTCTCCCATTTTCCTAGAATACATACAAAACTGTTTACATATGCATGCACATACACTCTCTGCATTCACGTAGAGGTAGAAATATTAGGTAATGTGCGGCAATGGCCCTAATTTTATTCCCTCAATAAACTGATTATTTAATCTGACATTGAAAAGAAAAGGATAATTTAGGCTCAATCTTGAAGTCACCTACAGTTGATCTCTGGGTTTTTTTTTCCCCCGTAGGCAAAACCACTAAATTTATTTTAAAATAATTCTTGTAAGATTTATAATTAATGAAGGAAGTTTTTAGAGTCTATGAATTTTTAGAATGTAATTAAGCAGTATTTGCTTTATATTTCTTTTTGATTTACTTTTCTTCCATAAATGGGGGTAAATATTTCAAAGTTTTATAAAATTTTCATGGGTGGCACCCAGCTGTCATGTTATTATCCTCCCTCATTTTAGATTACAAATAATGAAACAAATGAGTTCAATATAGAGAAAACTCATTTTCTAATTTATGTATTTGAATGCCATTTTGTAGTAATTCATGCTAGATTACACATCAGAAAAACAAATCTTTTATTTAGTGTCAATGGAAACTTTTCTGATAGACTTCAGATTCTCTCCCCAGACTCCCCTTGGTATGTATTGCCTACATGGAGGAGTAGATTCTCTTTTTAGTTTACTGACAGAGTTTTAAGTACCTAAATTTTCCCTAGATTTGATTAAGTACATCTTGATTAGACATGTTCAGAGGTTCCTGGTACCCCAAGTATTTTTCTTATTTATATGACTGGTTGATGACATTTTCTTTTCCCTTGCATCTAAGTGGTGCCAGATCACCATTTCTAAATAGAATGTGAATGGAAGAGATTTATGTTGTTTCCTGGCTGATATGGTTAAGAGCAGCTGTCCTTTCTCCATGCTCTCCTCTCTTTTCCAATTTATCACTTGAAGAGAGAGAAAAGCTACAGGATGGAAAGAATGCAGGTCTCTAATTTACTGTATAAAGCAGAGAGACCACCTTCTTGTTTGCTCATGCCTGATGTCAGCAAGAAACAAATTTCATTACTAAGCATCAAGATATAAAGCATNGGCTTTCCTATCCTTATGAAAAATAACATGTTAAATTCAGTTGCCACATTTTAATATTCCACCTTGAATGGGACTTTCTCAGGAGCCCCCCACTTTCTGTTTCTCCCATTTTCCTAGAATACATACAAAACTGTTTACATATGCATGCACATACACTCTCTGCATTCACGTAGAGGTAGAAATATTAGGTAATGTGCGGCAATGGCCCTAATTTTATTCCCTCAATAAACTGATTATTTAATCTGACATTGAAAAGAAAAGGATAATTTAGGCTCAATCTTGAAGTCACCTACAGTTGATCTCTGGGTTTTTTTTTCCCCCGTAGGCAAAACCACTAAATTTATTTTAAAATAATTCTTGTAAGATTTATAATTAATGAAGGAAGTTTTTAGAGTCTATGAATTTTTAGAATGTAATTAAGCAGTATTTGCTTTATATTTCTTTTTGATTTACTTTTCTTCCATAAATGGGGGTAAATATTTCAAAGTTTTATAAAATTTTCATGGGTGGCACCCAGCTGTCATGTTATTATCCTCCCTCATTTTAGATTACAAATAATGAAACAAATGAGTTCAATATAGAGAAAACTCATTTTCTAATTTATGTATTTGAATGCCATTTTGTAGTAATTCATGCTAGATTACACATCAGAAAAACAAATCTTTTATTTAGTGTCAATGGAAACTTTTCTGATAGACTTCAGATTCTCTCCCCAGACTCCCCTTGGTATGTATTGCCTACATGGAGGAGTAGATTCTCTTTTTAGTTTACTGACAGAGTTTTAAGTACCTAAATTTTCCCTAGATTTGATTAAGTACATCTTGATTAGACATGTTCAGAGGTTCCTGGTACCCCAAGTATTTTTCTTATTTATATGACTGGTTGATGACATTTTCTTTTCCCTTGCATCTAAGTGGTGCCAGATCACCATTTCTAAATAGAATGTGAATGGAAGAGATTTATGTTGTTTCCTGGCTGATATGGTTAAGAGCAGCTGTCCTTTCTCCATGCTCTCCTCTCTTTTCCAATTTATCACTTGAAGAGAGAGAAAAGCTACAGGATGGAAAGAATGCAGGTCTCTAATTTACTGTATAAAGCAGAGAGACCACCTTCTTGTTTGCTCATGCCTGATGTCAGCAAGAAACAAATTTCATTACTAAGCATCAAGATATAAAGCATTCTTTATAATAATTAAGAAATTCAAATTGAGACAAATAAGAATGAGCCTTTAGTGTTGTTCAATCACTGAGTCATGCCCGACTCTTCGAAACTCCATAGAATGCAAAACGCCAGGCTTCCCCATCTTTTACTATCACCTGGCATTTGCTCAAATTCATGTCCATTGAGTCAGCAATGCTATCTAACTATCTTATTCTCTGTTGACCCCTTCTCCTTTTGCTTTCACTCTTTCCCAGTATCAGAGGGTCTTTTCCAATCAATCAGCTTTTTGTATCAAGTGGCTAAAGCATTGGAACTTCAGCTTCAGCATCAGTCTTCCCAAAGAGTATTCAGGATTGATTTCCTTTAGATTGACGGTTTTGATACCCTCATAGTCCAAAGGACTCTCTAGACTCTTTTCCAGCACCACATTTAAAAAGCATCAGTTCGTCAGTGCTCAGCCTTCTTCATGTCCAACTCTCACATCTACATATGACCACTGGAAAAACCATAGCTTTGACTATATAGACCTTTGTTGGCAAAGTGATATATTTGTTTTTTAATACACAGTCTAGGTTTGACATAGCTTTCCTTCCAAGGAGCAAGCATCTTTTAATTTCATGGTTACAGTCACTGTCTGCAGTGATTTTGGAGCCCAAGAAAATAAAATTTGTAACTGTTTCTACTTTTCCCCCTTCTACTTGCCATGAAGTAATGGGACCATATGCCATGATATTAGTTTTCTAAATGCTGAGTTTTAAGCCAGCTTTTTCCCTCTCCACTTTCACCTTCATCAAGAGATTCTTTAATTCCTCTTCACTTTCTGCCATTAGAGTAGTATCATCTGCATATCTGAGGCTGTTGATATTTCTCCCTGCAATCTTGATTCCAGCTTGTGACTCATCCAACCTGGCATTTTGTATCTACATAGAAGTTAAATAAACAGGGTGACTATATACAGCCTTGTTGTACTCTTTTCCCAGTCTTGAACCTACTTACTACATAAAATAAGTAAGCTTCAGTAGCATATAATATGTGTTAAATTGAATGAATTTAGTAAACAAAGATTAAATTTATAATTGTGGGTTTCAAATACCATCAATGGCTCTTGAACTAATGTTTGGCTTTCACCACCTCATAGATTAGAGCTTTTAATTTGATTTACATTTCTTCCTATATTCTTACCTAATACAACCACCAAGGAACAAATGAAAAACAGCGTACTGAATGTCCAAAAACAATAAGGAAGAAGAGATTCCATGATTTTCAGATCTTGGATATGTCAAGAAGAATGAGTGACCCAGTTGCTGAAATTAATGATCCTCCCATCCTAAATCAATTCACAAGTGATTAGTTTAACATAGAAAACTATTATGTGTATCTAGACATTTTGGATAGTAAAATAAAGTCAAATTATTTTTTGTAAATATTTTATTATTGCACTGCATAGCTGGTCACTAGATGAGTAAAAATATACTGCATGCATGCATCAGTTTCTCAGTAGTGTCTGATTCTTTGAGACCACACAGAATATAGCCTGCCAGGCTCCTCTGTGATTTTTCAGACAAGAAAACTGGAGTGCCATTTTTCTACTCCAGGAGATCTTCCTGACCCAGGGATCAAACCCACATCTCTTGTGTCTCTTGAAATGCAGGTGAATTCTTTACCTGCTGAGCCATCAATCAGTTCAGTTGTTTAGTCCTGTCTGACACTTTGCAACCCCATGGACTGCAGCACGCTAGGCCTCCCTGTCCATCACCAGCTCACGAAGATTGCTCAAACTCAGGTCCATTGAGTCAGTGATGCCATGCAACCATCTCATCTCTGTTGTCCCCTACTCCTCCTGCCCATAATCTTTCCCAGCATCAAGGTCTTTTGCAGTGAGTCAGTTTTTCCCATCAGCTGGCCAAAGTATTGGAATTTCAGCTTCAGAATTAGTCCTTCAAATGAATATTCAGGACTGATTTCCCTTGTGTGTGTGTGTGTGTGTGTGTGTGTGTGTGTGTGTGTGTGTGTGTGTGTTATTCACTCAGTCACGCCCAACTCTTTGCAAACCCATGGACTGCAGCCCACCAGGTTCTTCTGTCCATGAGATTTTCCAGGCAAAGATACTGGAGAGGGTTGCCATTTCCTTCTCCAGGAGATCTTCCCAACCCAGGAATTGAAGCCAGGTCTCCTGTACTGCAGGCAGATTCTTTACTGACTGAGTTACAAGAGAAACCCAAGGAAAGCCCCAAAACATAGTGGTTTTTAACAGTATCTTATATGATATAAAGTCTTAAATTTAAAGATAATTTCTCAAAACAGAAATTCACATTGATTCTTTTTTGGCTGTTCAGGCACTGATTATGAAACAATCTTTTCTAGATAGACCATTTTTATCTAAGTTTTCCAAACCAATTTAAAAAATTATATGCAAGTAAGTATATTTGTATATATTTCACATATATTACTTAATTCTTCAAATAGGTCTTAAATTACTTAAAAATATCCAGAATCCAATCCTTTGTATTCCTTGGGGAATTTTGCACCTAGCAAAATAATGAACACATAATAAGCGTGAAATAAACATATGATGCGTGAAATAAACATATCTATTCTTACTGAATAGATGACTTTGAGAATTTATTCTTAATGCCTAATATTCACTACCATAGTGACTGGGTAATCACAAGGTGTTTATTTCTACCACCTCCTCAGCAACAGGTAGAATCAACATGGTAGAATGCTCTTTGTATAAGGAAAGTCAAGAGAAAAATTGGCTAACATTGACCAGTTTTCAGTAGCCGAATAGACAAAAGTATTATACATAACACTGAAAGTAGTATTGGGAGATTTTATTTTGCTAACTTTATATATTTAACATTTTAAAATATATTTAGCTATTGAATCTATAAAATCCAAGAATTTTAAATAACTTCGAACCATGGAGACTAAAAGGTTACAATATAGTAAATTGATCATTGATAAGATTTTCACTGAAAATATATTAACATTACCACTTTGAGAAGAAATTATTGCACAATTCACAATATAGTTTAACAGCTCTCTTAATCTTACATTTTCACTAACATATATGGAAGCCCTTTTGATTTATACAATTATGTAAATAAAAAGAAACTTTGATTAAAAGGTAATACTGAAAAAAACTTTCAAACTGAAAAAAAGATGTTTATATATTCTTTAAAGCGTATGTGCATAATTTCATGATATATCTTATAAGCCCTAAACGTTGGGGAGTACATAAATATTTATTGAGTATTGACAGCTGTAAGGAGTTGGGAAATGAATGCTATAGACCATGAGGGTATAGGTTATATTCACTAAGTAAGTGATTAAGTTTGCCTCTATAACTTTTCAAAGACTCATGTGTAGCATGTGGTTGTTAAATTATTGTTTATATTAAAATCCATAGTCCTGCTAGATCTTGTGCAGAATGCTTTCACATATAGCATATACAGAATTTTCAAGTAATAGGCCATGGAGAGATTATAGGAATGTTGTGTGAAAATATCAGTCTCCCTCTTGTGAAGTAAGAGGAGAAGGCAATTGTAGGCAGAGTCCACAAGGTCACTTGCCTCATCATAAGTGGTTTCATTCGGGTTCCTCAAAAGACTGCCCCAATAGAACAGATTCATAAGCATAATGAAACCCCCACTGTTGAAACCCATTGTCAGTGAGGACAATGAGAACAACTGTCTACTGTTGGTTTGCTGGTGTCTTGAGCATAGTCATAGGAACCTGAAATGTTAGGTCCATGAATCAAGGCAAACTGAAAGTGGTCAAACAGGAGACAGCAAGAGTGAATGTCGGCATTTTAAGAATCAGAGAACTAAAATGAACTGGAATGGGTGAATTTAACCCATAATGGAGTAGCCATCATAGTCAACAAAAGAGTCTGAAATGCAGTACTTGGATGCAATTTCAAAAACTACCGAATGATCTCTGTTTGTTTCCAAGGCAAACCATTCAGTATCACGATAATCCAAGTCTATGCCCTGACCAGTAATGCTGAAGAAGCTGAAGTTGAACGGTTCTATGAAGACCTGCAAGACTGTCTAGAATTAACACAAGAAAAAGATGTCCTTTTCATTATAAGGGGCTGGAATGCAAAGGTAGGAAGCCAAGAAACACCTGGAGTACAGGGAAACTCAGCCTTGGAGTACAGAATGAAGCACGGCAAAGGCTAATAGGGTTTTCCAAGAAAAGTTACTGGTCATAGCAAACACCCTCTTCCAAAAAAACAAGAGAAGACTCTACACATGGCCGTTACCAGAAGGTCAACACCAAAATCAGACTCATTATAATCTTTGCAGCCAAAGATGGAGAAGCTCTATGCTGCTGCTGCCGCTGCTAAGTCGCTTGTTATGTCTGACTCTGTGCGACCCCTAGGTCACTTGCCTCTTCATAAGTGGTTTCATCCAGGTTCCTCAAAAGACTGCCCAAATAGAACAGATTCATAAGTATAATGAAATCCCATTGTTGAAACCCATTGTAAGTGAAGACAACTGTCTCTTGGTTTGTCAGTGTCTTGAGCATGGTCGTAGGAACCTGGAATGTTAGGTCCATGAATCAAGGCAAATTTAGTTCAGTTCAGTTCAGTCGCTCAGTCATGTCTGACTCCCTGTGACTCCATGAATTGCAGCACTCCAGGCCTCCCTGTCCATCACCAACTCCCGAAGTTCACTCAAACTCACGTCCATCGAGCTGGTGATGTCATCAAGGTAAATTGGAAGTGGTCAAACAGGAGATAGTAAGAGTGAATGTCAGCATTTTAGGAATCAGAGAACTAAAATGGACTGCAATGGCAGCCCACCAGACTCCCCCATACCTGGGATTCTCCAGGCAAGAACACTGGAGTGGGTTGCCATTTCCTTCTCCAATGCATGAAAGTGAAAAGTGAAAGTGAAGTCCCTCGTCATGTCCGACTCTTACTGACCCCATGGACTGCTGCCCACTAGGCTCCTCCATCCATGGAATTTTCCAGGCAAGAGTACTGGAGTGGGGTGCCATTGCCTTCTCTGAGAAACTCTATACAGTCAGCAAAAACAAGACCAGGAGCGGACTGTGGAGTACATCAAGGCTGTATATTGTCACCCTACTGGTTTAACTTATATGCAGAGTACATCATGAGAAACACTGGGCTGTGTGAAGCATAAGCTGGAATCAAGATTTCCAGGAGAAATATCACTAACCTTAGATACGCAGATGACACAACACCACACCATGACAGAAAGTGAAGAACTAAATAGCCTCTTAATGAAAGTGAAAGAGGAGAGTGAAAAAGTTGGCTTAAAGCTCAATATTCAGAAAACTAAGAACATGGAATCTGGTCTCATCACTTCATGGCAAATAGATGGAGAAACTTTGGAAACAGTGGCAGACTTAATTTTGGGGGGCTCCAAAGTCACTGCAGATGGTAACTGCAGCCATAAAACTAAAAGATGCTTACTCCTTGAAAGAAAAGTTATGACCAATCTAGACAGCATATTGAAAAGCAGAGACATTACATTTCCAACAAAGCTCCGTCTAGTCAAGGCTATGGTTTTTCCAGTAGTCATGTATGGATGTGAGAGCTGGACTATAAAGAAAGCTGGACTATAAAGAAAGCTGAACACTGAAGAATTGATGCTTTTAAATTGTGGTGCTGGAGAACTCTTGAGAGTCCCTTGGACTACAAGGAGACCCAACCAGTCCATCCTGAAGGAAATCGGTCCTTAATATTCATTGGAAGGGCTGATGTTGAAGCTGAAACTCCAACACTTTGGCCACATGATGCAAATAGCTCACTCATTTGAAAATCCCCTGATGCTGGGAAAGATTGAAGGTGAAAGGAGAAGGGGATGACAGAGGATGATATGGTTGGATGGTATCACTGACCCCATGAGCATGAGTTTGAGCAAACTCCGGGAGTTGGTGATGGACAGGGAGGCCTGTTGTGCTGCAGTCCATGAGACTGCAAAGAGTCCGACATGACTGAGTGACTGAACTGAACTGAGCATGGTCAGTGAGGAACTCTACCCTTGGCATCTCCTTCTATGGCCTGCAGTATCATGTACCATGTACATACCCTTTCCTAGATGTGGGATCTATGGAGCTTCTGAGAGTTGGTGTTCCATATGCTCACCCATGTAAAAGTCCCCTAAGAAATACATATACCATTTCATGGAAGCAAGATTTGATGATGTTAACATTTTGTACACATTTCACTGGCTTCCCAGTTGGTATCAGTGGTAAAGAACCTGCGTGCCAATGCAAGAGACATAAGAGATGCAGGTTCAACCCATGGGTGGGGAAGATGCCCCTAACAAGGGCATAAAAACCCATTCCAGTATTCTTGCCTGGAGAATTCCATGGACAGAAGAGCCTGGTGACCTACAGTCTGTAGGGTTGCAAAGCGTTGGATGTAGCTGAAACAACTTTACCTTCACAGCTGAAGATAGCACTCTTGCACACATTTCTCTAATACTTATAATTTTCCTTATCATAATTATCTTGCATAAAATTTTTAATGTGTGCAACTGTGTGTGTGTTAAATAGCTCAGTCGTGTCTGACTTTGCAACCCCATAGACCGTAGTCCACCAGCCTCCTCTGTCCATAGGATTTTCTAGGAAATAATACTGGAGTGGGTTGCTATTTCCTTCTCCAGGGGACCTTCCTAATGCAGGGATCAAACCTGCATCTCTCGCTTGACAGGTGGATTCTTTACCACTGAGTCTTTTGCAAAGCCCTCAAGTCCTAAATAAATATACACAAATTCCAGTGTGTCATATGTATTTAATATTCCATGTATGATACTATGGGTTTCCCTGATGGCTCAGAGAGTAAAGAATTTGCCTGCAAAGCAGAAGACACAGGAGATGAAAATTTGATCTCAGGGTAGGAAAAATCCCTTGGAGGAGGAAATGGCAACCCACTCTGGTATTCTTGCCTGAAAAATCACTTGGACAGAGGAGCCTGGTGAGCAACAGTCCATGGGGTTGCAAAAATCAAACATGACTGAGTAATCATGCATTTATGACTTTTCACTATGTGAAAAATATTGGAAAGTTTATAACAATTTTAATACTATTATAACAAAAAATAAGCATGTATATTAATTTCTATTAATATTTAAATATAAAGGTGTGAACTCTATAGGCATGCAAGAACAATTTACATCAACATCTTATGAGTTGATAATTATCTTAAAGTTTGAATACTTAGTGATCAATTATCAGCACATCATATTTATGTGGCATTTCATAGGTCTTATGCATAAGAAATTATTTAATTTTTACAACTCAGTGAAGAAGGTATTATTATCCTCATTTAACAGATATTTGAACCAGCTGATTTCCTTGGGTTACAGAGCCAATAAGAAGTGAAGCTGAAATATAAACTATGGTCTTTGCTAACATAATGTATCTTCTCCAAATCCTTAGTTAAATTAACCTGAATATCTATGTAAATGTTATGAATAACTTATACCATAAATTCCCATTATAAATCAGATAATAAAAAACACATTAATGAGAATCACTAATCCTCCTATAAAATTTATGTTTGCAGTTGCTTTCTTTCTATATGATCAGTCTCTGTCAATTTGATCTTCCTACAAGCATGCTTTCTTTCCTATCGCCAAATTTTAGACATAATAAATGATGGGTTACAAAGATAGAGGGGGAATATTTGAAATTAACTGAAGCCTGTTGCCTCAGCTAAATCATGAATTTAAGTTGAGGCAATGTCTGTTACTTCTAATAGACAATTTCATGTTTAAAGAAAGTAAAAAGACTTTCCTTTCCAGAACACTGGAAATATGAAATAAAGCTCTGATGTACTGATGTTTTCTACAAATTGTTACAGAAAAGTGTTTTGCATCACCAGTTTTGTTTCATCACTTCAACTACTATCTATATCTGAAAGCTTTTCTTGGGAAGCTGTGACCGCAATTGACCCAGCTCTTTGCATCTTTCGGTCCCATTCATTTCAGTGATTATTTTTAATTCTCACTGGACCATGTATAAAGTAAATCTCAATTATCAAATTGTCCAGTAGGTATCTACAATATGTTCCTCAGGAGTCAGAAGATAAATTAGAAAGAAATGCAGATCACCATTATCTCCAGAGGAGAGCTGACTTGCCCAAAGTCACACAGTAAGTTACTGGCAGACTTGTTTAATGTCACCTCTCTTAATACAATATCATTGCTCTTGCTGTCACTAGGCAGAAAATAGCTTCCCACATCTGTGAACTAGACAGTATGGTTTACTGAACACTTAATGACAGTAAGCATTAAACTAACATTCTTTCTCTTTTCATAACAAGGTTTGTGAAATAGAGCCTCCTCCACTGAACCCTTCTTGATTGAACAGAAATGAATACAAATTGCCTTGCCCTACTTCTAATTCTGGAGGGCAACTTGTATTTCCACAGTGTGAAGTGTCGTGGGAAGCTCTGTTACGGTTTTGAATAACTGTAGTACTTTATATTCTGACTCCTGACTTCTTAAGACAATTCAAAATATTTGGGGAGCAAAACTTCTAGCATTATGTTCTTTCTACTACCCTACACAAACACATGTTTGTTATTTGATTTTTTGAGGCAAACCTCCACACCAAAGGAGACTCAAGAACATTGCACTGTTCCATCTGGTGAAATACTCTGACTTAGGTTGGCCCTGGAAGGCCATCACACCCTTCTGCACAATAAAAACTCATATAAATATCAGCCATTACCAGTATAAGACTCATTTTACAAATGGAGAAAATACTTGCTCAGAGAGGTTAATGATTTGTGTAAGTGATTTTGGTTACCAGCAGCCCAGCTGGCACTAGTGTTAGAGAACATGTCTGCCAATGAAGGACACATAAGAGACAATGTGGGTTCAGTTCCTGTGTCAGGAAGATCCCTGGGAAGAGGGCATGGAAACACTCCAGTATTTTTGCTTGGAGAATCCCATGGACAGAGAAGTTTTGTGGGCTACAGTCCATGGGTTGTAAAGAGTCGTACATGACTGAAATGATTTAGCATTCACAGAGCTAGGAACATACCTTCCTAAATTCCAAAAGGAGATCTTTTTACCACAGCCACACAAGTTGCTATGTTGCATAAAACAAATGCAATAAAATGTATATTCAAGTGCAAATAATTATATTTCTTTTGACTCTGGTGATTCACATACAAATGTAGATTATTTATCAAAAACACAGTTCATTTGGAACATAGCCTTGGCAATTGAAACTTCTGGGTTTAGTTTTGTCATCTACAATATTATAATATGGACAAAGGCTTTTAAAATAACGGCTAAACAAAAAGTTCTGTTGGTAGCTATACGTACATGCTTGTGTGTTAAGTTGCTTCAGCTGTTTCTGACTCTTTGTAGCCTTGTGGACTGTAGCCCAGCAGGCTCCTCTGTCCATGGGATTCTTCAGGCAAGAATATCGGGGTGAGTTGCTACACCCTTCTCCAGGGTATCTTCCCAGACCAGGGATCGGACATAGTATGTCTCCTGCACTGTTAGGCATGTTCTTTACCACTAGTGCTGCCTGGAAAGCCCTGACAGCTATACAAATCAGATAAACACTATTTCTACACGTAGTCTATGATAAGATATTCTATAATGCATCTGAATATTTACCTACAAGATTAAAAACCATATTCATTTAATTGAATGCAAGACACTATTTGGGTGCCTTAATATTGGGTGCCAAATATTGGGTTGGCAAAAATGTTAGTTTGGGTTTTCTGTAACATCTTATAGAAAAACTCGAACATTTTGACCAACCCAACATCATTATTTTATATAATAATACCAATACAATTATGTCACAATGCTAAGATTCAATCAACAACAAATACATAGACTTTTCAGCAATAATAAATATGAATGAATATGTTTTTGAATTTATGAAATGTGTTATATATTTCTCTATTTACATATGGATATATATAAAAAGGGGGCTTCCCAGGTGGTTCAGTGGTAAAGAATCTGCCAGCCAGTGCAGGAGACCCTGGAGATGCAAGTTCAATCCCTGGGTTGAGAAGATCCCTTGGAGTAGGAAATGACAATCCAAGTATTCTTGCCTGGGAAATCCCATAGATAAAGGAACCTGGTGGGCTGCAGTCCTCAGGATTGCAAAGAGACAGACATGACCGACCACAGCTGTACATGCTCATACACACATGCACACTCATACACACACACACACACACACACACACACAGAAAGAGAAAGATTACTATATACTAGACACTAAGCTCACTGATTTTGCAGTTATAACATATGCAGTACTCTGAGCTGTCCTTTGAATCAGATACTATTGTTATTCCATTTTACAGGTGAAGGGGCTAAGATTACAAAATGACTTTCCAAGATCACATTTCTTTAATAAGTAATCATTTGTTAGGTGATCACAGTTGTGCTGTGACTTGTGGCAGATCAAGTACTGTCCTCTGGGCAGTCTGTCTAGTTGAGGTAACAGGTTGTGCACAGATGAAGAAAGCAGCAGTCCATGTTTTAACACAGTCTAATCCAGGCTTGTCTAGTCCATGATTGCATATTGTATTTTTGTCTAATGCCCCTCTGACCAAAAAAGATAGGCATATAATTTGTGTAAATCAAAACAAAAAGACCTGAAACAAGGGTTTACTTCAAAGAACTGAAAGTCAAACTGAGTCCAATTTCCGTGCCTTTACAAAACTAAAGTAAAAAAGAAAAATTGAGCATGGATTCTCATATATTTTTAGTGTATTATTGTTTCCATTTTTTCCTTTTACTTCTGCTTCCCAGAAACACAATAAAGTCAGCTAAAAGTTGAAAAATGGGAAAGCTTCAGCTATACACAAGAGATATTCAAATCTCTTCATTTGGATGATTAGGGAATAGGGAGGTTTCTGTTTTGTTTTGTTTTTTTTTCTATACACCATAGACAGATTTTACCAAGTTCAAGTTAATTGGGTTTTGTACACTACCGTTCATGTGGAGTTTGTTAAAAAAAAAAAAGAGAGAGAGAGAGAGAGAGAGAAAGAAAAAAGAAAGTAAATACATGCATACACATCAAACGAGTGTGCATGCCAGAATATCACAGTGAATTCAAACAGAATTGGGAGCTTTTGCACTAGGGAACATATTTACTGAAGCAGAAAGTATCCTCTGTGTGAATAAGCTGCCCCAAAATATCCTGGCATAAAAGTGCTTAAACTCATTTAAAATACCACACTCTGAATTCCCCATGCTTGTCAAGTTCCTCAAACTATACTGCAAGCTACCTCTTCAAAGTATCACTATTTTGTGATGTTTGTCTATAACATTTCAAAATGTAATAAATATTTTAAAAATCAATAATCTTCATTTAAGTTGTTATTTGCTAATGTCATTATAATTTTTAATAGTTTTAAAATCAGAACATCTCTAAACATCAATTTACTTTACATAACTAGACCCTGTAACACAGCTCAAGTTCATCTGCTAGTCTTCACTTCAGTTCAGTTCAGTCACTCAGTCGTGTCCAACTCTTTGCAACCCCATGGACTGCAGCACGCCAGGCCTCCCTGTCCATCACCAATTATGAGAGCCTACTCAAACTCATGTCCATCACGTCGGTGATGCCATCCAACCATCTCATTCTCTGTCATCCCTTTCTCCTCCTGCTTTCAATCTTTCCCAGCATCAGCAATGAATTGGTTCTTTGCATCAGGTGGCCAAAGTATTGGATTTTCAGACTTAGCTTAGTGGTGATATAAATTATCCTGATTTCCATTTGCCTTACCGTCTAGGAATCTTTCAGAAGTGAAAGTTTCTGATACATCCTTTCTAAAATTCTCTTGATTTTTTTTTCACTGAATAAAAATAAGTTTATAAGGAATGTATAAATATTATGTTATTCTGGCCAGCTCATAATATTCTGTATGGAAGTTGTAAAATGAGGAGTATAATTAGGGAGATGACCCATAATGTTTTCTCCTCCATTTTCAAATTAAGTAGAAAATTAAAAATTAAGTGACACCATTATGATGATTATAATCATCTCTTTCATTTCAGTGGGGTGAGGATTTCAAAAGAGGCTAGTAGAGGCTAATTTTCTTGGTATGGCCATGTAGAAATGGCATAAGAATGGACATGTAAAATCATAACCAAATACTATGAGAGCTGAAGTCTAGAACATATTCCTCTAGCACAGTAAAGGAATCATTCCAGAATTATGATTACTTAAGGCAGAAGCTAAGATGCTAGGACATAGGTAGGACCAGACTCTGTCTCTGATGTAAGAAAGACCACTATAAACAGGGAAAAACACAAAAGGCAGAGATTTTGTGTGACAATCTCTCATGAATAAACAAAATTACAAATAGCCATAAAGAAAGAGAAAACATTTAAAAAATACAAGAATATGGGGTATACTGTGGTATTTTCTTAGAGTTAAGGTTCAGTCTTCTCTTAAGTCTGGTTATTCTGTTTTGTTAATAAAATAATTTATGAAAAGAATTTAATACATCTGTTAATCCATTTATCAGTTACTTACTGAGTTCCTACTGTCTGCTATGTTCTACACATCTCATTGAAATTTGCAATTCATGATACAGCTTTCATTTTGACAACATAGGTTGGGTCTTTCAAAATAAGGAAGAGAAGTAGGAGGGCCAGAAATGTCCAAGAACTAAAATAATTAAAACTTTAGATGTCTTCGCAAGAATTTCCAAGTACCACAATTTTTATTAACATATTGTCTTAATATGAAGTCTTTGCAAAGAACAAAGAATACAACTTTATCAAATAGCTTCCAATTATTTTACAAAGGGTTTTTCCTTTTACTTGGTTTCAGGAAGAGAAATTCTGGATTTACTTTTAATTTGCTAAAAATAATACCCAGAACATTTCTACTTATTCTTTGGAATGATCTTGTGGGCTTGAAAAGCTAGCAATGTACAGATAATAGTGCTCAATTAATGATTTACTCAATACTTTTTCTTATTGTACTCTATTATTTCTAAATTCCATTAAGAAACCTTTTTTTTTTTAAACAAACTAAGCAGGCAAGGCAAAATTTTAATTATCTTTTGCTGCAAAGCACCATATGTTCTGTTTAACATCAAAAAGACAACAAAGAACATTTAGTTTTATAAAACTTTTATAAATTTAGCTGGGGTGAAAAAGTTAAGCAGGTCAACACATTGCAAACTGAATCAGTTTGTGACATATTTAATCATGCCAAAATATTTGCCACTCAGCCTAAGTGCCCATCAGTGAAAAGGGAAAATGTGGTTTATCATTTTAATACTCAACAAATTTTGTACCCAGCTGTGGCCCTCAAGAAATCTGAAAACTTTTCTTGTGAGGAGGAAAGTAGAAAGGGGAAAAATACATGTGGATCCCATTACAAAGCAACCAGATGTTTACCCTGGCACTTTGCATAAAAGTTAAACAAACATGAAAAATATTGATTGTGTGCATGCACTTTGGATGAAACTTTGTAAGGTTTGCTTTATGATTTATCTGATTTCTTGCAGAGAAGAAAAATTGAACTGTTTCTTAATGATGTTAAAAATAAATATACATCTAATTTGGTTTTGGGAAATGTAATTCCACATACACATTTTTAGCAGGAAAGGAAAATATGAAAGGGAATATTTATTATCTACCAAACAGTAAGAGTTCTAGTCACTATCCTTGTTCTATATGTAGCTGGACCTTTCTTCCTCAGGAAGAAGTGACTGAGAGTACTAGGAATCAGGTGTTTCCTAAGCTCTGAACAGACTAGCATTTGTCCAAAGGTGAACATATCAACAGAACAGCATTTGTTCAAAGGCAGACACTCCTTTTTCTATGACTTTCTGTCATGGTAAAAACTTAAAAAGAAAACATTTTGAGAAATGATGATGTTTTTGTTAAATCCATATAAACATTATAATCAGAAGAGCAAGAAAAGTTTGTTTTGACAATATAAATGAAGAATCANCATATATATTATATTTATATATATAATAAAAAATCTACAGTTAACTTTCCTTTATGGGCAGATTTTCTATATAAAAATCTTAAAAGATTCAACACAAAAAACTGATGAAAGTGAAAGTGTCAAAGTGTTAGCTGCTCAACCATGTCCGACTCTTTGCAACCCCATGAACTGTAGCTCACCAGGCTCCTCTGTCCATGGGATTCTCCAGGCAAGAATTCTGGTATGGGTTGCCATGCCCTTCTCCAAGGGATCTTCCTGATGCAGGGATTGAACCCTGTTCTTCTGAATTGCAGACTGACTTTGTACCATCTAAGACACCAGGGAAGTCCCCAAAGCTGATAGAATTGGTTAACAAATTGAGCAAGGTTAAGGAGATCTCTTGCCTGGAAAATCCCCTGGACGGAGGAGCCTGTTGGNCTGAATTGCAGACTGACTTTGTACCATCTAAGACACCAGGGAAGTCCCCAAAGCTGATAGAATTGGTTAACAAATTGAGCAAGGTTAAGGAGATCTCTTGCCTGGAAAATCCCCTGGACGGAGGAGCCTGTTGGGCTGTAGTCCATGGGGTCGCTGAGAGTTGGACACGACTCAGTGACTTCACTTTCACTTTTCACTTTCATGCATTGGAGAAGGAAATGGCAGCCCACTCCAGTGTTCTTGCCTGGAGAATCCCAGGGACGGCGGAGCCTGATTAGCTGCCGTCTATGGGGTCTCACAGAGTCGGACACGACTGACGCGACTTAGCAGCAGCAAGGAGATCCAACCAGTCCATCCTAAAGGAGATCAGTCTTGGGTGTTCATTGAAAGGACTGATGTTGAAGCTAAAACTCCAATACTTTGGCCACCTGATGCGAAGAGCTGACTCATTGGAAAAGACCCTGATGCTGGGAAAGATTGAGGACAGGAGGAGAAGGGGACAACAGAGGATGAGACGGTTGGACGGCATCACCGACTCAGTGGACATGGTTTAGATGGACTCTGGGAGTTGGTGTGCTGCGGTTCATGGGGTTGCAAAGAGTCAGACACGACTGAGCAACTGAACTGAACAGGATACAAGGACAATTTACAAAAATTAATTTATTACTGTATAATAGCAAAGAAGAGTGGGAAAAGGTGGAAATAGTCCAAATGACCCTAAAATGGTGAATAAGCTAAAGCAAATAAATAGTAGTACAGCTTTATAATGGAATGTCATAAAACAGTGAAAAGGAATGTACTACTGATGTATATAATAACAATGATTAATATCAAATGCATTCTGAGAAGTGAAACAAACCTGTTTCAACAGGCTGCATGTTACATGATTCCATTTCTTTTTCTTTTTTCAAAAAAATTTTATCAAAGTACAGTTGATTTACAATGTTTTGTTTATTTCTGCTATATGGCAAAATGTCTCAGTTATATATATACATATATATTATTTTCCATTATTATTTATCACAGGATATTGAATATAGTTCCCTGTACCTCCATTTCTACGATATTTTGAAAAAGACAAAACAATAGAGACAAAAAACATACTAGTAGTTGTCAGAAAATGGGAGTAGTTGCAGTTTGATCTTGAAGGGACCCAGAGAGACTTATGCGGTATCTTGACTGTTGTGATTACACAATTCTAAGATTTTGTCAAAACTTGAAAATTGTACACTAAAAGGAAAGATTTTAACTATATGTATATTATACATTAACAAAGCAAAAAATGATGGGACAGTGAACTCTTAAGTAATGAAAAATAATTATATTCACTTATAAGATGATGGTAATAGGATGTAATGATCACGGACAGAGTATTTTCTCTAAAGATGGCAGATTCTTTTGAAAGATTTCTTTTAGATGTGATTTTAACTTATGTAAATATAACACATAATTATAAAACAAAATTAAATTTTAAAATGCAATTTACAAAAATTAATGTAAAATTAAACAAGCTTATCATAAACTACAGTAATAACAAGGGCTTAAAAAACAAAACAAAAAAGTAATCTACACAAAAACAGTTGTGAACTATTTTCCTAAATCATGTTGCTGATAGTATTATAATACTGTTTTTGTTATCTAGTCTTCTTTATGTGTATTTTGCAATAGAGCAAATAATTATTTTGCTACCATTTAGAATAAAAAATTTTACATGAGTGAAAGGAGTTTCTTTTCAAAGAAAGTATACAGTAGGATTTATCCAATGTAGAGGTTTTGGTAGGCAGGTGCAATAGGAAGAGAACAATACATCAGTGTTAATTATATAGGCAAAAAATTACTAATGGATACCACAAGGTTAACTGTGCATATTTCCTGCTTTATTCATGGAATCAAAATTTCTAAGGAACTCTGTAGTTAGAAATAGTACTTAGAGGCACCAATTTGGATGTAGAAGATGCTCACTGCCATTTTGTTTTGAGGTCTGCTCTGTAGAAGCTAGAGTATACAATATATCATGATGAGTTAATATTGATACTTTTAATTCAAATTCAGGGCTACAGAATCATTACTTAGTCTTTATGATGCCGTTGATCCTGCAAAATGAAATAGATGGGCAACTTTCTAAGGTGTTGCATGATACATATAATAAAAGTCTTTGTAACTGGAAACAGAAAGTTGACTCTAATTATCACAGTGGGAATCTAAGCCTCTCACCTAGTTCCCACATCTAAACCTGTTATTAGAACAACAATCCATCGATTGAGGGAGAAGCTAGGTCAACTGAAGGAATGCAGCCACAACTTTTTTTTTTTTTTTTTACCAGCTTAAAAGAACCTACTTTATTGAACTCAGAAGCATCTTGACATTTGTGTGAAATTTAATTCCCACAAAACAGTGTTTCTGGACTTTTTTTTTTAATACTTTATTCTATTTTACAGTACTGTATTGGTTTTGCCATACATTGACATGAATCAGCCACAGGTGTACACAATCTCCCCATGCCAAGGCCCCCTCCTACCTCCCTCCCCACCCCATCTCCCCGGATCATCCCGTACACCAGCCCCAAGCATCCTGTATCCTGTCACAACTTCTGCTATAAATTTTCCCCCAGTGGCTAAGTATCCTTTCACCAAAAGACTAAAACCTGAGAGAAAGTAAATGCTCAGTAAAAATTCATGTTTTTTTAGATATTAATTATGAATTATGATTAATATCTGAAAAAATATAAAATGGTCAGAAGGATTATATGGATAACATATTGTGTTCCTGAGGTGGACATGCTTGTCTACCAAATGGCTTCTCATCTTACTGATGGGAAAAGTCATAAGACACCTTGTACCTCCATTACATTCTCTTATACCATCAAAAAGAGAAGAGCAATGACTGCCTCATGCAATAGGGATATGCAGAGATTAATGCACCAACAAATCTTTGAACGATTTAAGGTTGTTAACTCTTATCACGCCTTGGTTTATCTTTCCATGCTTCATGGAAAATTGCAAGGATTCTTCATGGATTTTGATTTTTTTAAAAAGCATGTAGTACTGAAAACAATGAAACTGGGAGGCTGATGGGACTTGCTATTTCAGATATAACANGGTTGTTAACTCTTATCACGCCTTGGTTTATCTTTCCATGCTTCATGGAAAATTGCAAGGATTCTTCATGGATTTTGATTTTTTTAAAAAGCATGTAGTACTGAAAACAATGAAACTGGGAGGCTGATGGGACTTGCTATTTCAGATATAATATCTTGACTGGATCAATTCACCCACCATCTATTGCTCCGGCAGATTCTTTTGTTTCTTGATGGTAATTAGTAAAGGCTATCAGAAGCAATTTGCCTTACAAAATGGAGAAAGCAATTCACTTTCAATGTCCTACCTCAGAATTATTATGTCAGCTTTTTTGGTCCCTGTAATACAATTTTCCAGAAGAAACTTAATGTCTTGATAACCTATAAAACATCAAGATTATACATTAAATAAATGACATTATATTAATCGGGCTGAGTGAAAGTAAGTAGGCAATACCCTAAGGTGCCATATTAAGGTACTTACATGCCAAAAGTAGTTAAATTCTATGAAAATTCAGAGTCTTGTCATATCAGTGAAATTTTAAGTAGCCTATTGGTGTTAAATATGCTAGGATAGTCTCTCTAAATAGGCCTGGTTCCTGTCCCTTGTGGAGCCCATCAATAAGAAGGAGTGACCAATTTGGGGTTTTGGATGTAACTGTATTTAAATTTGCAA
Organism: Raphicerus campestris; assembly: GCA_006410735.1. Classification (NCBI taxonomy): domain Eukaryota; kingdom Metazoa; phylum Chordata; class Mammalia; order Artiodactyla; family Bovidae; genus Raphicerus; species Raphicerus campestris. Next base: position 37,624 of record SJYW01019386.1, read on the forward strand.
CTCAGAAGACCTCTAGTTCTGACTGGAGCCCAAATTAAGAGAGAATCCTTAAGTGAGTAAGGCTGTGGTACGTGAGTCCCTTCCACTAGGGCCTTCTGTGCCAGGAAACCAATAAAATTCTTTGTTGGCTGAAACTATTCTCCATTTGGGAGCTCCCCCTGGTCTAGTTTCTGTCTCTTGTGGAGACTGGATGCCTGACTAAGGAAAAGGAGGTAAAATGCAACCTGAACTACAAATCAACACCCATGTATCTTCTCATGCACCTTATTATACGGTTTAGATATGGAAATAGATAATGCTTTTAACCACAACACATTTGCACCTCTCTAGTGATTTCTTCCTCGTATGACATATACTACCATGCTGCTTGTAGAAATTGGTCTCATAGTCTTACCTTGATATTGTTTGAGATGCTCTATCTGCCAAGATTTAACATGGGATATCTAATCACAGAGGCCATCTTGGTCTCTTTGTTAGTTTTTGAAAACATATGTCATCTGAGAATGGTCTATGTCTACTGTGCTGACCATGTCCTGAAACAATCCCAACTGATTTTTTTTTTTAATTTTAGCGTCCTTCAGGTGGAGAGGGTCTACTGCATAACACTATCTGTGACTACAACCCTCATATACCTGTATCCCAGAAACAGAACCCAAGATACCTGCATGAGTCAGTTTAGTCTGTTATACATTAGCTGATGAGAAGGGTAAAATCAAAACAATCCACCTTTTACTGTTGATTCCTAGCCTTTCATTTTCCCTACCTCTGTCTATGACATGCGTTCTGTAATTTGTACCAAGTGACATATTGAGCACATGCATTCATATGAGAGCTTGCATTTGCTCACACACACATACCCCAATAGCAAGCTACTGGCATGAAATAAACAAAAAGACCTATCCTGACCTTTGTGTGTGCAGAGGTGGAGACTGAAGGGTGTTGTGCATTCTGAGCCCTATTTCTTCACAGCAAGCACCATGACAGCTGTTTTTCAGGTCTCTGGGGAAAAAAAAAAAAAAAAAACTATTTCAGTTTTAATCCTCAACAAAGAATTCTCACTTTCCACTAAAGGGGATAAGACCTAACTCTCTCAATGAACAGAATGTTGATTAAAATAGAGAATGCAAATAAAAAATTTAGAAGCAAATCAAATCTGTTTTTTGTGAGGGAAGAAGGAAAGAGGAAAAAGCTTTTCTTAGTTCATAACTGAGGCAGAAAGCATCTTGCAAAGTTCTATAGTGCTACCTTCTATCCATATACATTGTTGAATACTGATTATATATAGATTACCAGTTAAATTAGATATATAGCTGTTATCTCTTTCTCTCAAACATAGGAAGTAACAGAAAAGGNGAGGCAGAAAGCATCTTGCAAAGTTCTATAGTGCTACCTTCTATCCATATACATTGTTGAATACTGATTATATATAGATTACCAGTTAAATTAGATATATAGCTGTTATCTCTTTCTCTCAAACATAGGAAGTAACAGAAAAGGAAAAAAAAAAAAAAACAGGAAACTTTAAGATATTTAACTCCGAAGGATGATGAAAATGCGGACAAAGAAAACAGTGGATGAAAATTCTCAACTAAGCCTTAGAAAGAAGATGGAAAAGTGATAACTGACCACACAGTGAGAAAGTTAAATATGCAGATCAACTGCAAGTCTCAGAGCTTGGAGGCATTGCAGAACTTGCAAGCAAAAGGTGACAAGGAGAGCTTGGGTAAGCATTCTGTGTACAGTGTATTTGGCCCTCCTTCATGCATGAGATGACTGCTACTCATCATCAGTGCTGCACGAAACAAGATGTTTCACTCTGTACAGCAAATGAAGCAAAGAGTCGAAGTCCCCAAGCACAGGGGAAAGAAGAGGAGAGACTTGGACAGAAAAAAAAAAAAAAAAAAGGAATTCTGTGAAAGGGTTCATTGGGAACTGCAGATACTAAGCAACCTCCTCCACTGTTTTCAAGGAAGATTACCATCTAGGCAAATTACAGCCCTACCCCCATCAACTAGGCATGAGATGGAAGACTTTTGCCCTAGAGAAATTAAATAAACCAGAGAAAAGATCTTAACACTGAGACTTATATTTCATTCATTTCAAGTGTTATCCAAAAATTTTAATTTTATACTATTCTCTTAACACATCTAATCAATGGCACTGAATACAAGATTTCCACAAAAGCACACTGACAATGCAGTTTTCATGTACTCTGCATTTGCTTGCCCTATAGCACTAACATACTGCTGCTCTAAATAGGTCCTAATAAATATTTTCTGAGCCTATTAACAAATTCAGCCATATACTTGCCAAATCTGTTATCAAAAAAATCACAAAGTGCTGGAGGAAACTTTTGCAAGTCAACTTAATGTGTTCCCTAAGCACAATAACTTCTGAGCAGAGTTTCTATCATAGTTTTGCACAATGTCAAGACAGAAGTGAACAAACCCACATGAAACTTTAGAGATCTTACATTTTTGCTTCAGTGAAGCTAAACCAAATTATTTAATAGCTTAAAGTCAATCGTCTATCTTTTCAAAATTTCAGCATCAGCATTCATGAAAGGTTTCAGTGGAGCTTCAAACTAGGAACTAAAAAAGACAGTGGTAGTCAACTGTGTATCCATGGAAATAAGAAATGAGCAGACTTTTTGATAAGATTATGCTATCTTTGGGATAGGTCATAATAACACCTAGAGAAAGGAGACACAGGACAGAAAAGGGCCTGAAGCAAGCCCATCCTCATTAAATTTATCTCAACTCCATTGCTCTCATTTGTCACTTGTCTCATTGACACTGTATTTTTCAACCCTCCAGCACTGTAAAATAATGTCTAGTTGTTTCTAAATTCATTGAAAGCTCTGGCTTTCATGAAAATTTTTTTGATAACTCACTTCTTATTTACCAGAAAGGGTTGAGAAAAACTTTAGGAATTAATTTCTTGATTATAGTTAATGTTCTAATTTTTAGAATAAATCACTGGGCTTCTCACTGATCTCCTTAGTAAAGCAGCAACCCTTTTAAAGTTTCTGTTTTATATTGTAACTCATTGACTCCCATGAGAATGAAATAATATAATGTGTGTAAAGTGCTTAGCACAATAGCTGCATGAGTCAATGTATGTTAATAGGTAGCAGTTTAGGCTATTATATCATTATTACTATTAACTTGCAATTTCAAACACTTGCCATGTAATATCTTAAAAAAAACCAACACGTATTTTCTTCTACATCTGGCTAATGTTTAAGTCATGTAGAATCATAATCAAATGTTATTCCTTCTTTTTGACATGATCTTTTTTCTTCTCTTTTTGAGAATAAATGTAAAATTATGATCACTCAGGGTTAAATACTAATAGTTTCAAGAATCTTCATTTTCCTCAGTTATATTGGCTTTTAAAGTAATGTCAGGTAAAGAGTTAATTGCAGTTCTGCTTTGTACTCTTTGAAAAATATCTACCAAGATGTATCTCTGGTCCCTTTACCCTTAAAAACTGATAGAGGAAGATATATACTCTCTATTATTCAAATGCATCCATTTTTGACTTAAGTGTCTGTTCATTAGCAGCCTTAACTGTAACTGCTAGAATATGGATTTGCTGTCTTGCTGAATTCAATTTCATTTATAGAATGAAACACATTAAATTTCCCATCTTTTGTAATTAGAGTTACAAATGTCCAGTGTGCCTTAAACATATCACCTTATGCTTATTTTCCTACTATCCCTCCTTATTTATATCTGCACTTGATTTTTCATATTTTAATGAAGTATAATGAAAACATGTATTAATTTATGCCACGATGGCTCTTGCAGACACCATGTTGATTTTCAGTTCTATCTTGTTCTCCTCTAGCATTCTGGAGATACATGTGCAATGAACAAAGTGATTCATTTAAAACAATTAAATCTGAGAAATGACCAATGACAACCAGTCTCTTCTTTTTAAGGCCTTCTCAGACTCACAGACTTCATGTAATAATGTATGTCTCTATCACACACACACATACAAGACGGGAGCAAGAGACAGAGAGAAGACTTATTTACAACATTTACCAATGAATGTTGGTGGCCAATCAAATTTGAAATGCTAAATAAAACACATATATTACATTAAAATATCAGGAGAAAATTCAGGACAGACTTTTCACACTTTGGAAGTAAGGAAGTAATTGCTAAACGTGATATCCATATCAATAGTTAGGAAGGAAAAGACTGACATAATGGATTGCATGAATATTTAAAATGTCTTTAGAGAAAAGAAACAAAAACAAAATTGAAACAGTTTATATATTAGGATAATATTGAACCTCATGGGACAATTTTTAAAAGCATATCACTTTTTTGTAGGAAAACACAACTTATACAGAAAAAGACAAAAATTCTTAACAAGAAATAAGCAAAGAGAATAAAAATGAATAGCCATTTTGCCAAGAAAATATGCAGATGCCTTTTACCAAATAAACACTATTAAATCAAAACAATGTAAACTGAAAGTATAATGTAAGATTTAGTTTGCATTTTCAAATTTACAAATCTTAAGAAAATCATTAATGTTAAGAATTTGCAAGATTTTTGAGGAAATGAGAAGTACTGGTAAATCTTCAAATTATTAAAATGTTTTTGAAGAACTGTCTGATAGTAAGTATCAATATTTAAAATGTGTCCACTCTCTAACTTAGCAATTCTACTCTAAAAATAGATCTCAGGAAAAAAAAAAATACTGGTGTATACATATGAAGAAGACATGCATTCATCTATAACCAAATTATAAAGCTTATTTTCTAGTAAATTTTTCAAGAAGTGCCCATGGGAACAATATTCCCTGAGTTCTTAATGTTGAAAATAATGTTTAATATCTAAAATTTAGTTTTACTGGATATAACATTTATAGTTCTTTATTTCTTCTCCTTTTCAATATCTTAATTTTAACCCAATTTCTTGGATATCAGTGTTACTACTAAGAGGTATAATAGTAATATAAGTTTTTTTTTTCTCTATTCTTTGCTTAAAAAGTCAAATGATAATTTTTTCCTTTCTTTTTTTGGCTATGGTTCCATAATTTAAAATTAAAAATTTTTTGTAATGACCCATATGACTTACAAAATATTATTATTATAGTTTACAACACAATAATTTAAAGAGTAAAAACTGCCAAATTTTATTACATTTGGTATTTCTATTTCTACCTTGGTGACGTAAACTCAAATTTAAAATTTTGTTCTAGCTTCTCATATTTAAAAATCTTCAGTACTTTCTCTGGGGGTTAATTATAGAAGCAATTCCAATATAAGGTTCTCCTGTTGGGTGGAAATGACATCAAATATTTCCTTTGAAATTTCCTTTAGACCAACTTATGAACCTGTGTATATGTGAATATATGAAATGGGAAGGTCAGTGCTATTTTCTAATCAGAAGCAAGCAACATTTAATAGTAATTGAATAGATTAATCTATGATAAAGCTGTGCTGTGCTTAGTCATTTAGTCATGTTCAACTCTTTGTGACCCCATGGACTGTAGTCTGCCAGGCTCCTCTGTCCCTGGGGATTCTCCAGGCAAGAATACTGGAGTGAGTTGCCATGCCCTCATCCAGAGGATCTTCCCAACCCAGGGATTGAACCCTGGTCTCCTGCATTGCAGGTGGATTTTGTTTTTACCATCTGAGCCACCAGGGAATTCAGTTCAGTTTAGTTACTCAGTCGGGTCTGACTCTTTGTGACCACATGGACTGCAGCACACCAGGCTTCCCTGTCCATCACCAACTCTCAGAGCTTGTTTAAATTCATGTCCGTGGAGTCAGTGATGCCATCCAATCATCTCATCTTCTGTTGTCCCCTTCTCCTCCTGCCTTCAGTCTTGCCCAACAACAGAGTCTTTCTAATGTATCAGTTCTAGGCATCAGGTGGCCAAAGTATTGGAACTTCAGCATCAGTCCTTCCAATGAATATTCAGGACTGATTTCCTTTAGGATTGACTAGTTTGATCTCCTTGAGGTTCAAGGGACTCTCAAGAGTCTTCTCCAACACCACAGTTCAAAAGCATCAATACTTTGACACTCAGCTTTCTTTATGGTCCAACTCTCATATCTATACATGACTAATAGAAAAATCATGGCTTTGACTGGATAGATCTTTGTTGGCAAAGTAGTGTCTCTGCTGTTTAATATGCTGTCTAGGTTGGTCAGTTTTTCTTCCAAGGGGCAAGCATCTTTTAATGGCTGCAGTCACCATCTGCACTGATTTTGGAGCCCAAGAAAATAAAGTCTGTCACTGTTTCCATTGTTTCCCCATCTATTTGCCATGAAGTGATGAGACTGGATACCATGATCTTAGTTTTCTGAATGTTGAGTTTTAAGCCAACTTTTTCAATCTCTTTTTTCACTTTCATCAAGAGGCTCTTTAGTTTTTCTTCACTTTCAGACATAAGGGTGGTGTCATCTGCCAGGTTATTGATATTTCTCCCAGCAATCTTGATTCCAGCTTGTGGTTCATGCAGCCTGGCCTTTCACATGATGTACTCTGCATATAAGCTAAATAAGCAGGGTAACAATATACAGCCTTGACATATTCCTTTCCCAATTTGGAACCAGTTTGTCATTCCATGTCTGGTTCTAACTGCTCTCTCTTGACCTGCTTACAAATTTCTCAGGAGTCAGGTAAAGTGGACTGGAATTGGTGGCCATACCTGGTGTAAGAACACTGGAGTGAGTAGCTTATCTCTTCTCCAGGGGAACTTCCCAACTCAGGAATTGAACTGAGGTCTCCTGGACTGCGGGCAGATTCTTTGCCAGCTGAGTGACCTAGGAAGCCCTAATAAATTTTGCTTGTTTGTTTTCAAAAATACACTGAGTAGTACCCCCGCCACCAACCCTTAAGAAAGAACTAGCAGTGAATTTTACAGACAAAATCTTTGAATTTTTCCAGGACTTTCTGTCTGGGATCTATCTGTATGTGAAAAATCCAAGAATCATAAGAACTTAATTTTTTACCAAATCCTATGCCAGTTTGCACAAGTTTCTGTAAAATATCCAGAGTTCCTCAGAAAAGTGAAAAATATATATAGATGGATACACAGACAGTATAATGATCAGTTTGGTAAACAGAGTGTGACACTTCAGATCCCTGAAAAAAAGAAGGAAAGAAATTCTATAGCTATGGTCTGTGTCCAGTGCGAACCTCTCCTTGTTGGTATCTTAGACTTATCACATGCAAAACTGTGTTCCCAAACTACTCATCCTGAGTCTTCTAGTCTTCATCTCAGTTCAGCACAACTCCACTTTCAAACTGTTCAGTCCTTTATCCATACTCTTTTTTCTTTGCCACTAAATACGTCAGTCACAAGTAGATTCTAACTTCGAGATGTGTCTCTGGACCACTGCTGCTGTCTCCAGACACAGCAGCCACGTAGTGAGGGACTTCCTCCCCTCTGAACACATTCCTGCAGTGGCCCCCTCTCTGTTCTCTTCTCACCTTTGTCACCCTACAGCCTATTTTCAAAGAAACAGCCAGAGTTTACCCTGTGAAAACATCACTCAGATCTTGTCTCGCTTCAGATTTCTCAAAATGCTCCCTTCTCACTCACTCGGAGCAGAGGCCCGAGTTCCAACATTGAAGCTGAAGGTCCTGCCTGATTCCCTCCCCGTTGCCTCTCTGAACTCACTTCTAGGAACTCTGCTGCTGCCTCCGTTGTTTCTAACTACTCTTGCCTCCTCACTATTTCTGAGACTCCATGACATAACAGCCCCTTATGGCTTTGCCACTCACCCACTTTCCTCTGGCAATAACGCTTTTCTTCTGGGTAAGGGAATGTGACTCTCTCTTTTTTCATGTGTGTGTATGTGTGTCTGTCTGTGTGTGTGTGTGTGCGCTCAGTGGCTTAGCTGTGTCTGACTCTTTGCAACCCCATGGACTGTAGACCACCAGGCTCCTCTGTTCATGGGATTCTCCAGACAAAAATGTTGGAGTGGGTTGCCATTTCCTCCTCCAGGGGATTTTCCCAACATGTGGATCGAACCTCTGTCTCCTGCATCTCCTGCACTGGAGTTTAATTATAGAAGCAATTCCAATATAAAGTTCTGCTGTAGGGGGAGAAATGACATCAAATATCTCTTCTGAAATTTCCTCTAGACCAACTTATAAACCTGTGCGTGTGTATATGTATGAAAGGGGAAGGTCAATGCTATTTTCTAATCAGAAGCAGGCAGATTCTTAACCACTGAGCAACCTGGGAAGCCTTTTTTTTCCCCTGAAATTTCCTCAAGTGACACTTTCTTACAGAGCTCTTTCACATCACATCTACAATTTCTTTGTTCAGCTCCTGCACCCCCAGGATAACTTCCTGCTTTAAACTTCTCCTTACAACTTGTAACTCTGATGTATGTTTCAGTTGCTTAATGCATGTGTTGTCTGCCTCTCTGCTAGAAGTTAAGACTCATGAATGGAATTTTGTCTCTTTTACTCAGTGCTCTGTCACTGGTTCCTGCAACAGTTCCTGGCATCAGGGGTTCACAACACACAACTCCACCCCCATTGCATTCCCTGTGTGCAGGACTTTCTGGGGCATTAACTGAATAGCAAGAGAATGGTCCCCCTGGAATCATACAAAATACTGACCTTGTCCATCCGCTAAATATAAAAATATTAGAGAAATAAATGACTGTATAAATCGGTAGTCATAATACCATAGGTAAGTGGTCTCCGAATTTGAAGTTCTTTTGTTTGTTTGTTTTTAAGACTCAATGCTAGGCAAAACAATGGCAACAGTAAAAAGATTATTGGATGATTAGTTGTCAAAGGTAGTGGGGGCAGGGGTGGATAGGGATAAGGAGGCAGAACACAGAGGCTTTTTAAGGCAGCAACAAGACTGTATGATCCTATAATAATAGACATATGTCATTATACTTGTCCAAACCCTAGAATGTACAACACCAAGAGTTAACTCTAATGTAAACTATCAGTTCTGGGTGATTGTGATGTGCCAGTGTGGCTTCATCCATTGTCATAAGTCCACTGATCTGATGGGAGATGGTGATGGCTGTCAGAGGAGGGGGGCTGTACATGTGTGGGAGAGAAACAATATGAGAAATCTTTGACTTTGGTTTCAATTTTATGATAAACCTAAAACTGTTCTAAAAATAGAGTTAAAAAATACTTCCTGTCAAATTAATCTATGTTTATTCTATTGTAATTACTGAAACTCTTTTTTAAAAAAAAAAATGCCTTGTAGGGTAAAATGTGAAAAATACATAAAGAAGTATTTTCCAAAATTCAGGAATTCAGACAACATTCTCAGTCTGGAGTTGTCTTTTTGATTTTGCGATGAATATGATATCCACATCATAGAAAACATAAAGGGCAAACACACCCTTCCTAAATGTATTTAACATTTTTTACATTTTAAAAACAAGACCACGTTTGGTTATGAAAATACAGATAGATATTTGAGGGAAAAAACTTGAGGCTGTATTTGGTTTCCTAGTTTAATTTCAAGGAAACTTACTTTTAAACGAATGGTTGCTAAAAAAAATCAGTATTTTGTTAATATGGAAAATTCGTCTACTTCTGCTGAAGTTATGCCCTGCTGTGTATCATTTTTTTCAACTCATACTTCAGATGTAAAAAAATCCTCATCAAAAGGAATCACATAAAGAAAGTATAATAAGCCTGAGGTTGTAAACATAAAGGAGGCAGCTGAGAGGCTATAAGTACCCTGGTTCAAATGACTAGTAATCCACAAGTCTGTATTTGTGTTCTCACCAGTTTTAAGATTGGGTTTGGGTTCCTAATAAACATTATCAGTATTTGGTATAACTCATCTGTTGAATTTCTTTTTCCTTGGGTATATCAGTTTATTTTCTGAAATTCATCCCTAGATAAAGTAATGATCTTTATACTTCTCAATGCATTATTTTTATTATGGTAGTCCATTTGCTTGCTTCAAAAATGTCTTAAAGAGCTATGTAGTTTTAAAAAAAATCTAAATGAATTATGAATATTTATGTGTATTGTATATCATTTATACTACATTCCAAGGTCATTACAAACAGGAAGAATAAAGATAAGGAATTTCAAAAATCATTCCATCCATCAAATGATCATTACTTTACCAAAAACTGAAATTTTAGGTGAAAAATGCAGTTATGAAATGCAGCCATCTCATGTGTAATACGGTTGACCTTGTTCATATTTTCCCAAGGAAAAGTAATTTACAGGTGCATTATTTTCATTTTACTTTTTTTTTTTTAGATTTCTGTACAAAAGAGCCAATGTACCTATCTTCAAAGGAAAGAGCCAAAAGATTCAAGGGCGAGCGTGCAGTACACAGGACACTGTGGGATTAGGTTTATAGCATCCAAACCATGTATCTTACAGTTTCCAACTGTGAAATGGATTTACTGCACAGCTCCAGACTTGAATTCACCTGCATATGAAAGGACTATCCATCTTTAGTTTAATCGTTTTTTGGCCAGGAAAAATTATTTTCCTGAGTGTCTTTGGAGGGTCATCAGGAGATTATTAAATCCTATCAGCTGTAAAAGACATTAGCTCCACTAGATGAATTCTTTCTAAACTTTCACTTTATCCACTGACCAATTTGGTTAATATCATGTCACAAACAATTTTCCTGAGAGCAATTCTTTTTTATTCAGATGAAGGGGTGCTGATATTACCAGAGAGATGACCCAGGGGTCATAATAATCCTAACTGGGCACATCAAGTGTCACAAAAATATAGCAATGGATGTACTAAGCTTTAGTCAGTGACAAACACTACACACATACACACACACATACACACATTGTAAATGTAACCCAAGTAGTTTGGGGTACAAAGTTAAAGACTGGGAATTTCTTCAAAACATTTTTTTTTCCTTTTGCCTGAAAACAAATAAGAGCTCCTCTCTAGCTAACAGCCTTCATTATATCTTGTGTTAGAAATACTCTTGAATACTCTAATGATGTTTTAAAATTATTATTATTACTATTATTATTATTATTATTGGTCATGCTATGTAATAGCAAGAAGAGATGAGAAAGCCTTCCTCAGTGATCAATGCAAAGAAATAGAGGAAAACAAGAAATGGGAAAGACTAGAGATCTCATCAAGAAAATTAGAGATACCAAGGAAACATTTCATTCAAAGAAGGGCTCTATAAAGGACAGAAATGGTATGGACCTAACAGAAGCAGAAGATATTAAGAAGAGGTGGCAAGAATACACCGAAGAACTGTACAAAAAAGAGCTTCAAGACCAAGATAATCACAATGGTGTGAACATTCACTAGAGCCAGACATCCTGGAATGTGAAGTCAAGTGGGCCTTAGAAACCATCACTACGAACAAAGCTAATGGAGGTGATAGAATTCCAGTTGAGCTATTTCAAATCCTGAAAGATGATGCTGTGAAAGTGCTGCACTCAATATGCCAGCAAACTTGGAAAATTCAGCAGTGGCCAAAGGACTGGAAAAGGTCAGTTTTCGTTCCAATCCCAAAGAAAGGCAATGCCAAAGAATGCTCAAATTACCACACAATTGCACTCATCTCACACACTAGTAAAGTAATGCTCAAAATTCTCCAAGCCAGGCTTCAGCAATACGTGAACCGTGAACTTCCAGATGTTAAAGCTGGTTTTAGAAAAGGCAGAAGAACCAGAGATCAAATTGCCAACATCCGCTGGCTGGATCATCGAAAAAGCAAGAGAGTTCCAGAAAAACATCTATTTCTGATGTACTGACTATGCCAAAGCCTTTGACTGTGTAGATAAAAATGAACTGTGGAAAGTTCTTCAAGAGATGGGAATACCAGACCACCTAACCTGCCTCTTGAGAAATCTGTATGCAGGGCAGGAGGCAACAGTTAGAACTGGACTTGGAACAACAGACTGGTTTCAAATAGGAAAAGGAGTACATCAAGGCTGTATATTGTCACCCTGCGTGTTTAACTTATACGCAGAGTACGTCATGAGAAACACTAGGCTGGAAGAAGCACAAGCTGGAATTAAGATTGCTGGGTGAAATATCAATAACCTNTACTGCATTTCAGACTCTTTTGTTGACCATGATGGCTACTCCATTTCTTCTGAGTGATTCCTGCCCACAGTAGCTGTGCGGGCACAGGAGGGCCTAGAGGAGCTATCCTACGTTTAAGGTCATGAAGGGCAGCTGTATGGAGATACCCCTCATCCAAGGTAAGGAGCAGCGGCTGTGCTTTGCTGGAGCAGCCGTGAAGAGATACTCCTTGCTCAAAGTAAGAGACCCAAGTAAGATGGTAGGTGTTGCAAGAGGGCATCAGAGGGTAGACACACTGCAACCATACTCACAGGAAACTAGTCAATCTAATCACACTAGGACCACAGCCTTGTCTAACTCAATGAAACCAAGCCATGCCCACGGGGCAACTCAAGATGAGCGGGTCATGGTGGAGAGATCTGATAGAATGTGGTCCACTGGAGAAGGGAATGGCAAACCACTTCAATATTCTTGCCTTGAGAACCCCATGAACAGTATGATAACTTTTATATTGGTAAGCATTAAATTCTTCCCTAGTGTCCTTGTGCATACATTTTATTTAGTTTCAATATTTTCTGATTGCCTACAAATGATAGAAAGTGTAGCAGTCCATTTACTAATGATAAATTCCAAGTAATTAGCTTTAATTTGACATATTTACTTTGAGTCTAACTTTTACTGGCTTTGACAAAAGAGCTCCAAGAATGATATATCATTCTCAGTAATGACCAAGGTGCTGAAGAGACCACTAGAAAATAAAATCTGAAAGTCAAATGTATTAGGACAGTGTAGTGATTTTTGAGGGACTCGTGGCCTGTTACATGGACAGTTTTTCTCTACAGATATTCATGTTTAATCCTTCAACTTGTACAGCATTATTTTCTCTTGATATGAGGAGAACATAGAATGGAATTTTAAATTTCAAAATATGATGCACATTATGTGATACCATGTTTTGTAAAAAATACTATAAACCTATACATTTATTTAAAATATACTTCTGAAAATTTGTAACAATAGTATGTATAAAGAACTTGCTTTCTTGTGTAAAAGAACTTTCTAGAGCCATGAACTTATAATAGGGAATGGGAAGTACTAATTAGCAATTTAGATGTTTGGCATTTTGAATTAATCTGAATTTTCACAGGTGGGTTTCATTTTATAAATGTCTAGGTGACACCAGTGGTAAAGAACCCACCTTCCAATGCTGGAGACCTAAGAGAATGTTAGATCCCTGCTTTGGAAAGATACCCTGGAGGAGACAATGGCAACCCCTCCAGTATTACCTGGAGAATCCCATGGACAGAGGAGCCTGGTGGGCTGTGGCCCTAGGGTCACAAAGAGTAGATCACGACTGAAGTAAATTGGCACAGCACAAACTGCCTTTAGTTCATCAAAGCAATAGTACGTAAATATGAACTTTGAAAGAATACTTCTGTAAAGTTTGTTAGAAATACTTTTTAATTTACTATACTTGAAATTAGATAATAAAAAGTGATACAATATAGTTTATACACATTATTATTTTTTTATTGAAAAGATCAAGGTCTACCCCACTCTATAAATAAATGCTACATTTAGCATTAAATTGGAGAAGGCAATGGCACTCCACTCCAGTACTCTTGCCAAAATCCATGGATGGAGGAGCCTGGTAAGCTGCAGTCCATGGGGTCACTAAGAGTCGGACACGACTGAGCGACTTTGCTTTCACTTTTCTCTTTCATGCATTGGAGAAGGAAATGGCAACCCACTCCAGTGTTCTTGCCTGGAGAATCCCAGGGACGAGGGAGCCTGGTGGGCTGCCGTCTATGGGGTCGCACAGAGTCGGACATGACTTAGCAGCAGCTGCAGCAGCATTAAATACTAATTCTAGGACTGGATCAGGAAATATACAATGAGCCTAGAGGATTTTATGGTGTCAAAAGGTAAGAAAGTGGTAAGAAAAAATTTCGTCAATTACGTGATTTTATTAAACAGATACTCAAATCAGCCAACAGCAATTTCAATGGCAAAGGCAGGAAAAATTTGATCTAATGTAGGATACGATTATAATCCAAAATATGAAATATTTATGAGTTCACATTGATACAAATAAATGACTGAACAAATTAAGTAAATAAATATCACATTTCTCTTGTAGACGAATTCAAAATAATTTATGTAGATACTTTATCTCAAGAAGATGGAACTCTTCATTTCTTAAGTGCTGGTTGCACAAAGTGGATTTCTTCCACAGAGTTTAGTGTGGAAAGGGAGAAAAAAAAGTACAGTGGAGAAATCTGACAAACCCCTGCATCAGCCAAGGGATTCTAAGGTCAATACTAGCAAGGATAAGTCATGTGGATAGTGTGTGTATCCTTGATATTTGGGAGAAAAATGGTACTTTACTCCTGTGGTCTTTCTCATAAAACCCATAGTTGAGTTGAATCATCAGTGGAATATCAGAGAAAATATCTATTGAGAGATTTTTCTTCTCTTACTTTTTTCAACAAAAATCTGACTTGTAATCCTCAAAACTATCAAGGTCATCAAAAGTAAAGGCAGAGAAACTGTCACAGTCAAGAAGTCATGGTGAATGAATAAAACGTGGAATTTCCATGGGATCCTGGGTGGAAAAGGGTATGATATATATCTACCTGCTGTAATTTAAGCATGAGGTATGATAGATACTAGGCTCAGTTAAGATACAGTACTCAACATTTCATGATCTGAGCCACAGTCAGCTCCTGGTCTTATTTTGGCTGACTGTATAAATCTTCTCCATCTTGGGCCACAAAGAATATAATCAATCTGATTTTGGTGTTGACCATCTGGTAATGTCCACGTTTAGAGTCTTCTCTTGTGTTGTTGGAAGAGGGTGTTTGCTATGAGCAGTGTGTTCTCTTGGCAAAACTCTATTAGCCTTTGCCCTGCTACATTCTGTACTCCAAAGCCAAATTTGCCTGTTACTCCAGGTGTTTCTTGACTTCCTACTTTTACATTCCAGTCCCCTATAATGAAAAGGACATCTTTTTGGGGGTATTAGTTTTAAAAGGTCTTGTAGATCTTCATAGAATCGTTCAGCTTCAGCTTTTTCAGCGTTACTGATTGGGGCATAGGCTTGGATTACCATGATATTGAATGGTTTGCCTTGGAAATGAACAGAGATTATTCTGTCATTTTTGATAACTCCTTATGCCAAATTCAGACTTAAATTGAAGGAAGTAGGGAAAACCACTAAACATTCAAGTATGACCTAAATCAAATCCCTTATGATTATAGAATGGAAGTGAGAAATAGACATAAGGGACTAGATTTGATAGAGTGCCGGGTGAACTATGGACAGAGGTTTATGACATTGTACGGGAGACAGGGATCGACCATCCCCAAGGAAAAGAAATGCAAAAAAGCAAAATGGCTGTCTGAGGAGGGCTTACAAATAGCTGTGAAAAGAAGAGAGGCGAAAAGCCAAAGAAAAAAGGAAAGATATAAGCATCTCAATGCAGAGTTCCAAAGAATAGCTAAGAGAAATAAGAAAGCCACCCTCAGCCTTCAATGCAAAGAAATAGAGGAAAACAACAGAATGGAAAAGACTAGAGATCTCTTCATGAAAATTAGAGATACCAAGGGAACATTTCATGCAAAGATGGGCTTGATAAAGGACAGAAATGGTCTGGACCTAACAGAAGCAGAAGATATTAAGAAGAGATGGCAAGAATACACGGAAGAACTGTACAAAAAAGAGCTTCATGACCCAGATAATCATGATGATGTGATCACTCACCTAGAGCAAGACATCCTGGAATATGAGATCAAGTGGGCCTTAGGAAGCATCACTGTGTGCAAAGCTAGTAGAGATGATGGAATTCCAGTTGAGCTCTTTAAAATCCTGAAAGATGATGCTGTGAAAGTGCTGCACTCAATATGCCAGCAAATTTGGAAAACCCAGCAGTGGCCACAGAACTGGAAAAGGTCAGTTTTCATTCCAATCCCAAAGAA
>SJYW01019386.1:63199-85397 GCA_006410735.1 Raphicerus campestris
TTCACGGTTAACGTATTGCTGAAGCCTGGCTTGGAGAATTTTGAGCATTACTTTACTAGCATGTGAGATGATGAAATTGTTTTCCCCCCCCACTTTTGAACCTTCCTCCTTTCTCCCACCCCATCCCACCCCTCTAGGTTGATACAGAGCCCCTGTTTGAGTTTCCTGAGCCATACAGCAAATTCCCGTTGGCTATCTATTTTACATATGATAATATAAGTTTCTATGTTACTCTTTCCATACATCTCACCCTCTCCTCTTCTCTCCCCATGTCCATAAGTCTGTTCTTTGTGTCTGTTTCTCCATTGCTGCCCTACAAATAAATTCTTCAGTACCATTTTTCTCAATTCCGTATATGTGTGTTAGAATATGATAATTGTCTTTCTCTTTCTGACTTACTTCAATGTGTATAATAGATTCTAGGTTCATCCACCTCATTAGAACTGACTCAAATGTGTTCCTTTTTATGGCTGAGTAATATTCCATGGTGTATATTTACCACAACTTCTTTATCCATTCATCTGTTGATGGACATCTAGGTTGCTTCCATGTTCTGCTAAGTCACTTCAGTTGTGTCCGACTCTGTGTGACCCCATAGATGGCAGCCCACCAGGCTCCCCTGTCCCTGGGATTCTCCAGGCAAGAACACTGGAGTGGGTTGCCATTTCCTTCTTCCATTTTCTAGCAATTATAAATAGTGCTGCAATGAACAATGGGATACATGTGTCTTTTTCAATTTTTGTTTTCTTAGGATATATGCCTAGGGGTGGGATTGCTGGGTCATATGGTGGTTTTATTCCTAGTTTTTTAAGGAATCGCCATACCGTCTTCCATAGTGGCTATATCAATTTATATTCCCACCAACAGTGCAAGAATGTTCCCTTTTCTCCACACCCTCTAGACTTTTTGATGATGGCCATTCTGGACCCTGACATCTATTTAAAAAATTCTCCTTAAGTAATTCTCAAGTACAGCTAGAACTGAGACCCACAGCTCTAGAATATCTATTTTTATCCTTAATTCTTACATTTCACTGATATATAGATCCACATTTCCAACTCTTTGCTAAGCATGTTAGCCTGAATGCTACACAGCACTTCACTTTTTGGGTGAACCGAATCAAATTCATTTCCCCATTCAAAGAACGTCTTCCTCTATGTTATAGGGTCCCCATTCTCACATTCTCCCAAGCTGGAGACCTAGAAGTTACACTTAGAAAATTTCTTTGGCTTTTCTGCTCAATTCACTTATTTGCCATGCCTTGTAGATTTTTAATACTGACCAATTTTAAATCCATTTTCCCCTGCCACCATCCTATGCCTCATTTTAGGACCTTGTTACAATAACTTCTTACTTGGCATTCTTGGCTTCAGTCTCTTTCCTCTTCATTCCATCCTCCACATGCTAGTAGAAACGCCTTTCTGGAACACAGATCTGATTATATGCACTCAAAAACCATCATTGGGAGCCCCCCTGCCATACCACCATCGGATTATCCTTACCCAATAATAAAGCCCAAATTCTTTAGAGGGGCCTTCACAATCTGACCCCAATTCTCCAAAATCACTCTCTTCTATATTAGATTCCCACCCTATGAGGTTCCCCATAATACAATCATGGTCCACGAATCATATTATATTCCTTCTTGCCTTTGCGATTCTCTCTGTCTAGGACTGAATTCAACTCAGATGGCTCAAAGAAAGATATGACTTACAGAGATACAGTCAAGGTAAAGGGAAACTACAAGAGTGGTTGAGACATTCATAGTAAGCAGAATGGGATGCTCTTTCTTTCCCTAGTCTCAAAGGACTGGGGGTGAAATACTATTACCACTTCTCAGTGAGAGCTGGAGCCATGGAAGGAGGGCCATCAGTAGAAGCAGGTAAGATTACAGCCACTGCCAAACCAGAGTGCAGACAGCAAATAAAGAGCCCAAACTCTCCTCCTTGCCTGCTGATCTCCTTCCTGAAAGTGTTTTTTAATTGGCCAAAGTCAACTAGAAGCCAGCCAACCACCAAGAATGGTCAGATGATGCAATCTACTATTTACAAAACAGAGCAGAGAATAAATGGTAGGGTGTGTGTGTGGTGGAAGTAGTCACCTCTCTGACTCTGTGTGACCCCATAGACGGCAGCCCACCAGGCTCCCCTGTCCCTAGGATTCTCCAGGCAAGAACACTGGAGTGGGTTGCCATTTCCTTCTCCAATGCATGAAAGTGAAAAGTGAAAGTGAAGTCGCTCAGTCATGTCTGATCCTAGCTACCCAATGGACTGCAGCCCACCAGGCTCCTCCGTCCATGGGATTTTCCAGGCAAGAGTACTAGAGTGGGGTGCCATTGCCTTCTCCGAGTGGAGGTGGGGGGAGAATTAAATGGAGAATAACCCTGTCATCCTCATTTTTATGTAGTAAAATCCTTTGTATCTTTTGGTTCAAATGTCACCTATTATGTGAAGTCTTCCCTTGTTTTGCTACCCTAAGAAAGAGTTATTTCATTCCTCTGGTCTCCTTTATTATATCAACATTATTGCAGCTCTCAGTCTGCATTATGACACCATTATTTATGTATCTGCATCCATCTCCTGCACCACACTTTGTGATCCTGAAGGAAAGGGATCATATTTCGTTTGGTACAGTGTTTTGCAGATAACAGGCTCTCCATACCTGTTGGTTAAATTTGATTGCATTTCCATATCTCCTTCTCAGTCTCCATAAGGGAGATTCATATGTACTTGTAGTCCTACATTTTTCCCCCACTTTTCATAAGAGTTCCTTTTTTGGTCCCACTTCTGCTTCTTCCTTGAGTTTCTCCTTCTTACCCTTGTTTCTTAGATTAGGTACTTTAGATTGCAGCTCATCAATAAATTGTTGGGAATACCAACATCACTGCTGGCAGGGATCCAAAAATCTCTAGCTTTATTTCATGTCCTAAGTGGTACATATAAAACTTTTTTTCTTTAATTTACACATGTACCAAGCCTAAAAATGAAGTCACAGAACCTGATTTTTTGTTCTACATTGGACTTTAAACACTTCTGAATGGAAGTTATGCTTGGCTTCACATGTTTTGCATACAGAAAAAGCCATGCGCTGCTCTTATTCTTTCTAAATGCCAATAGTGAGTGCAGCTAACATATTTTTACTGTGTAAACACTACTCTACATAGATGCTTTTGATGCACATTAGATTTTTATATGAAAAGGAGTATTTTTAGACCCAATGAAAATTTTATATTTTATGATGTTGATAATGGTGGAAATAATGGCAAAATTATAATTCCCATAGTAGATCAGAGTTTTCAGCTAAAATATTGAATTTTCCATCTTGAGAAGTTGGACTTTGGTCTTTTAAAAATATCTTTCTTTTCTCTCCTTAACATACTCATTTCTTCCTATGCTTTCTTAAGCATATGGAGCACAGTTATAAGAGCTGTTCATAATAGCTGTTATCATGTCTTTGCCTACTAATTTTATCACCTGTGCCATATCTGGGTTTGTTTCAGATTTATTTGTTTTGAAGGATTTATTTGTTTTCCTCATTCTGGAGTTTCCTGCTTCAATTTGTATGTCAGATTAAAAAAAAAAACAAGTACCAATAAAAAATTTAATTACAGGCATCATGAATTTCATATTTTTTGATGCTGGACTTCTGCAGGGAGGGCATTGATTCCCTTAAATATTTTTGAGTTATGTTCTGGGACACAGTGAAGTTACTTGGAATTGTAACTTCCAACAAACTAACAGTTATTAGTTAGTTGCTCAGTTGTGTCTGATTCTTTGTGACCACATGGACAGTAGCCCACGAGGCTCCTCTGTCCATGGATTTTTCCACAAGAATAGTGGACTGGGTTGCCATTTCCTTCTACTTGGAAATAGTTGGATCCTTTTGAGGCTTGCATTTAAACTCTGATGGGCAGAAGCAGAATTGCCTTTAGCCTGTTAATGAGACAGTACCTTTCTGAGTACTCAACCTGATGCCCAATATACTAAAAAGATTTTACATTCAGGTTGTTGAGAATGCAGGTTATTTCCAGCCCTGTGTGAATGCCAGTAATTGCTCCTGCCAGGTGTCTCTCTCTTCCTGGCCTCAAGTAGTTTCTTCATACATATGTGCTGCTCGGTATTCAGCAGAAGACTTGTGGGGAAGCCCCTGCAGATCTCCAGAACTCTTTCTCTCTTTCCATGCAGTTTTCCTACCCTACTAATTCTAGCCACCTTAACCAATCTCAATTCTTAACTTCAGGAAAACTGCCAGGCTTTATGGGGTTCCCTTGCCTGTACTTATATGCAGAGTACATCATGAGAAATGCTGGGCTGGAAGAAGCATGAGCTGGAATCAAGATTGCTGGGAGAAATATCAATGACCTCACATATGCAGATGACACCACCCTTATGGCAGAAAGTGAAGAAGAACTAAAGAGCCTCTTGATGAAAGTGAAAGAGGATAGTGAAAAAGTTGGCTTAAAGCTCAACATTTAGAAGACTAAGATCATGGCATCTGGTCCCATCACTTCATGGCAAACAGATGGGGAAACAGTAGAAACAGTGGCTGGCTTTATTTTGGAGGGCTCCTAAATCACTGCAGATGGTGATTACAGCCATGAAATTAAAAGCTGCTTACTCCTTGGAAGGAAAGTTATGACTAAAGCTACACAGCATATTAAAAAGCAGAGACATTACTTTGCCAACAAAGGTCCATCTAGTCAAGGCTATGGTTTTTCCAGTGGTCATGTATGGATGTGACAGTTGGACTATAAAGAAAGCTGAGGGGCAAAGAATTGATGCTTTTGAACTGTGATGTTGGAGAAGACTCCTGAGAGTCCCTCGGACTGCAAAGAGATCATACCAGTCCATCCTAAAGGAGATCAGTCCTGGATGTTCATTGGAAAGACATGTTGAAGCTGAAACTTCAATGCTTTGGCCACCTGATGCGAAGAGCTGACTCATTGGAAAAGATCCTGATGCTGGGAAAGATTGAGAGCAAGAGGAGAATGGGACGACAGAGGATGAGATGGTTGGATGGCATCACCAACTCAATGGACGTGAGTTTGGGTAAATTCTGGGAGTTTGTGATGGACAGAGAGGCCTGTGCTACAGTTCATGGGGTTGCAGAGTCGGACATGACTCAATGACTGAACTGAACTGAATTTGCCTATACTGTAGCCTGGAATCTCTCTAGGCAGTAAGCAGGGGCAATTATAGTTTCACTTCATTTGTTTTTCTTCTTTCAGAAATGACTGTCTTGTACTGTATGCTGTCTAATATCTGAAAACAGTTGTGTATATATAGCTTATTTGGTTTCTGTTTAAGACAGAGTAAATCAGGTCCCTGTTACTCCATCATGACCACAGTGAAAGTGAGTTTTTATTTTCAAAGGGAAGATGGGAGAGTATATTGAACCAATTTGTACCAGAAAAATAAGCTAGAGTGTGGCCATGGCCCAGTCATTTCTCCTCTTCTTAGCCTTACTTTCCTCATCCAGAAGACAGAGGATGGTATCTGAATGATCACTAGGTTTATCCCAGACTCTTAAATTCTTTAACTCTAAAATAAAGTACAGGTGTATTTTTTTGCAGAGAGAATTGATAGACAGTCTCCAATGTGATAATTTAAAGATTCAGAACTAGGGAACTCCCTTTTTGCCATAGTAAAGTAAATTTAGAGGAGAAGATTAGTATTTTAATAGATGAAGAAGGAGTCTTTAGTTATAGACCTGAGTGGAACAATTACAAATTCCAGAGCATAGACAGGTAAAGTGACCAAACGAATTGAAGAGAGAGAATTGTATAGGAATATTCTTAGTTTCATTATGGTTTACAGGGCCTGGCACTGTGTATTGGACTAGTAGGTGTTCAATAAATATCTGTTCAATAACTCAGTGGTATTTGAAGCCATTTTCCTAAGAGGGAAAAGCAACTGAAAAGCTTTTATTATAGCAAAAGTTGGAAAAAAAGGAAAAATCTTTCAATATTGGGATTGGTTAGTGGTATATTCATCTTATGAAATATTACACAACAGTCAAAAATACTGATGCAGAATGCTATGGACTAATATGGAATGCTTCCAAAGACATAGTGCTAAATAATAGAAAAAAACAAGATCACTCTATGTATTTTATACTCTTACAATAAAAAACATTTTAAAAGGAATTAGATCTGTTTTAAGGCAATGTATACATACATGCTTATACATTCAGAGAGTACATCTAGAAGGACCCACAGATGGTGACACTGATAATTTAGGGGAAGAAGACTAGGAGACAGTATGAAGAGGAGCTTTTTTTATATGTTTTGAATTCATGTCCTTTTATACACCCTTTAATTTTTTTTATCATGTGCATATGTTATCTACTTTAAAAAATGTTGCTATTGGATGTATACATACACATTTTTGTTTTTTTCAGTGAAGTAACTGAAAGTCTCTAAAAGGGCTAGATTTCTATAAAGCTGTCTGGAAAATTTCCCCATCTCTAGGTTTTGTGTTTAAAGGAATCAGAGCACACCTACTGTTTCTACTATTACTACAGGAATGTATAAGGCACCTCCATAGCTGTGATTAATTTCCCATTCCTTGTGAAAAGAATCATCATGCTAGATACCTAGTGACCGTGGAGCTTAATGCCTGCTTGGATATGGGTGCTTGAGAGAAAGAGCAAGGCCATTTGATTCTAATGATCCTATATACATTTTATGGTATTTAATTAGCCTTTTATAATCTACCCCACCCATCTTTCTGGCTTCCAGATGAGCAGTCAAGAAAGCATGAGATACAGGAGCTGGACAGGGAGGCTGTGAGATTCACTAGTTTTTAGCCCTTAGTTTGCTACTTTCCAATGCTATAGGTAATGTGTAAATGTGGTTAGAAGAGTGTGAAATAACATCCACCATAAAAACAAACAAACAAACAAAAAAACACCTTTTTCTCTTTTAGGGAGAGAGTTGTATATCTGGTAAACTATCATAAAAGAATGACTTCTAGTCATAACCTGTGTTCCTGTGAGTGTCTGATGCACCTCAGGTATAACCCAGCCCAATATTTCCTGGAAGACATGGAGAGATATTTGGAAACATATGTGGAAATCCAAAATTAAAAATCCATGGCTCATAATGTAAGTCAGAAAAAGTGCTACGATGCCCAAGGCATTTTCTTCTGACTATTGTCTGCTTTAAAATTTCTGGTGCCATTGCTGGTTTTGAATTCTTGAAGAGCTAATGTAGCAAGTAGACAATCAGTGCCAGAAAGATGCCTCCAAGTTCCAGTCAGTCAATAAAAGAAGAGGAAGAATAAGATTCCTGACTTCACAAAGCTTATTTTTGTCATATGTGGGATATTATTGTGCAGAAATTACTATAAGACATAAATTACAGGGAGTAAAACATTCATTGAGGGGGCTTCCCTTGTGACTCAGACGGTAAAGCATCTGCCTACAGTGCGGGAGACCTGGGTTCGATCCCTGGGTCAGGAGGTTCCCCTGGAGAAGGAAATGGCACCCCACTCCAGTATTCTTGCCTGGCAAATCCCATGGATGGAGGAGCCTGGTAAGCTACAGTCCACAGGGTCGCAAAGAGTCGGATACGACAGAGCGACTTCCCTTCATGAATCAGCAGGAAGAGTCCTGCTTCCAGTCACTCCCCCAATCTGAACTAAAGGTCAAGAATTTAACAAAAGGGGGGCCCTCTAGTAGGTGATTCTAGATTTAGCAAGTAAAAATTCAGGATGCTCAGTGAAATTTGAATTTCAGATAAACAAATAATTTTTTTAGCATACGAATGTTATGTAATATTTGGAATGTGCTGATACTAATGATTTGCTGATTATTTCAGTCAAATTTAATTGGACATCTTGTATTTCATCTGCCAATCCTAGCTGCTACACGGAGTATAAGTAGATGTATTATATATTATTGTCTTTTCCTCACCTCTTGGTAGGATGAATTGCTAGTGACACCCAGCACACAAATAGGAGCCAACCAGGAGTAAGAAGACAGCTAATTTCTTGCTATGCTGCAGAGCCAGAATAGAGGAAAAGGCTATATGAATTAACTCAAGAACAACTGTGAGGCAGATTCCCCTTTCCCCCACAAGTAAACAGATGGAAGCGCGCTTATAACACAGATGATGAAAGTTGAGCTTTTGAATGCGGATATTAAAGGAAAAGCTGACTCCAGAAGGCTTGGAAGTCTTGAAGAAATTCTATACTTTGGAATTCTTGGAGTTAGTGAAGGTGGAAGTTCCACAAACTAGGTAAATGAATGCTGGATATGAGATGGGGTACACCTGCTCTGTGGCATCAGGCTGAGAGAAGCCTTCATGTCATGCAGGCTTCCAGAGCCAGAGAACACAGGGTGGTGATGAGAGGACAGAGGCAGCAATTAGGAGGCACAGGTGGGTTTGTTCAAAGGATGTGGAGGGTCTTGCAGACCATGTTAAGGATTGGGGCCTTAATCCACGAAGCAGTGGGGCTCCTCTGGGGGTTGGCATGATCAGAGTTGTGCTTTAGAAATATTAATCTGGCAGCCTCTTATAGAGTGATTGCAATGGGCAAAGGGAAGAAAGTGGAGGGAGGATTATCAACTGAGAGGGGATTCAGCCAGGCCACTCTGGTCCTATGGCATCCATTAGTGAATTAGAAAAGGTACCTCCCCTGAGGAGATGTAGACTGGGGCACTCATTCTGGTTAAAAGACTGTGCCAAGACATGTGGTTTGGTGATAAAGTCAGGAGGTGGATTTTTAGCTTTCCCATTATCTTCCTGGGATGACAGTGGATGAGATGGTTGGATGGCATCACTGACTCAGTGGACATAAGTTTGAGCAAACTCTGGGAGTTGGTGATGGACAGGGAAGCTNTACCCTTTTCCCTCCCCCTGCCCAGTTCTAAAATATTTCATTTGAAAAATCTGTAGTGGGAATGGCTGGTATCTGTTTTACTGCCATCTCAGTCCAAACTGAGGGAGAAATAGTTCTGTCTTATCTATCTTATCTTCACAGATTGTGTTATATCTTTCAGTTTTATAAGGATTTCATAAGTATTTTTGTGAGAGGATTTTCATCGGCTATAACGTACATTCACAGATATTTATGAAGCACTTTCTATTATTCCAAGAACTCTCAAGTGTAACAAGGATGATAACACGACTAAAACCAGATTCCTATGCCATTATTTTCACGATTAAGGCAAAACAAATAACAGAATAATAATCTAGCTCTGAAATACTGTTCTTATAGCATTTAATAATTTTTAAAATTTCAAGACTATTTAACAATAACTTCTATCAGGAAAAAATAGCAAAGAAACACCAGTATACTATTGTTTCTTTGTGTTTCATCTGATACCTGCTTCCATACACTGATTCTCATTTTCTAGATTTAATGACCAAAAAAATAAGCATTCTTTATAAACCTTCTAATTAGGACACTCTCTCTTTAGTATCTTTAAAAAAAAGTTTTAGTTAATTAATTTTATAGGAATAATTGACAGATATTAGTTTCAAGTGTGAAGCATAATGATTCAATATTTATATACACTGAAATAATCACCATAATAAGTCTTACTAAGATCCATCAACTTACATAGTTACAATGTTTTTCTTGTGATGAAGCTTTTTAAGATCTACTCTCTTACCAACTTTCAAATCTGCAACCCAGTATTGCTAACTATAGTTATGATATTATATACTACATCCCAATGACATTTATTCTATAACTAGGAATTGGGACCTTTAGACTCCCTTCTCTCTTGTTCTTGGCTTCCCCTGTGGCTCAGCAGGTAAAGAATCTGCCTGCAATGCAGGGGACCTAGGGAGTTCGATCCCTGGGTTGGGAAGATCCCCTGGAGAAAGGAAAACCTACCCATTCCAGTATTCTGGCCTGGAGAATTCCATGGATTGTCTAGTCCATGTGGTTGCAAAGAGTCGGACATGACTGAGTGACTTTCACTTTACTTCACTTCTCTCTTGTTCTAATATATACATTTCCATGATTCTTCTCTTCAGAATTCTTAGGAGATGAGTGCTTGGACATACTTAATGTAATTCTGGGCTTCCTTGAGCTTCCCTGATGGCACAGTTGGTAAAGAATCCACCTGGGAAACGAGAGACCCTATTGATTCATGGTTTGGGAAGATGTGCTGAAGAAGAGATAGGCGTCCCACTCCAGTATTCTTGGGCTTCCCTTGTGGCTCAGCTGGTAAAGAATTTGCCTGCAATGCAGGAGACCTGGCTTTGATCCCTGGGTTGAGAAGATCCCTTGTAGAAGGGAAAGGCTACTATATAGTCCATGGAGTCCCAAAGAGTTGGTCACGACTGAGCAACTTTCACTTTCAACATAATTCTGATACCTTGTCCCTTATTCACCTCTTTGGTATGACAGTGAACAGCTACCTACATATTCAAAATGTGCAGAATTTCTGGACATCACAGAACAAGGATGCTATCTTAAAATCCAGATTCTCTCTATGACTTTTCCTAAGCTTCTCCCACCCAAATAGGCACACTGTTTCACAAGCACACATTCTATGCGTGGTGATAAAATGAAGCCCAAACCACTTTCTTTCTCAGAACAATCACAGACTTAGATATTTATATTCTCTTGTACTGGTAAGCAGACGAGAAACAAATGCTTCAAGCTAGTAATATATGAGGTCTTTGTGTAGTTCTTGTGCAGATTTAAGCTGCTAGCTTTAGGAAGTTAATTTGTGAAGCAGACATTGAGGAAAGTTCTGAGAAGGCAGTGATCTTGAAGAAAGTCTTTTATGTGATAATTCAGCATTCAGAAAATGAAGATCATGGCATCTGATCCCATCACTTCATGGCAAATAGATGGGGAAACAATGGAAACAGTGACCAACTTTATTTTCTTGGGTTCCAAAATCACTGCAGATGGTGACAGCAGCCATGAAATTAAAAGATGCTTGTTCCTTGAAAGAAAAGCTATGATAAACCTAGACAGCATATTTAAAAAGCAGATAAATTACCGACAGAGGTCTGTCTAGTCAAAGCTATGGTTTATCCAGTAGTCATGTATGGATG
This sequence comes from Raphicerus campestris, assembly GCA_006410735.1. NCBI lineage: Eukaryota > Metazoa > Chordata > Mammalia > Artiodactyla > Bovidae > Raphicerus > Raphicerus campestris. The sequence continues at coordinate 74,223 of SJYW01019386.1, forward strand.
TGAGAGTTGGACCATAAAGAAAGCTGGGCACTGAAGAATTGATGCTTTTGTACTGTGGTGTTGGAGAGGACTCTTGAGAGTCCCTTGGACTGCAAGGAGATAAAACCAGTCAATCCTAAAGGAAATCAGCCCTGAGTTTTCATTGGAAGGACTGATGTTGAAGCTAAAGCCACCTGATGGGAAGAGCTGACTTGTTAGAAAAGACCCTGATGCTAGAAAAAACTGAAAGCAGGAGGAGAAGCAGAGGACAGAGGGTGAGATGGTCGGATGGCATTCCTGACTCTTATAGACATGGGTTTGAGCAAGCTCCGGGAGACGGTGAAGGACAGTGATGCTTGCTGCGCTGCAGTCCACGAGGCCACAGAGAGCTAGATATGACCGAGTGACTGAACAACAACAGCATTTAGTTGAAGAAAAAGGCAAAACAAGGTATGCAAGTAGGGTGGAGTATGTTTGGTAGAAGTAAGTTTAATAAACTCAAACATTTTATCAAAGTCTCTAGCTCATGTTTACTTGTATTTTTATGTTTTGACAAGTGTAATCGAGTTACCTCTGTGGTGTTTGAATTGTTTCTGCATATTATGTATACCATTGTACAAACAGAACTACGGCTTAGCTTAGAAAAGCCACTTAGGGGCTATTATGTTTTTAAAAATGTATTTAATATTTAATGAACATTAGTTTCCTCATAGTTACAGGGATTTAATAAGAAAATGAATATTAAGTTGCAATGTAAACCATTATGTATTAGAGAAATATAGACAATGAAGGAGAAGAGAGAAAGTAAACACAAGATACTTTATTCTAATGATTCCAAAGGTAATTTTTGTTATAAAGAGTTACAGATGAATAGACACTGATTTTTTGTTTCAGATGCTTTGATTCTGTCTCTTAGGGCAACATAGACTTTTTTCAATGAAAATCCCTTTGTAAATTATTAAGTTTTAACCAGTTACCAAATAAAGAGAAGTCTTATATTCACAGCTTTCATAGTATCAGATGCTTTCATCAGAATGGGCCTTCCTTCCATAACAGTTGAGTTTAGTAAGGAAAGCTAGTCTATAAGAAGAAACACATTTGAATCTCTTTAAGAAAAAAAAATTACATTTGATATCTATTAAAATGGATGTCTTCTTCACTTCTTCACTAAAAGGCACCAAAGTCAAAATAAAGAATAAAATAGTAGTTAAATAATAGTATAATAAAATCTTTAAACAAACTGTATACATTTGCGCCAATTCCCTATTTCACTGGTGTTTGTCCACAGACAAATTATTTATAATTGCTAGGTCATACTTCCTCATTTCCAAAATGCTGAATGTGAGAGAGTGTTTTGTATTGATTTATGAAACATAAAAGGGCAGTTAATGCAAAAACTAGCACATTACATAGAACATAAGAAATTCTCAATAAATGTTTTGACTCTTATTATAAAGATCAGTGAATGGTGGTCAGTAAAGAAGATATATATTTAAAATAGAATCAGTAATCATTATCTCTTTTGCTTCCAAAAATTTGTCCAAGGTGCAAAAGGTGACTTTTTATTATGTCGTGTTTTTTAACTGGGACATCATCTGTAAGTTTGCTATGAGAAAATAAGATATTCATAATTTTATATACAATGCAAAACAGCATGATTAAGAAACTTCATATTTGTTTTTTAAAAAATCTCATTTCCAGTACTATAATAAAATCCTTTTACAAATAGCATCAGGACCAAAAATAAATTTATAAAACTAATTGGAGTCATACAAGCTGAGCTAATGAGTGTCATTTGGGTCAAATTCTCAAATTACAAATAAATGTTATCATTTATCAACTGAACACTTTCCTCAGTAAATCCTTGCATTGCTTTTCTTACTTCTCAGGCACATGGGTTGAGATTTCCTTGTGATTTAGTAAACCGCATGTGCCTATGTCTGATCTCTCACCTAGTGGAAAAGTTTACCTTCAAATAGCAGCTAATTCAAATATTGCATAATGCAAAATGCAATCTGGAGGGAGATAATACTTTGATTATACTAACACAATCATTTTTCATCTCCCTCCAATAGCTGTACCACAGGAAAAGTGTGTGATCTGTCTCTTATACACATCTAGATGTGTATAAGAGACAGCCATTGANCTGGAGGGAGATAATACTTTGATTATACTAATACAATCATTTTTCATCTCCCTCCAATAGCTGTACCACAGGAAAAGTGTGTGATTCCATGGAGAAACTCTCAGTGCACCTACAACAGGAAGCACTTATCTGTGTTCTGCTGACAATGACAAACCTCAGTATGGATAGCAAGTTTTCTTCTCTGTTCACTCATGGGATGCTTATGGGGACAATTCTCTTGAAATTCAGCTTGATTTATGATTAATCTTCCCTGCTATACTGAGCCAATAAATTCAGAGTATTAGCATTTGGAATACATGTAGAGATAACATCAACCTCCCCCCGCAAAATAAAAAGGGTCAAGCAAAGATTATTTCCATGGGGATATATGTCTCTAGTGGTAAAGAACCCACCTGCCAGTGTAGGAGACAAAAGAGATACAGGTTCAATCACTGGGTCAGGAAGATGATCTGGAGGAGGAAATGGCAACCAACTTCACTATTGCCTGGAGAATCCCGTAGATGGAGGAGCCTGGCAGGCTGCAGTCTACAGGGTAGCAATGAGTCAGACACGACTGCAGTGATTTAAGCATGTTGGCACACAATGTAACATTAGCTACAGAGTTCAGTAATATAAGATTTCTCAAATGAAAATGAGAATAACAGCATTTCTGTGGTCCTAGGGATGAACATTTTTCTGGAACATGTGTTTTGCACTATATGAAGGGAGTAAGGATCTACGACTCACTTAGCTTCATTTGATCTTTATCCCTGAAGTTCCTTTTGTTCAGATTGTCTCATCATTTGTTTGATTATATTTAAACATGTAATTCATGTGTTACTGTAAACCTCCATTCCTTCTCAAACAAGTCATTTAATATATGAATAAATAATTATTGATGAATAATGAACTAAGAAATTGTGCTAAATGAATGCATGACTAGCAGAATAAAAGAAAATAAAAAGNAGTAAGGATCTACGACTCACTTAGCTTCATTTGATTTTTATCCCTGAAGTTCCTTTTGTTCAGATTGTCTCATCATTTGTTTGATTATATTTAAACATGTAATTCATATGTTACTGTAAACCTCCATTCCTTCTCAAACAAGTCATTTAATATATGAATAAATAATTATTGATGAATAATGAACTAGGAAATTGTGCTAAATGAATGCATGACTAGCAGAATAAAAGAAAATAAAAAGTTTTAGTTCACTAATGGTTTCCTGATAGATGGGGTAAAAATGAGAGGATTGAGGTTTCACTAGGGAGAAAGTAGTGTAAAATAGGGTAGACATATTTGCCCTAAAAAGTGAGTCATTACCTTCAAAACTTCTCAAGAGACTATTACTGACTTTCATGCATATTTCTTTATTCCTCTTTTTTTTTTTTTAAGCAACACTTGGCTTCTTTCCTATTTCTCACTTCCCCCTCTTCATTCTGAGACTTTCATGTTAATTGACACAGAATATTCAGTTACTAGTTTAAATACCCATCATAGTAAGATGATGAGTTTAGCTATTCTGACTCCTGATATATATTAAGGGATGGAAAGAAATATGCATGAAAGTCAGTAATAGTCTCTTGAGAAGTTTTGAAGGTAATGACTCACTTTTTAGGGCAAATATGTCTACCCTATTTTACACTACTTTCTCCCTAGTGAAACCTCAATCCTCTCATTTTTACCCCATCTATCAGGAAACCATTAGTGAACTAAAACTTTTTATTTTCTTTTATTCTNAAGAGGAAAAAAATAAAAGGAAAAAAAAATGAGACAAAGAAAAGCCAGTGGTAAAACTGGGCTGAATAGGGGGTTGAAAAGGAAACCAATTACTCATTGAAGATGCCAGAAGTGATGACATAAATTCATAACTTCTCACCATCAAGATGAATAATGACACAGATATGGGAAATGAAAAGAAAAAGGTGCATGCAAGGTTCTTCTATTTATACCTGATTGAGACATGAAAAGAAAATGAGGGAAGGGATTACCAAAGAAAAATTCCAGACAGTTAAGCAATTTTAGGAATGATTCATTTTAAGATATAGCCATCAATTATTTATAAGGGTTAATAAATAGATTTATAAGCAAGAGGTACATGGAATCTAGAAATACATAAATGCCCTACAAATTATTTACAACCCCGACAAGTCATAACACATGAACTACTGCTGAAAACACCATTTACTTGACTTTAAAATTTGCACCATAAACTACAAATGGACCGGTTATGGAGCATCAGCCATTTATAATGTGCTGTACAATATTTAACACCAACTAAATGTGTTTTCACTAGCTGGTGACCAGTTGGACTAATTTAATAAGAATTCCTAGTGCCTAAAGATTTATCTGTAAGTAAAATGACCATTACTATTTAATGGTCTTGATACCAAAGATGTAATTCTCATACAGAATATCACACACTGAATTTAGTGAACAGTTTATTACCAAGAATGCAAAATTTAAAAAAATATAAACAATTGTAAGAAAAAAATTATATCATCTTCTTACTTTATCTTCTTTGGTCTTCAGCTTTTCAAATTTATTTCTTCCCTTTTATTTTCAGATTTAGGTCATCTCTTAATATTCCTTGCTTTTGTGCATCCTCCCTTATTCTTTGTACCTCTTTTGTTTATATTCTCTAATCATTCCCCAGTGAGCTCTTGGTTTCCAAAGGGAGAGGTATTTCTATTAGGCATGGCAGTAAGAAAGTGGAAATATTCCATAGTTATTCTGCTTTATGAATGAATAGCTATAATCACCAGAGTCCCTGTCATAACTTCAGAGATTCCATTGTCAGGATTCTCAGTCTGATTGGTGCCTTATCATATCTTTGCTGATTATGAACTCCTCTCCCCAAATTGTAATGTCTAGAAATGCACAAAGGTGTATAATAATAGTTTGAGAGAGACCTACACTTGTTTTGTGTTTTACTGGAAGATGTCATAAAGATTCGGAGCGTGATAATAATCCGTCTTTAAACTGCCATGACATCCCATTCTCTCTCTATTTTGCTTTGTATTCATCAGCTCTGGAAACAAATAAAAACATTCAAAGTTGCTGAACCATATACAAGCTTGTGTGCATGAGAAGTTGTTTCAGTCATGTCTGATTCCTTATGACCCCAAGGACTGTGGCCTTCCAGGCTCCTCTGTCCATGGGATGTTCCAGGCAAGAATACTGGAGTGGGTTGCCATGCCTTCCTCCAGGGGATCTTCCTAATCCAGGGATTGAACCCACATCTCTTATGTCTCCTGCATTGGCAGGCAGGTTCTTTACCACTAGTGACATCTGGGAAGCCCTATATACAAGGTTGCTGCTACTGCTGCTGTCACTTCAGTCGTGTCCAACTCTGTGTGACCCCCATCCCTGGGATTCTCCAGTCAAGAACACTGGAGTGCCATTTCCTTCTCCAATGCATGGAAGTGAAAAGTGAAAGTGAAGTCATTCAGTTGTGTCTGACCCTCAGCAATCCCATGGACTGTAGCCTTCCAGGTTCCTCCATCCATAGGATTTTCCAGGCAAGAGTACTGGAGTGGGGTGCCGTTGCCTTCTCCAATATACAAGGTTATTTCTCATCAATTCTACATATCAAATATCTGCTGTCCCAGGGCTCTGCTCTTTAGATTCACTCAGGTCCCCAGGCTGGAGGAGTTCCCTACTTAACACAGGCTTCCAAGATGCTGCGAAGGAGAAGAGAACCTAGCACAGAGAAGAAACTTCTAGCTTCATTAGTTTCTGTTTGTATTCACTGTAATGATTTCCTCCACACTTGTCATTTTAACTTAATTTTGCGTATATATATCATATTCATGCAGTTGAAAAGTAAAATCTATATAAAGCAAGATATACTCAGAGAAACCCCTACACACTGCAATTAATCATTTTCATTAGTTTCTAATTTATCCTTCTTGCATTTCTTCTTTTGCAAAAAAATAACCTCCTCTCTTTCAGGGAGCACAATGTAACTCATCTTATTTTCTTTTTCCTCTTAACGGTATATGTGGGATGTTTGTTGTTGTTTAGTTGGTCAGTCATGTCTGACTCTGTTGCAGTTCCATGGACTGTAGCTCACCAGGCTCCACAGTCCTTGGGATTTTTCAAGCAAGAATACTGGTATGGGTTGCCATGCCCTTCTCCAGGGGATCTTTTCAAGCCAGGGACTGAACATGTGTCTCTGGCACTGCAAGCAGATTTTTCACCACTGACCCACCTGGGAAGCAGGTGGGATATTGCAGCATAACAATGTGCAGCATTCTTCCTCATTCCATTTCCGTAGTTGTACAGCTCTGCACTGTGAGAACGCACAGTGTCTTATTCAACTGATCTCTTCTGTAAGGTGATGTAAACTGTTTCCAACATTTCACTGGTATAATAAAGCTACAGTGACTCTTCTGTGCATATTTGTTTCCTTATTGCTGGAGGTAAATCCTTAGGATAAACTCCTATAAGTGGAATGATTGAGTCAAAGGGTAAGTACATATGCAGTTTGATTAGATCTTGCCATTTTCTTCCTCCCAGGGGTCATGTTTTGTTCAGTCATTAAGTCACATCCAGCTATTTGAGACTTCTTGGACTGCAGCATGGTAGGCTTCCCTATCCTTCACTATCTCCCACAATTTGCTCAAACTCATGTCCACTGCGTCTATGATGCTATCCAATCATCTCCTGCATTTGTACAACAATGGAAGAGGTTCCCCACAGTTTGGCCTCAGTTTCTCTAACAGTTCTACCAGAACCCACAACTGTTAACTTCTTGGTAACTGGAGAAATGCTTTTATTATCATCCTACTTATTGTACATTTCTTGAGTATTTTTTTGAACATTGTTTCATCTGTTTCCGGAGTATTTCTTTATTTTTCTGTAAACTCTCTGTTCATGTCATTAGCTCATTTTTCAAAAGTGTTTAGTTATATTTTCTCAAGACTATGCTCCTGTATATATTAAGGATATTAATCCTTTATCTTTGATATACATTCAAAGACTTTCCTCTAATGTGTTATCTGCCTTCAGACTTTGCTTATGGTATGGTTTTATTAGCCAAATTTTTTTTCTTCACTTTTAGCTTGCAATTTTTTTTTTTTGCTCCTTAAATATGTCATAGAAATATTCCCACCAACACCACAGTTAGAAAATGAGTCACACTTATTTCTTCTAGTGTTTTTGTGATTCCATTGTTTTTACATTTGCATCACTTCTCTCTCTCTTTCTCTTCTAATTTAACCCTAATTCCCCTCTCTAATAACCCTTTTATTTAAAGATCAAATAGGATCATTAAAGAAGTTAAATAGTTTGTCTCATTAATGTAATTTTCCTTATATTTTTTTCTTCCCTATTATTTTTTGCTTTGGGAATAAAAAACTTAAAGATTTCAGTGGCATGAACAACAAAAATTCATGCTCACTCATGTTAAATACTGGTGCTGAATCACTATGGTTCAGTGTAGCTAGACTACAGGTAGCTAGCTGTAGCTAGACTACAGTGTAGCTAGACTACAGGGTTTCTGCTCCTCATACTTTTCATTCCAAGATCCAGGCATAGAAAGAGATAGATGCATATCCCTTTATGATCGGCAAAAAGTAGAAACAAGAGAGCACTAGCTAAACTATGCAATCATATTAAACATCTACTCAAATGCCAAAACTCAGCCAAAAACCTGTCACTCTTCCAAGCTCAAATTCAATGAGACAAGTAAGTCATTTAACTGTTGGCAGGAAAGTAGAGTTATGTAAGAGGGAAGGTGAAAATAGTTGGGAAAAATAATGTTATGTATGACTGCTATATATGACTAGAAAAAGTCAATCCTCACCCCAATTCCCAAAAAAGGTAGTACCAAAGAATGTGTTAACCATTGGAAATGAATGTTAACTGCACTCATTTCCCATGCTAGTAAGTTCATGCTTAAAATCTTGCAGGCTAGGTAGGCGTTCAGTTCAGTTCAGTTCAGTCACTCAGTCGTGTCTGACTCTTTGCGACTCCATGAATCGCAGCACGCCAGGCCTCCCTGTCCATCACTAACTCCTGGAGTTCACTCAGACTCATGTCCATCGAGTCAGTGATGCCATCCAGCCATCTCATCCTCTGTCATCCCCTTCTTTTTCTGCCCCCAATCCTTCCCAGCATCAAAGTCTTTTCCAATGAGTCAACTCTTCTCATGAGGTGGCCAAAGTACTGGAGTTTCAGCTTTAGCATCATTCCTTCCAAAGAAATCCCAGGGTTGATCTCCTTTAGAATGGACTGGTTGGATCTCCTTGCAGTCCAAGGGACTGTCAAGAGTCTTCTCCCACACCACAGTTCAAAAGCATCAATTCTTCAACGCTCAGCCTTCTTCACAGTCCAACTCTCACATCCATACATGACCACAGAAAAAGCCACAGCCTTGACTAGATGGACCTTAGTCGACAAAGTAATGTCTCCGCTTTTGAATATGCTATCTAGGTTGGTCATAACTTTCTTCCAAGGAGCAAACGTCTTTTAATTTCTNGTTTGTATTCACTGTAATGATTTCCTCCACACTTGTCATTTTAACTTAATTTTGCGTATATATATCATATTCATGCAGTTGAAAAGTAAAATCTATATAAAGCAAGATATACTCAGAGAAACCCCTACACACTGCAATTAATCATTTTCATTAGTTTCTAATTTATCCTTCTTGCATTTCTTCTTTTGCAAAAAAATAACCTCCTCTCTTTCAGGGAGCACAATGTAACTCATCTTATTTTCTTTTTCCTCTTAACGGTATATGTGGGATGTTTGTTGTTGTTTAGTTGGTCAGTCATGTCTGACTCTGTTGCAGTTCCATGGACTGTAGCTCACCAGGCTCCACAGTCCTTGGGATTTTTCAAGCAAGAATACTGGTATGGGTTGCCATGCCCTTCTCCAGGGGATCTTTTCAAGCCAGGGACTGAACATGTGTCTCTGGCACTGCAAGCAGATTTTTCACCACTGACCCACCTGGGAAGCAGGTGGGATATTGCAGCATAACAATGTGCAGCATTCTTCCTCATTCCATTTCCGTAGTTGTACAGCTCTGCACTGTGAGAATGCACAGTGTCTTATTCAACTGATCTCTTCTGTAAGGTGATGTAAACTGTTTCCAACATTTCACTGGTATAATAAAGCTACAGTGACTCTTCTGTGCATATTTGTTTCCTTATTGCTGGAGGTAAATCCTTAGGATAAACTCCTATAAGTGGAATGATTGAGTCAAAGGGTAAGTACATATGCAGTTTGATTAGATCTTGCCATTTTCTTCCTCCCAGGGGTCATGTTTTGTTCAGTCATTAAGTCACATCCAGCTATTTGAGACTTCTTGGACTGCAGCATGGTAGGCTTCCCTATCCTTCACTATCTCCCACAATTTGCTCAAACTCATGTCCACTGCGTCTATGATGCTATCCAATCATCTCCTGCATTTGTACAACAATGGAAGAGGTTCCCCACAGTTTGGCCTCAGTTTCTCTAACAGTTCTACCAGAACCCACAACTGTTAACTTCTTGGTAACTGGAGAAATGCTTTTATTATCATCCTACTTATTGTACATTTCTTGAGTATTTTTTTGAACATTGTTTCATCTGTTTCCGGAGTATTTCTTTATTTTTCTGTAAACTCTCTGTTCATGTCATTAGCTCATTTTTCAAAAGTGTTTAGTTATATTTTCTCAAGACTATGCTCCTGTATATATTAAGGATATTAATCCTTTATCTTTGATATACATTCAAAGACTTTCCTCTAATGTGTTATCTGCCTTCAGACTTTGCTTATGGTATGGTTTTATTAGCCAAATTTTTTTTCTTCACTTTTAGCTTGCAATTTTTTTTTTTTGCTCCTTAAATATGTCATAGAAATATTCCCACCAACACCACAGTTAGAAAATGAGTCACACTTATTTCTTCTAGTGTTTTTGTGATTCCATTGTTTTTACATTTGCATCACTTCTCTCTCTCTTTCTCTTCTAATTTAACCCTAATTCCCCTCTCTAATAACCCTTTTATTTAAAGATCAAATAGGATCATTAAAGAAGTTAAATAGTTTGTCTCATTAATGTAATTTTCCTTATATTTTTTTCTTCCCTATTATTTTTTGCTTTGGGAATAAAAAACTTAAAGATTTCAGTGGCATGAACAACAAAAATTCATGCTCACTCATGTTAAATACTGGTGCTGAATCACTATGGTTCAGTGTAGCTAGACTACAGGTAGCTAGCTGTAGCTAGACTACAGTGTAGCTAGACTACAGGGTTTCTGCTCCTCATAGTTTTCATTCCAAGATCCAGGCATAGAAAGAGATAGATGCATATCCCTTTATGATCGGCAAAAAGTAGAAACAAGAGAGCACTAGCTAAACTATGCAATCATATTAAACATCTACCCAAATGCCAAAACTCAGCCAAAAACCTGTCACTCTTCCAAGCTCAAATTCAGTGAGACAAGTAAGTCATTTAACTGTTGGCAGGAAAGTAGAGTTATGTAAGAGGGAAGGTGAAAATAGTTGGGAAAAATAATGTTATGTATGACTGCTATATATGACTAGAAAAAGTCAATCCTCACCCCAATTCCCAAAAAAGGTAGTACCAAAGAATGTGTTAACCATTGGAAATGAATGTTAACTGCACTCATTTCCCATGCTAGTAAGTTCATGCTTAAAATCTTGCAGGCTAGGTAGGCGTTCAGTTCAGTTCAGTTCAGTCACTCAGTCGTGTCTGACTCTTTGCGACTCCATGAATCGCAGCACGCCAGGCCTCCCTGTCCATCACTAACTCCTGGAGTTCACTCAGACTCATGTCCATCGAGTCAGTGATGCCATCCAGCCATCTCATCCTCTGTCATCCCCTTCTTTTTCTGCCCCCAATCCTTCCCAGCATCAAAGTCTTTTCCAATGAGTCAACTCTTCTCATGAGGTGGCCAAAGTACTGGAGTTTCAGCTTTAGCATCATTCCTTCCAAAGAAATCCCAGGGTTGATCTCCTTTAGAATGGACTGGTTGGATCTCCTTGCAGTCCAAGGGACTGTCAAGAGTCTTCTCCCACACCACAGTTCAAAAGCATCAATTCTTCAACGCTCAGCCTT